>CM067301.1:12171160-12771160 GCA_034231615.1 Meghimatium bilineatum
TGTATGCAATCACATGATGGGGCAATAGTATAGTATGTATGCAACCACCTGATGGGGCAATAGTATGTATGTATGTATGTATGAAATCACCTGATGGGCAATAGTATGTATGTATGAAATCACCTGATGGGCAATAGTATAGTTTGTATGCAATCACCTGATTGGGCAGTTCGATAGTTGGTTGTATGAGGCAAGTGACGGGAGAACATTGAGTCCAACTCCAAGTGTTAGTATCATCATCTTGACAGACTCGAACCAAGGCTTAAAAAAAAACATGAGAAGAAATAAACTGTAGTTGTGGTTGTTTGTTGGGGGGGGGGGGTGTCTAGTAGTCATTGTTGAAGATATTGATGCCCAGAAGTGGACAGTTGAACATGTGGTTGAATATAGTTGCGATTGTTTGTTGAGTGTAGATAGTAGTCATTGATCAAGATAATTAGTGACCAACAGTGACCTTGCATATAGTAGCACCAGTAGTAATATTGGAAATGGTAGTAGTAATAGTAATTGTTGTAGCAATAGTGGCAGAAGTTGTGGTGGCAGTAGTAGTAGAAGTAATAGTAGCAGTAAAAACACGTGTAGTAGTAGTAGTAGTAGTAGTAGTAGTAATAGTAGTAATAATAGTGATGGAAATAGTAGTGGTAATAGTAGTAGTAAATGTAATATTCAGTATTAATAGTCAGAAGAGCCTAGTAGTCGAACACTTGAAGTCAGAACAGCCAGGATGAGGAGTATGCGGCTAGATGAAGCACAACTTGAAGCTGAAACTTGCAGAGGGTTTTTAATGTTATGAAATCTGTTTTTATTGTTTACATTTGTTCCCGTTGTTTCGCAAACATTTTATATAATTGTCACTTTTACACTCATAACTTTTTCAAATATTAACCGACACTGATGACATTTTGCATGCATATTTATTACATAGTTCCCTATAGGACATTTTACTTATCGTGTATTCATTCAGGTATCTACTGTGAAAGTTGCAGCCTTGTAACTGCAACCGTTTTTTTTAAAATATGCATTGTTTTGTAACCCTGCCCTCTCCTAGGTGTACCTCTCATTTAACATTCACTAACTTACTGTATGCATAACTAAGTCAACTTCAGAAGACCTGCACTGTTTTTTAAGAATGGTATTGTGCTGACAAAAGTAGCATTACTCATCAGCATTTGAATATCGACAACAACAACAACAATAACCTCTCTTATTGGTTTCTAAGCTGTGTTTAACTTGATAGCAAAACCAATACAGTGCAAAGTACAACAACAACTTTTTTTGGCTGTGTTTTTAGTTAGGTCAAGTGTATCTCTTATGGTGAGATATGTTGTTTTCAACCGCTGACGTTAGTTAAATTCCGTTATATCAGATTTTTTAACAATACCAAAAATTGTTGAGGTTGCGGATCTGGTAGTCTAGTCACTATGACCGGATTGACTCTAATGTTTTTCTAGGCGAGATAAATAGTTCAGTGTTGGAGCCTGTAGCTATGTTGATAGCGATATTTAAACGACGAAAAGATCCAGAATTTTTGATTGGTTTGTTGTCAAGTTAATGTCCAGTTGGGGATACAGTTCCCTTGTACGGTTGGACTACTAGCAATATGGGATACAGAAATTCACATAAAAGTGGATGTGGTAAAACACTGAAACTATTACTTACAAAACTGGATTTGGATGTGTTGGGTCATTGGCACAAACAAAACGGCCTTTCCGGCCCATATACTTTCATTACTTTCTAAATTTACAGTTGTCTATGGCTGAGTTTGAACCTAGTTCCTTAGCTGTCCTAGACGTGCTCTGCACCTCTCCACCACACTGCCAGATAAGCTGTTTAAACAGGGTTAACGTGTTGCATGTAGTATACTGACTCTAATAATAATAATAATAATAATAATAGATTTTATAATCAATGAATGGATCGATCTTACATAGTTATGAGGTTAAGATACATCTTGCCCTCTTAAAATTTCCAAAAGTGTGAATAACGGTCGCTTTCAAGACCGTGGGATTGGTGTAAAGATAGGAACATCCAACAAAGAGAAACACAGTAGGTATGCGGAGAGACTGATAAATCAGCTTTAGGAACATCCAAAAGAGAAACACAGTAGGTATGCGGAGAGAATGATAAATCAGCTACAAATTGGAATTATCAGCTGCTTCTCTGAGAGATTTAATGAGACAAATTTAGTAAGCACATATGGACTTGTCAGGCGTGTGCTGCTGATAACCTGTGGTCATAATTCATAATGTCTCTCTAGATCAGGACACCCAAGTGAGAAAGTTCAAAAGATCTTCCCATTATTGTTGTTTGGACATAGATCCCCGCTGCAGTTAACGCAAGACACGTCATTGATACTGTATTTGTATTGTTGTGATTGTCGGTATAATGGTTATTCCAATGTTATCTTTATGTTGACTGTGAGATGTATCATTGAGTTTGTAATGGTGTTGAAAAAGTTATCCCTTGACATTGTACTGTTGTCGTTTTGATAAGAGAAGTGGTAGAAGGATAATAAATATTTACTTACCCCAGGTTGTGTCAGTTTTTCAAAATTAGGTCTCAGTAAATAAACAATGCCACGCCCAAGATTCCAACCGGAAGAGGCAGTCCATATAATGACTGACAGAAAGCCAACAAATGGTAGAGGAGCCAGAATGTACATTACCTGATGACAAAATATCGAATCGTCAAACATGGATATTACTTCTTGATAGTGTCATTATTTTTTTAACAAATAGGCATCAAATGAGGCAATAGAAGAAAAGGACTGATTTCATTGTACGCGTGTTTGCTCATATACACTTAGACAACAGCGCACTAATAGTTAAGATAGGAAAATAGTCTAGAGCTGCGTTTTCAAACATTTTATACCATTTCCCACCAACGTCTTTCTATTATTCTGATGCATGCCCCCCACCCCCAGCCTAAGTAACATATAATTTTTTTTTTATACTTACAAATTGAATTATTCATTAAATGAAAGCTAATTAGATTTTGTTCAAATTACCATTCTGAACAATCAATCCCCCCCCCCTTTGGGGCGTGGGCCCAACGTTGGGAAACAATGGTCTAGTCCTTGTAAACCCGAGATATGGCCCACTAGTCTCAAGTCAGCACGCGAAGTAAATTTTACCGGCGCTTCGCGCTCACTTTACAAATGACTGCCCGTGTGATGTGGGGCCCGATAGGGGAGCAAAGAATAGCAACACTGTTTACCTTCCACGCATGTCGTAAAAGGCGACTAAGGAAGTTATGGAATGGAGTTGGCTGTCCCATCCCATGTCAGTGACCCAAAGCCATGCCGAAGTAGGATATGTCAGGCCGAAAGGCGCAGATATCGCAGCAATGCTGTAAACCATGACACAACGCATTCCGTTCTCTGGACTAGATCTTGCTAATCTGCAGGAGTTTGAGAACAAACGCAGAAGAAGAAGAACAAATGACGACACGCATTGCCACCGGGCTCATTATGGCGATAGACGACATCTATCACGACCTTTTTATTTGGTCATTCAAAGGACTAAATAAAGTTTGCTGCCTTTATGCAAAACGTGGAATGCATATATATATTATACGCCCTCCCCCCCTTCCGAATCGTAAAGGTTACCCAACTATATTGTCAACTCAATTGATAATACCAATGTGAAAAAGCCCCTTGCGTCTTGGTCAAGTAAAGTTTTGTGCTCATAGGTTGTGGGATAGAGTCCGGCTCCCGAAATCTTGATTACAAATTGGATTTTATAGGAAGTTCCTTGGTTATTACTGCTGGAAGCTAAGACGTTGTGTGCTATGAGGTAAGCTTTGGATATCCGATGTGCCGTTGGAGGCGTGCAGTTTAGTTGGGTGACAGCCTGTGTGTCGATTAGCTAAGTGAAAGGAGGCGTGACGATTAGTTGAATGCTGCCTAAGACCAACAAGATGTACCAATCACCCACCATCAGAACAAAACAGATTATCAAGTCAATATGAGAGCAACAAACACCATCGCAAGATGACTACCACATTATGAAGAGATTGATACAAGTTGTAATTCTACGCCTCAGAACAGGACACAGACCACTACGCAGTCTATTGTCTATCCCCAGGTGAATGGTTATTGATCGCATTCACACTTGCCGCGCATGCGGTTGTGTCTGTGGGTCTCATCAATTACATTCATTAACTAATTTACATTAATGTCACCATCTCACTCACACATTTGCTCATTCACTCAGTTACAAACTCACTAATATAGACTCACTCATATAAATATACCCTATTTCATATATTCACTCTATACGCATGTGGTTGCGTCTGTGGGTCTCACCAATGGCTCACTAGACAAACCAACCATGCAACAAAAAACCTTAGTAGATGACATGCCTTTATATTGAGGTTATCTTCTTATAGAAGCTTCATGGCACGTCATCTATACAATCCCGTAGTCGTAACCTTCGATAACAGTTACCTTGTTGTTCCGACACGCCGACGTTGTACTTGAACTAGTTACGGGCACGGCGCGGGTGGGCGGAACAACAAAGAAAACTGTCGCAAGGGCCAGAGTTGTGCCCTGATGTCGACGTATGTTTCGGCGGCATTGGACTTGAAACACCATTGAGTCGAATGGTTGCTGGAACAGAGGGCGGAGCACTTATGGAAATGCCCCACGTGCTGTGAGGCCAGTTTTCTAATCAAGAATCAAAAGAATTCACACTTGCCGTTAAGCGTAGGCGTGGGAGATTAAGCTGTCGCTGCAAGACCAGATGTGTCGCCGAGGTTGCAATTAGTCCATGTTTATTCAAAGCTATATTGATGTTTTCTATCCACCGTTTTTTTTTGCCTACCTTTGGCCTTGCGACCAGATAATCTTGTGTTATATGCTCCGCAGTCACATGTACATAAAATTCAAGATTGGCAACACGGCGATGTGTACATGTGGGCAGGCAGCACAGAGTGCCAGACATAGTCAAAGTCATATACATTTGTAGACTCGTGCACAATTAATAAGTACACCATACTTACCTAAGAGATGTTCCTGTTATACACTCGTTTAGGGAGTATATAGGGAGGGTATAACTTCTTCAATAAATAACAATGAAAATCTTAAATACCCAGAATGCATTGGTTGTGAAAGAAGATATTAAGACCGTCTTTTAAGCACCTTTGGGTGGTCACGGAAAAAATATCGTCTCAAAAGAGAGTCACGGGCACAAAAATTAAAGATTGAGAATCGCTGATTCAAATTATCTGTGCCGTGTTTTAATACTGCACACTAGTAAATGTATTATACTATTAATCATATATACAAATACCTTTCCAGACCATCTGATATCTCGTATGACGAGAGAATAGAGGATTAGGAAAACAATGACAACAGTGATGAATATTTCAATGATGGCTGAGTCAGGTGATATTATTGAATCAGATCTGTCAAGGACATCTTCCCTACACGAGAAATAGAAATAAAAAAGAAATACGATGATGATAATGGGTAGAGTCCAGATCTAATCTACTGTTTGATCAGATAAACTTCATTCCACATTCTTTAATATAGATAAAAATGAAGTGGTCGGGTAACATCCAAGAAACTGGAAATGGGTGGATGAGGTAACAAAAGGTATTCGCCAATTTATTTGCATTATATTTTATCTATTTCCACTTTATACGTCCTTTCACTTTTTCTGTGCACTTTTCCCTGCTTACGTACCACTTTCGTCTTCCCCTCACACCCCTTTTCCCCTGTCATGCTGCCTTATAATTGCTTCCTTTGTCCTCCCCTAGATACTGTCCTTCGTCCCTCTTTTTCCTTCCTACCATCACCATGTGTGTCTCTATGTAAGATATGTTGACTGTGGTCTTTTGGTTATTCTGATGAAGGCAATTTAGGCTGATGAAACGTCGTCCGCCACTGTGTCTCTTTGTTAGGTTGCTTTATCTACTTATTTTCGTAACAGGAATGCCTATTTCTGTTCGTTTTGACATTCTTTAATAGTCTTTTTCTCTTTAATATTCCAATCGGATAGTCTCCTTTTGACACAGATTCCCCTCTTGCTAATTTCTTTCGCACATAGTCTCGTCTTGCTTATGCCCCTTCGCACAGCGTTTATTTAGACATATTAGTGAAATGTTTTCACAAAGATAAAACGAGAATTTGCAGAAGAAGAACAGTATGGATTTGTGGAAGGAAAAACGCACACGAAATTTACCACTTCTTCTTTTACGTACATTCTTCTTCTTCTTTCGTTCACTTGAAACATGTCTATATCTGTAATTCTGTCTCCTTAATAAAACTCACTGTCTTTTGTAGTTCATACAGTGTCCCATAGAGCTTTGATTCCAGTGTTGTTTCCTCTGGCCAATATGTCTGCCTCAGCATTTCATGCTCAGAACACTCTTGAAGTATATGTTTGGCACTCTGTGCTGCCTGTCCACATGTACACATGGCCGTGTTGCCAATCTTGAACTTTGTATACATGTGACTGCGGAATCGGTTGTGTCCTGTTCTGAGACGTAGAATTATAACTTGTTCTGATCTGTTCATAATGTGATAGTCATCTTCTCAAACTCCCACTGGATCTCCCTTACAGCAGGACCATGGTCCTACTAGATTTCCAGCAGTATGTAGTCTAGAGAATGGAAATGCGTTGTGTCACTGTTTAATTTGCAGCAATGGCTCGACACATCCGTGTTCGGTGGGATTATAGCTCTATATTGTCTATTTTGATTATCGGTTTGATCTTTGTTGTGTCCGTTGTCATGTTAATGTTTAAATACATCTTTAAATTGACTAAAAATACAAGTGAACAAAGCATACACTTCATAGCATTACAATGTCATAATGAGATTCTCAAATTCTGCTAACGCTGCTCCTTTCTATTACTTTTAATATTATTATTATTATTTATTATTATTATTATTATTATTATTATTATTATTATTATTATTATTCAATATTCAGTTCTGGGGTCAAACTAAACCACCAATTCTACATCTGAGATGTATGTGAAGATACACTGCAAGGATGCATGTGAAGATACACTGGAGTCTGTATGTGAAGATACACTGGAGGCTGTATGTGAAGATACACTGGAGGCTGTATGTGAAGATACACTGGAGGCTGTATGTGAAGATACACTGGAGGCTGTATGTGAAGATACACTGGAGGCTGTATGTGAAGATACACTGGAGGCTGTATGTGAAGATACACTGGAGGCTGTATGTGAAGACACACTGGAGGCTGTATGTGAAGATACACTGGAGGCTGTATGTGAAGACACACTGGAGGCTGTATGTGAAGATACACTGGAGGCTGTATGTGAAGATACACTGGAGGCTGTATGTGAAGATACACTGGAGGCTGTATGTGAAGATACACTGGAGGCTGTATGTGGAGATACACTGGAGGCTTATGTGAAGATACACTGCAAGGATGCATGTGTGAACTGGCTGTACCAGAAGGATATAATAAACCAGTACTTTGAAGATTTCTCATCTTCACAATGAATAATGTTTTCAACTCATATCTACAAGAATGATCTATACAAAGGTTAAGTTCATAATATTGTTGAAGTCCAATGATGGGAATCCTATGAAATGGTAAACTTGAATGAATAATTCTAGAATAGAGAACATATCCTATCAGGTAATTAATAATTACCTCCAGAATAGAGAACATATCATATCAGGTCATGAATAATTACCTCCAGAATAGAGAAAACATATCCTATCAGGTCATGAATAATTACCTCCAGAATAGAGAACATATCCTATCAGGTCATGAATAATTACCTCCAGAATACAGAGAACATATCATATCAGGTCATGAATACATTACCTCCAGAATACAGAGAACATATCATATCAGGTCATGAATACATTACCTCCAGAATACAGAGGGAATATCCTGGCAGGTAATTACCTCTAGAATAGAGAACATATCATATCAGGTCATGAATAATTACCTCCAGAATACAGAGGGCATATCCTGGCAGGTCATGAATAATTACCTCCAGAATAGAGAACATATCATATCAGGTCATGAATAATTACCTCCAGAATACAGAGAACACGTCCTTGCAAGTCAGATTATTCATTCTGTTATTGGAGATTTCAAACCAGTTTTCTGTGGTTAAGTTGTTTAACAGACTTCGGTCCCTTAGAGACTGATTTCTGTTGTCGATGTGGTCCAGTGAGATGACTTCATTTGCTTGTGGCATAGACCTGAAACAGACAACGAGAATACGGTTTGTATATAATATAGTTTGTATATAATATAGTTTGTATATAATATAGTTTGTATATAATATAGTTTGTATATAATATAGTTTGTAAATAATATAGTTTGTATATAATATAGTTTGTATATAATATAGTTTGTATATAATATAGTTTGTATATAATATAGTTTGTATATAATATAGTTTGTATATAATATAGTTTGTATATAATATAGTTTGTATATAATATAGTTTGTATATAATATAGTTTGTATATAATATAGTTTGTATATAATATAGTGTGTTATTGTTTGGTCTACAACGAAATAAAACATACATTTCGATATGTTTTAATTTTGACTACGCTATTAAATACAAAAATTGTGTTTACGTTTATTCATGTGTATTTCCTGTATAAGTTTCTGTACTGCTCAATAAAATAGAATAAATTGCAAGAAAATACTGACCTAGTGGTAGAGTCATATACGATTTGTAGATTCGTACACAATTAATAAGTACACCATACTTAACTAAGAGATGTTTCTGTACTGTCCAATTAAATAGAATAAATTGGAAGAAAATAATAAGAATTATTTAACAAAATATGACGTTCCTGGTCATAAGAGCTAACGATTTTTTTTAAAACGAACAACATACAATATAAATTTATCAGAAAACTAAGATTAAACTTTTGTGACGAACCTGTTGTGATAATGAAAGTTCTCGGAAACTGCCAGCGATGAGGCAGAGTCTGTCACACATTTAGGTAGCTGGTTTGTCAAAGTCAAGTAAAGATAGTATGCTGACCACGCCAACAAATTTAAATTGGTGGACGTCTTTATAATAGTAATCAAGATACTTGTTGCAGATATGCCTGTCATATAGAAAAGTTTATTTGCATTAATTATATATATACTACTATAGATATTATAAATTACAAGTCATACTATGGTGGTTTTCACACATATCCAGATTACCAACGGACAGCATGCCACAGATGGCCATACCACATAGGCCTATACATCAAGGCTATAAAGCCAGAGGCAGACCATGTAAAAGATGGACGACAGAAATCAAAGAAACAACAGGAACAAGAAGAATATCTCCAGAGACTCTTCTACCCCTGACGCCACAAGACAAACAAGGGCCACATCGTATAGACTGATAGACCGGACACGACAGACAGACATGATAGACGGACATGTCAGACAGACATGACAGACAGACATGACAGACAATACATACATGACAGGTATAAATGACAGACATGACTGATAGGCATACACGGCAGAAAGACAGGACCGACAAGACAGACATGACAACCATGACAGGACAGACATGACAGACATACAGACAGACAATGGTGCTTAGAGATAGCGAGTGCGTCTCAGAAACTCAAAGTAATCGGTTCGAATTTCGCTGGAGACAGTTAAGCTACCTGACTATTCAGAAAGCAATGGTAAATTACTTAACGTAAATATTGCATAGATACTATTGACGAAAAATATTGCTGTTGATCGTGACTGTCAAGGATAGAATATGGAAACAGCAGATATAAGTTATCTGATATTTAATCATCATCATCAAGTGCCGTGTCCGCAACGAAGGTTGGCTGCAACAGATCTCCAACATCCCCTGTCTCTTGTTTTGGTGGTGAACTCTGCTAGACTGTAACCTGTCCATCGTGTAATGTTACTCTCCCACTTGTATCTCTGCCTACCTCTTGCTCGCTTCCCTTTGACTTTACCCTCAAGTAAGGTCTTCAATAAGGTGTCATGTCTTTTAATGTGTCCTGAGTATTTTTTTTTGTTGATCTTTATTTCTCTTAGTAGCTATTTCTTCATATTATGTGTCTTTAGCACCTCTTTATTTGTTTTCTTCTCTTTCCATGATGTTCTCCCTATTCTTCTATATACCCACATCTCAAAGGCAAAATTCTGTCTTCTAATTGTTTATTTAGTGTCCATGTTTCTGAGCCATACATTAATATGGAATAGATGTAGCATTTTATAATTCTCATTTTTAACTTGTTTGTAATTTGTTTAAATATTAATAATTTCCTCATGTCATTGAAGGTACTTTTAGCCATTCCTATTCTCCTTTTAACTTCTGTTTCACATCTGCCATCATTTGTGACTTTGTGTCCAAGATATTGATACTGTTTTACTTGTTGTAGTTTCTCTCCCTGTATGTTTACGTTTACCTCTTGTTCTTCTGTGTCTTTGCTGATTATCATGGTTTTTTTGTGGATATTTATATCCAGTCCATATTCATTACTTGATTTATTAATTTCATCTATTAGTCTTTGTAGTTCATGTTCACTTTCTGATAAAAGAAGAGTGTCATCTGCATATCTAATGTTGTTTATTATTTTCTCATTGATCTTGAGTCCTGGTATTTCTTCTATATTTTTAAAGATATTCTCTGTGTAGATATTTAAAAGTCTTGGTGATAAAATGCATCCTTGTCTTACCCCTCTTCTTATTTCTATGTATGGAGAGTAGCTATTTTCACACCTTATTGATGCAGTTTGTTCCCAATATATATTTCTAATCAGTCTAATGTCTTTTCCACCTATGCCTATTTCTTGAATACATTTGATTAATTTTTCTTGTTGGACTCTGTCAAAGGCCTTGCTGTAGTCTATAAAGCAAATATAGATACTTTTTTGGACTTCTATATATTTATCTATCACTAGTTGGATTCTCAGTAGAGCCTCCGTGTCTATCTTGTTTTTAATTCTTTCATGTATTATCTTGAGAAGTGCTTTAGTTAAATGACTCCTTAGTCTTATTGTTCTATATTATGTACAGTCCACAACCCTGGGCTTCTTAGATAGTGGTATGAATATTGATGATGTTAAGTCTTTATGTATGTGACCTTTTTCATATATATCATTGCACAGTTCTGTGATAATATCCATCCCAAATTCATTTAGAGTTTATTTTATGTCTACTGTTATGATGTCAGAGCCTGCAACCTTTCCACATTTCATTGATTTTATTGCATGTTCTACTTCTGCTTTCAGTATTGCTGGTCCATCATTGTTGTGTATTGTGGGCTTTTTTGTTCCGTTGAACGTCACACAGTTCTGTCACATAATCTGCCCATCTTCACATATTAAATTGTTATGAAAGAAATATTAGTTGATCATTTCCCTTGCTCAAAGACACGCTTACCTTTGAAAAGTGGAACCACTCCCCACACACTTGGACCACTTCTCTGCATGAACTGGCCCAATGACATCTCGAGACAAACTAAAGGCACACCCACAGTAAGAAGGCATATAACATAAGGAATAAACAATGCCACTGAAAAAAAAAGTTTAGGGCATAAATTATCGTACAGGAATCAATGATGATGATGTAATCAATTAAGGTCAAGTTAAACCCTCAATATTATAGTATTTTTCTTTAAAATTTGATAATTTTAGTTTTTTGATCCATTTGAAAGGGTAAGCATTTGTGCAAACAATGATACATGTTTAGTTGTAATCATCCATCGGAAAGTATTTTAAATTAATTTTTAAAGTTTCCATGGTTGCTGGTAAGTTGGGTACATTAATAAGAAAACTAGAATGGTGAGGCCATGTTGACAAGCCTATAGGCACAAGACTCTAAGATAAAGTTTCAGTTATAAGGAATACATCATAAATGGAGAATGGCAGAACATATAAAGAAATTGGAGAAGTAGGAAGCCTAACAAAAGTAACAATACAAAGAATTCTACCGAGGTGTCATTAGGTTAAATGTGGGAAATTTAGACTCTATGAAGATAGCAATATAGGCAATCTGGGAACATTAACAAGGAATACATCTAAACTGTTCACAGTCATTGTTTCATAGTCAAAGCTGGCATAAGCTGACTGATTTTTTCATAGAAATAATAAAACCTGTTTTTTGAGGATCTTTCGGATGATAATTTGTTAAAAAGATGTTTGCCTGGTAGGACACAAGATTCACATGAAGCATTCCATCACCTGATCTGGGATAGTTGTCCTAAAGCTAAATTTGTAGGAAAAGAAAAAATTCGAATTAGCTGTAAATGATGTCATTATGGTATTCAATGATGGGAAGCTAGGCAGGACTGAATTTCAGGACTGTCATTTTGAAGAAATTAGGACTCAGCTGTGGGTAATAAGCTATGAAAACGTAGCTCTTGACAACCTATAGTTTTTATCACGTTATTCTTATCACGTTTTTTTTGGTCCCAAAGCATGGTTGTATTTATGGATGCATACTTGGTCCCCAAAGAGTTGCATTTCAGTGTCGCAGTATTCCAGAATATTCACAATCTGAAAGGAGCATAACATTCACTAGATAAACTAATTCACCACTTTTCCATCAGTTTTATTAGTCCATCTGCAGCGATTGTACTTCTGGCAATTCCCGACACCTAACAATAGCTAAGACAGTAGTGATTTTAATTCATTGATTCATGTGAAATTAATTTTGGTTGTTGGAGGGATAACACAGCAGATTTGGCATCAGCCAGGATCACTATTCTTTCTTCCTTCAAGTGAGATGATCCCTGAACAAAGCCGCTGCTTCTCTGATGGCTTCATTCTCTGAGAGATGGCGATCAAACAGCAAAACAGCAGTACATTAAACAGAAACATCATTATATTAAACAGTAAAACATAATTATATTAAACAGTAAAACATAATTATATTAAACAGTAAAACATAATTATATTAAACAGCAAAACATCATTATATTAAACAGCAAAACATCATTATATTAAACAGCAAAACATCATTATATTAAACAGCAAAACATCATTATATTAAGCAGAAAAACAGCATTACAACACAAAAAGATGTTTTTGTGGCCATATTACACATATTAACATAAAAATTAATAATGACAGGCATTGTTGCTGATACAAGGGGTAAAGTCTGATACAGTCGAGTATATACAAGATACAACTCGGAATGATCAAACATGCCCTTGCCTGCGGCTAATAAACTCGCCCAGAATTGTGAGCTCACTTGTACATTCGTACAAAAAACAATCGTAGAAAAAGGCTACGTTCTAGAAATAATATGTCACCTGAGGGAAAGTGTCGGCATACACTGTACAATTTAATGCACAGCAATAAGCGTATCTTGTCTATAGTCGTCTTGGGCAACCCTTACCTCTTGTACCAGCAGTACTGCATTTCACTATTAATTAGTCATGCAGATATGTCATTTTATATGGTCAAAAAACGTTAAAGCGAGCTCCTTAGTAGATAATGACTGGCTCGTGGACGGAAGTAACGTTTCAATGACTCTCTCAAAGTGTCCATAAAGTGAGCTCCTCAGTGGATATTGACTGGCTCGTGGACAGACGTTAACGTTTCAATGATTCTCTCAAAGTGTCCATAAAGTGCTGCAATATCATGGGGAGTCTGTCGATCAGAATTTCCTATAGTTTGCAACAGCAGCATCAAAGATGCGTGAATCGCTGAGAAGCATCAAATCTCAGAGTCACGGAAAACGATAACATTTTGTTGGATACCCTCTGACAGTTTGTTATTATTTATACTCAAAGGCACATACGTGATGTCCGAAACTATAAAACAACACACACACAGGCGCGAAGTTCTGATTATATGTGTCCCAAATGTGGCAAGGAATTATACACCAGAATTAAACTTTCAGCTATCTCCGATAAACAATAAATGGTAATACTGCTGTAAAACTAAATAACAATAGTACTTACGTAGAACACAGGTTGTAGAAGTTTCATTCGAAGACAACTGACAGACCATCACTAAGGGACTATAATAACATCTTAGTGATATAATATTTCAAAGCCCCTTAGTGATAGTCTGTCAGTCATCAAATTAAACTTCTAAAACTTTTGTTCTACGTAAGCACTCAGTCATCCCAGCATACACTAGAGAGATGCAACAATAAAGTCTGATACTGTTATCATTACAGAATGCTATGGGAGGATATTATTATACAGTAATAAAGGCACATACATCACTATTCAATGAAGAAGCAAAAAGGGACACACAAAATACTAAAGAAGCAAAATAACGACTCAACAATATTAAAAAGTAAAATAGCTGTCAAAAAAATGTCAATATTGCATTTTCCAGTTCAGGCGTTACAGGGAGGGGATTGAATAGCTGTATGATAAAGGCCGCATGTTCTTGCTGTCGCCACGTCATGTACAGGGTGAGTTTTTTAATTTACCTTCGGACAGAAAAAAACCCAGTCCTTATCTGAAATCGAACTGTAGACCTCACTAGTGTGAGACTAGCGTTCTAACCTCACGGCCATGCGCCACACAAAAGCGACACAACGATACTAAAGAAGCAAAATAGCGACATGATAATACTAAAGAAGCAAAAAAGCAACACAACAATACTAAATAAGCAAAAACACCGACACAAAAATACTAAAATTTTAGGAAAACAACTTACCTCCACCACCTTCGTACCAAAAAATTGGAAATTTCCAAACTGATATCGGGGAAAACACAAGAGCAGATACGAACATGAAAAATTGTAATCTGTTACTCCATGATGGTCTGTTGTTAACCATCAGTTCTTGAGCCATGATGTGGGGATTTGTTGTGGTCAAATCGTTATAAGTCCGCAGCTGTTAGCCAAAGTAGTTGACAAATCTTTTGTATCACAGAGCATGATGCATACAGATTGTTGAGATATATGACAGAATTTAGTAAAATTAATCGTGTAATAATGATGCGGATGCTGATGATGATGATGATGAGGATGCTACTGATGATGATGATGATGATGAGGATGCTACTGATGATGATGATGATGATGATGATGATGATGATGATGATGATGATGATGATGATGATGATGATGATGATGCTAATGATGATGATGATGATGCTAATGATGATGATGATGATACTAATGATGATGATGATGATAATGCTGATGATAATGATGATGATGATGCTAATGATGATGATGATGATGATGATGATACTAATGATGATGATGATGCTAATGATGATGATGATGATACTAATGATGATGATGATGATGATGATGATGATGATGATGATACTAATGATGATGATGATGATGATGATGCTAATGATGATGATGATGATGATGATGATGATACTAATGATGATGATGATGATGATGATGATGATGATACTAATGATGATGATGATGATGATGATGCTAATGATGATGATGATGATGATGATGATGATGATGATGATGATGATGATGATACTAATGATGATGATGATAATGATGATGATGATGATGATGATGATGATGATGATGATGATGATACTAATGATGATGATGATGATGATGATGATGATGATGATGATGATGATGATGATGATATTTTAAAGGATTTAAATGAGACATTTAATTGTGACCAGATTTATTTTAGTAGTGTGCAAAATTAGAGTCAGTTTGTACCGTGTGAAATTAAATGTTTACATATTCTTTTCCGCTGAAGCGGTCCGATATCCACTGTGGCATGTCAAAACATCATGTCTCTACACTTGTCAAACCACTTGTTTGTGGTAACAGGTCGGTGACACATTGGCTTCAGAATAATTAGCTAGCAGATTGGTTAGCTAGCAGATTAATTTTGAAGAAACAATTACGACACCTCCTGAAGTATATAGACCTAACAGATTCCTTTTGAAGAAGCAGCTACACCTCCTGAAGTATGCAGACCTAACTGGGACACAGTGAATATAGGGACACAGTGAATATAGGGACACAGTGAATATAGGGACACAGTGAATATAGGGACACAGTGAATATAGGGACACAGTTAATATAGGGACACAGTGAATATAGGGACACAGTGAATATAGGGACACAGTGAATATAGGGAAACAGTGAATTTAGTTTTCTGAGAGCAATCGTGTAACCCCATTACAAGAGAAATCATGTAACACCATCACAAGAGCAATAATGTTACTGCATTACAAAAGCAATCACGTAACACCATCTAACCCATTTACAAGAGCAATCATGTGACCCCATTTAACCCCATTACAAGAGAAATCATGTAACCGCATTACAAGAGCAATCATGTAGCTACATTACATGAGCAATCAAGTAACCACATCTAACCCCATTACAAGAGCAATCATGTAGCTACATTACATGAGCAATCAAGTAACCACATCTAACCCCATTACAAGAGCAATCATGTAGCTACATTACATGAGCAATCAAGTAACCACATCTAACCCCATTACAAGAGCAATCATATAACCCCATCTAACCCCATTACAAGAGCAATCATGTAACCCCATCTAACCCAATTACAAGAGCAATCATGAAACTACATTACAAGAGCAATCATGTAACCACGTCTAACCCCACTACAAGAGAAATCATGTAACCCCATCTGTCCCCATTACAAGAGCAATCATGTGACCCTATCTAACCCCATTACAAAGCAATCATGTAACCACATCTAACCCCATTACAAGAGCAATGATCTAACCCCATCTAATCCCATTACAAGAGCAATCATGTAACCCCATCTAACTTCATTACAAGAGCAATCATGTAACCCCATCTAACCCCATTACAAGCGCAATCATGTAACCCCATCTAACCCCATTTCAAGAGCAATCATGTAATTATAGAACGTGTTGATATAAGATTGTTTCATTACCAAATAACTTAAATTTTGGTGTTATCACACCGAACAGTAATAAATGTCTTAGTTAAGATGTAGTTTTAAATAAAGTCAACACAGCTGTAATATATATATTTTACTAACCTCTAAAAGCACATAAAATCAATGTTTTGACCAAAATACATTTTTTGAACAAATATCTGCACTGAAAAAAACACACAACGGATTGAAATGGAATCACGAACACAGCACAAATTAAATCCCTTAGCAGCCATCAGACACTCTACTGACAACTATATCTCTCACTCTTACAACAAAACACACGACTAGAAATACGAGCCTAGTAGATTCAGCTATGACTATATATTTTATTGAATTAGTCACACTTCGTCTCATTAACATAAATGTCTACTTGGTCAGAATCATAGGTGAAACTATAATTTATGCGTGCCATTTCCCTTCTTCGTAATCATATTCCTTTCGTGTATATATTTCCTCTGTGATCATATTTACTTAGCATCCTCATATTCACCGTGACCCTATATTCACTGTGTCCCGATATTGACTGTGTCCTTAAATTCACTAAAATATTCACTGTGTCCCTATATTCACTGTTTTCCTATATTCACTGTGTCCCTATATTCACTGTTTTCCTATATTCACTGTGTCCCTATATTCACTGTGTCCCTACATTCACTGTGTCCTTATATTCACTGTGTCCCGATATTGACTGTGTCCTTAAATTCACTAAAATATTCACTGTGTCCCTATATTCACTGTGTTCATATATTCACTGTGTCCCTATATTGACTTTGTCCTTATATTCACAGTGTCCCTATATTGACTGTGTCCCAATATTCACTGTGTCCCTATATTGACCATGTCCCTATTTCACTGTCTCTATATTCACTGTGTCTATATTCACTGTGTCTATATTCACTGTGTCTATATTCACTGTGTCTATATTGGTTGTCCATATTTTCACTGTCTCTATATTCACTGTGTCTATATTCACTGTGTCTATATTCACTGTGTCTATATTCACTGTGTCTATATTCACTGTGTCTATATTCACTGTGTCTATATTGGTTGTCCATATTTTCACTGTCTCTATATTCACTGTGTCTATATTCACTGTGTCTATATTCACTGTGTCTATATTCACTGTGTCTATATTCACTGTGTTTATATTCACTGTCTCTATATTCACTGTGTTTATATTCACTGTGTCTATATTCACTGTGTCTATATTTACTGTTTCTATATTCACTGTGTCTATATTCACTGTGTCTATATTCACTGTGTCTATATTCACTGTGTCTATATTCACTGTGTCTATCTTGGTTGTCCATATTTTCACTGTCTCTATATTCACTGTGTCTATATTGGTTGTCCATATTTTCAATGTCTCTATATCCACTGTGTCTATATTGGTTGTCCATATTTTCACTGTCACTATATTCATTGTTTTTATATTCACTGTGTCTATATTCACTGTGTCTATATTCACTGTTTCTATATTGGTTGTTCATATTTTCACTGTGTCTATATTCACTGTGTCTATATTCACTGTGACTATATTCACTGTGTCCATATTCACTGTGTCTATATTGGTTGTTCAGATTTTCACTGTCTCTATATTCACTGTCTCTTTTATGTGCCGTCATGTTCAAAGTGAGTTAGTCGTCGGCTCATCATAACTGCAAACTGGACACGTCCATAGTTGCTCCGATCTCTCCTTGAGTGCATCCGCCATTACACTTCTGCTGACAGTACCGGTCCTATGCTGGTTGACTATCATTATTCTGCGCCCTCCAAAATGTTCACCTCTAGCAATACCGCATTTCAATCCCTGATCTTTAATCCTAGCCATTAAAAAGGAATCATCATCCACATTAGTCTCACTCTCTCGTGTTATTTCTCTTAAGGAGTTTATTTGCACCATCGCCCTGTGCCACCAACGCGCATGATGTCAGTTGATCCGCCCATTCATTGCCTCGAACACCCCCATGTCCAGGAACTAAAATAAATACAACCACTTTCAGCCTCGCCTTTCTCACGGTCTCAATCCATTGTTCGCGAACATGACCCACTTGTACCTTCTTAATCATACTCATAGAGTCACTCAAGATGCAGGCCTGCGTTACCTTCTGTGTGCATACCCACTCAAATGCCCTGGTCACCGCCATAGTCTCCATGGTCATACTACTCGTAGTAACTGCAAAGGCACCACTCTCTACCCTGATCGCTTTACCTGCGCACTTAGCTGTGAAGGCCCAAGCACTGCGAACATGTCTAATCACAGATCCATCAGTGTATATAATCACATCCCCTTCTTTGGTATTCTCACTGACAAAAGTCTACAGATCTTTCTCAACAGCTGTGGAACACCATTCTCTGCATTCCATGCTAAGTGATATTACTCTCAAACAAGTTTCGAAATCTGTGGGTATACGTATCCATTCCGCACCTGCTGCCACATCCTGCAATCTTTACACGCTTTGTATGAAATCCTCAGCACGTCCCATCCATGACCTCCCTCTCTTGAGTCTGCTGCCTTTGATTTCCTGTGTTTCGGAATGCAACGGGTGTTCCTTATCTGCATATATTTGAAGGTACGCCCATGCACGGCAATACTGTAATCTGTGCTCAGCTGTTGGACAGTAAAGTAGGTATCGCATAGCTCTGATCGAGGTGTCTCTTGTGCATCCCAGTATGATACGCATTGCTGAATTCTGGATTCTATCCAATCTTTCGATCTGAGTTTGGCTAAGAGTCAGAATTTCCAGTGCATATTCCACCACAGCCACAACCACACCCTGGTACAAAAGAAATAACAACCTATGCTCACACTGCGCAGCAGCCATAACCTTTATTGCTGCTAAGCCTGTGCCTGCCCTTATGATAACGTGGTCAATATGTTCCCTGAAACCCAGGCTTCTGTCAAAAACACATCCATATTTCTCATTGTGCTAGTTCTTTCTAAACCTTTCCCGGACAACGAAACTTGTGGCAGGGGTGTCTTTATCATGTGATTGTTCAAGGAAAACCACGTCACGAATGCCTTAGAAGGACACCAATTTTTCAGTCTATCCAGCTCCTTCTGTAGTTCCACGACGCACTCTTCTCGATTTCTGCCCCGTCTATACACCAGGATATCATCGCATATCGGCATATGGCATCGTTCTACCATCCATTTCTTTCTTAAAAGTCAATAAGTGAAGACATACAATATTACAAAATGTGCATGTTTGTAAGTAGTTCAGTTTATGTACAAGGATGTCAACCCAACTATGATACCCATGCCTTGTAAACAGACTACGCCTCCGTCTTAATCGGCACCGGATATCTTTGACAAGGTATTGCCTTAGAATTTCGTTTCGGTGAGAAATACAACAGTGACTTAAAAATATATCTTTGTATTGCAGTAGAATTAGACATGTAGAAGAGTTTAACTGTTACTTTCGAAAAAGTTCTACAGCCATGCCAAAATATATCTACAAGTCAATATCAAAATGGAGGGGGTCGTGGTGAGCACAGTGGTTATGGCACAGCTTTCAATTCTGGTGATGCTGGGTTCAGTTTTCAAAGTACATGGAAGTAATTGTAAAATCACCAGTGTTTCGAGGTCAACCTAGTCTACGGAAATGGGAAAGGTGGAGGGTGTGATGCTGACCAAATAATACTTAAGTATGCTGTTGCTCAATAAAACAAAAATACTCACCTAAAATTCCCAAAAAATACTGGCCTAACATTCCAAAAGAAATACTGACCAAATATTCTACAAAATATACTGACCTAAGCTTCCACACAAAAATACTGACCTAACATTCCACACACAAATACTGACAACATATTCTACAAAATATACTGACCTAAACTTCCACAAAAAATACTGACCTAACATTTTACAAAATATACTGACCTAACATTCGACACAAAAATTCTGACCAAACATTCTACAAATTATACTGACCAAACATTCCACAAAAAATAATGACCGAACATTCTACAAAATATACTGACCTAACATTTCACAAAATGTACTGACATTACATTCTACAAAATATACTGACCTAACATACCACACAAAAATTCTGACCTAACATTCTACAAAATATACTGACAAAATATTATACAAAATATACTGACCTAACCTTCCACAAAAACATACTGACATAACATTCCACACAAATATATTGACCAAACATTCCACACAAAAAAACTGACCTAAAATTCCAAAACAAATACTGGCCTAACATTCCAAAAAAAATACTGACCAAATATTCTACAAAATATACTGACCAAAAATTCCACAAAAAATACTGACCAAAAATTCCACAAAAAATACTGATCAAACATTCTACAAAATATACTGACCTAACATTTCACAAAATATACTGACATAACATTCTACAAAATATAAAAAATTCTGACCTAACATTCTACAAAATATACTGACCTAACATTCCACACAGAAATTCTGACCCAACATTCTACAAAATATACTGACCTAACATTCCACACAAAAATACTGACCTAACATTCTACAAAATTTACTGACCAAACATTCAACACAAAAATAATGACCGAACATTCTACAAATTATACTGACCAAACATTCTACAAATTATACTGACCAAACATTCCACACAAAAATACTGACCACACATTCCACACAAAAATACTGACCAAACATTCCACACAAAAATACTGACCAAACATTCCACACAAAAATACTGACCAAACATTCCACACAAAAATACTGACCAAACATTCCACACAAAAATACTGACCAAACATTCCACACAAAAATACTGACCAAACATTCCACACAAAAATACTGACCAAACATTCCACACAAAAATACTGACCAAACATTCCACACAAAAATACTGACCAGACATTCCACACAAAAATACTGATATTAGCAATAAAAACAAATATATGATTTTAAAAATGTCATGATTGTATATGGCAGAATGCCACTGCAGGACTAAGAATTTTGTCAAAAGAAGCGCTGCAAGGACTCGTTAAAGACATCATTCTTCTTCTTCTTCTTTTTCTGCGTTCGTTCTCAAACTCCTGCAGATTAGCAGGATGTAGTCCGGAGAACGGAATGCGTTGTGCCATGGTTTACAGCATTGCTGCGATATCTGCGCCTTTCGGCCTGACACATCCGACTTCAGCATGGCTTTGGGTCACTGCCCCTATATGGGATGGGACAGTAAACTCCATCCCATAACCTCCTTAGTCGCCTTTTACAATATGCGTGGAAGGTAAACAGTGGTGCTATTCTTTGCTCAACTTTCGGGCTCCGGCAACACACGGGCGAAAGACATCATTGAAAGCCACTGTCATAAACCATGATACATGGGAAGACGATGCTCGGAACAATGCTACATGGAGTTGACTGTGTCATCCAAAATAAGACCAAAGTGACCCAAGGTCATGCTGAAGTCGGATGTGTCAGGCCGAAATGCGCAGATATCGCATGAATGATATAAACCATGACACAGCTCATTCCGTTCTCCGTACGACATCCTACTAATCTGCAAAAGTTTGTGAACGATCGCAAAAGTAGAAGAAGAAGAATTAGTGATAATGTTCAGCCTCACTCCCGACACCCCATCTTTGCAAGAAAATAGTGAAAGCATATACGTTGATTCGACCTACAAGCACTTCGTGGTCTAATATATTCCCGCTGACCTACAACATTGAACTCATGCGTGCTATAAAAAAATCTCAAAGACATTGGCGCAAACTGTTTTCCATAAGATGTGCATTTATTTTATGTTACCATGGATTCAGTGAGATACAATTGCCTATATTAAAAAATATATGACAGTGGCATCCGATAGTGTGTGTACGATCTACAATAACACTTGCAGTAGTCCTAGCTTGTTTTGATAACGAACTTTGCACAAACAAATACTGATAGCTCCCAATTGGAGCACAAAACTCTCTGACGAGAGTAGGTTCACGACGCAAATTGCTGCGTCCAAGGTTACATGATCAGATATACCAACAATAAGAATGGGAATCGCTAGCGTCATCTTTTGCAAAATGGACGCCTTCTGAGGTAAGTTGGTAGCTTGATACTAACATTTAGATCTATAGTCCTTCTTCCATTATTTAGTCTTCAAGAGCGGTGAACATGCAATTAGATGCAATAAAATGTAATTATTAGATTTTCCACATTTGAACATTACTGCACTTGTAGCCCTCTGGTCCTACGTATCCATTATTAGTATAGCTTCAAATTGAAAGTGTAGGACTGTAGTTGCCTTTTTAAATTGAACAAGATCATAAATGCTAAGCCTAAAGCTAAACAGCTTGTATTCCTAAATATTTTGCGATATTTCGTTCAGTTTTTATCAATCAAACTTGAATTCAAGCTATTTATAAATATATTTTTTAAATCATTAAACCGTACGTGTTTGCAACGACTGAAAAATATATGGTCAATACGACAATAGGCACTACTGCTCTAGATTTATTTCAATTGCACCACAGTTCCACCCACAGCTGTGAAATGATCAGCAAGAGAAGCTTATGAACTAGAACATGAAGTAGAAGAAGTAACAAGTAGCAGATTATTTTACGGCATTGATATATTACTAGCTAACGATTGTACATCATCATCATCATCATCAAGTGCCGTCTCCGCAACGAAGGTTGGCTGCAACGTATCTCCAACATCTCCTGTCTCTTGTCTTGGTGGTGCACTCTGCTAGACTGTAACCTGTCCATCGTGTGATGTTACTCTCCCACTTGTATCTCTGTCTACCTCTTGCTCGCTTCCCTTTGACTTTACCCTCAAGTAAGGTCTTCAATAGGGTGTCATGTCTTTTAATGTGTCCAAAGTATTTTATTTGCCTGATCTTTATTTCTCTTAGTAGTTCTTTCTTCATATTATGTGTTTTAGCACCTTTTTATTTTTCTTCTCTTTCCATGATGTTCTCCCTATTCTTCTATATACCCACATCTCAAAGGCATCCATTTTGTCTTCTAATTATTTATTTAGTGTCCATGTTTCTGAGCCATACATTAATATGGAATAGATGTAGCATTTTATAATTCTCATTTTTAACTTGTTTGTAATTTGTTTAGATATTAATAATTTTCTCATGCCATTGAAGGTACTTTTAGCCATTCCTATTCTCCTTTTAACTTCTGTTTCACATCTGCCATCATTTGTGACTATGTGTCCAAGATATTGATAATGTTTTACTTGTTGTAGTTTCTCTCCCTGTATGTTTATGTTTACCTCCTGTTCTTCTTTGTCTTTGCTGATTATCATGGTTTTTGTTTTTTGAATGTTTATATCCTAGCTTGTTTATATCCAGTCCATATTCATTACTTGATTGTACATAAGACGGAACATTATTTATGTATAACCAGTTGTAGAAAAAAGGAAGAACTACTAGTACTACTACTGTAGAACGAACAATTAGCCGAGAACATGTAATTTGAAATACTGCTTGGTGCAACATTTCAAGGACTGTATGATGTATCTATTTGATTTATGTATGGTATATGTTGGTACAAACTTCGTGCAAAGTAAAAGAGGATGGTGAAAGAATTGTTGTAATGGAAACCATTAAAATAGTTGATATTAGATAACATCTTTTATTTACCGTTTAGTAACTGTCTCTCTTAGCAACTAATACACGTAGATCAAGTTTGCCACTATATTTTTTTTTATATCTATTGTCTTTTTTTCTGATTTTGCTGTAAGGTGTCGCAGGATTGAATGATGATCGCTTTACGGGCTATGGAGCGTTTGGTCGCTTGATATGCAATTAATTAATATTATGACGTCTCAGAATGTATAAAGCTCATTCAATCCACTTTCTACTTGGTCTTCCTCTGTAGCTTGCTGTATCTAGTTTCATGTTGTATGCTCTTGCCGCTGGCCAATAAGGGTTCGTTCTCATTAAGTGACCGAACCATTTCAATCTGTTTTTCAATTTTTTTGGCTACTGGTGTTGTGTTGTTTTTTTTTACATTTCTTGTAATCTCTTAATTCCTCACATGATCTCTCAATTTCCTGTGAGAGGTATGTGGTTTGATCCTCTGTGGAGTAGCATTGCCTGAAACCTGCCTGCTGTGGTGCAAGGAATTTTCTACTTTCCAGGTGAAATTTTAGTCTTAGGTTTATGATGCACTCCATTGTTTTGCACAGGCAACTTGTAAGACTAATTGGTCTGTAGCTAGTTGGTGTTGTTCCATCTTTTCCAGGTTTAAGCAAAGGGACCATAATTGATTCTCTCCAGATTTGTGGTATTTTCCCAGTAGTCCAGCTAATATTTAGGATGTCCAATAGTTTCCTTCTGGCTGTTGTTCCTAGATTCTTTATCATTTCATTTGATATTTCATCAATTCCTGGGGACTTATTTAGCTTTAGTTTAGAGACTGCTAATTCCAATTCACTGTATGTGAACAATGTATCCATAATTTCATCTGTGCTGTTTTCATCACTGATTCTAGTCTGAGCATGTTCCAATTTACTTTTTTGGTCGCTCCGCACTGTATGCTGTTTCTCTGGACTAATTTCAATATTGCAGTCTTGAGCAAATATCCTAGCGAAATTATCTACTGCTTTATTTCCTGTAATCATTTTGCCATTCTGTACGAGTGTTATGTTTGCCTGACATCGAATGATATATTTCACAGTATATTCTTCCCGACATCGAATGATATATTACACAGTATATTCTTCCTGACTTCGAATAACAAGAACATATTACACAGTATATTCTTCCTGACATCGAATGATATATTACACAGTATATTCTTCCTGACATGGAATGATATATTACACAGTATATTCTTCCTGACATCGAATGGCATATTACAAAGTATATTCTTCCTGACATCGAATGACATATTACACAGTATATTCTTCCTGACATCGAATGATAAATTACACAGTATATTCTTCCTGACATCGAATAACAAGAACATATTACACAGTATAAGTATAGTCTTCGTTTTCTCCAAGCTTAGTGTTTACCTTAAGTAAGGTCATAATCATCTTCAAGTGCCGTCTCCGCAACGAAGTTGGTTGCCACGGACCTCCAACATTCTCCGTCACTTACTTATGTGGTGCACTTTGCTAGACTGTAACCTGTCCACCTCATGATGTTACACGCCTACTTGTATCTACGCCTACAAGGTCTTCGACGAGGTGATTTGCTTTTTTTAATATATCAAAAATACTGTATTTATTTATTTTCTTTAACAGTTGTTTCTTTAATAGGATGTTTTCTCGGATGCGTTATTCGTTGTCTTCTCTTTTCATGACACAACGTACCCATACATAATTTCCTATCCGCCGAAGACCGATGTGTCGGGCCATTTGCGCACATAAAACGGCGACACAACGCATTTCCATTCTCTGAACTGCATCCTGCTGGAGATCTAGTAGTACTGCTACAGGAGAGATCCAGCAGGAGTTTGAGAATGAACGCTGAAGAAGAAGAAGAATAACACCTTTAAAACGTATAATTTATTGGTGGTGGTCATAGCGTTTGTTTATTTTGTTATGATATTTGATACAAATTCTGAGAATTTGATACAAGTTCTGAGAATTTGATACAAGTTCTGAGAATTTGATACAAGTTCTGAGAATTTGATACAAGTTCTGAGAATTTGATACAAGTTCTGAGAATTTGATACAAGTTCTGAGAATTTGATACAAGTTCTGAGAATTTGATACAAGTTCTGAGAATTATCACATACTTCCTTTTGTGTTGTGTTGTTCTTATTAGGATAATTACACCATTGTTTAATATTTCATATGCAGATTTGATAGACTGTCCATACATCTGGCCTGACAGTCTCCACAGCTGGAAGTAGCAAGAAGCCTGAAGTACGTCACGTGCACATATCTTTAACGGCATTTATGTCGGAGTTTATTAGTTCATCGCTGGACACACCCAAACCAGATTCGGGTTTTGATTTGGGCAGAGCAAGTAGGACAAATATTAACGGCAGTTGTTCCAGAATTGCAAAGAAATCAGATTTGCAACATTCTGTACCGAAACTTGTTTCACACGGCAAGCAAAAAAGAACCAGAAAACTATCGCGACCGCAGAAAAGGCTCAGTTATGTTGATGCACAACAGATGATTGAGGACAATCTGTTGGAGTCTATACATTCAGAAGAGGAACCACACAAGTCGCCAACGATCGTTCGAACAGATCTTGCAAGTATCGTGTCATCAGAAACTGAATACAGTGCTCACGAAATGACCGATCAGGAGGAACCAAAGAAGACTGAGAAAGATGATGAAGATATAACATTTGGTATTAAGACTGAAACCATGCATGGTTTCATTGTAGATCAGTGGTATGATCTTGGACCTAGTCACCATAAGGATGGCCACAGTCCAGTACTTGGTTCGGCGGATGTTGAGAACTTGGAAAACAGAAACACATCAAAAGTGACATCTACTGTGCTCACGACACACAATGATTCTCCCACAGATTGTGACACGACATGGAGTAAGAGAACATATGACAACATACCGAAGAGCATACCTGTCAATGAAACAAGCAACAACAGAAATAACATCCATACAGCAGAATTCTGTCAAATGTACTCAGACCCAGATTCAGAAACGCTTCCAGTAGAAGATAAGGGCGCACCATCAGCTGTTATAATACACAATCAGATAAAGACACCGCAAACAGTTGTTGATATTGCAGAAGGAGTCGCTTCCCAGCCATTTCCTTTACATCCCGCTTTTTTTAGTTGCCCACTTCCAACTGCGGCCACGTCTTTTAACTTTCAACCAGAACCTTTTCCTTTGCCTCTGCAAGCAGTGTCGTCATACTTTCATACAAAACCAACAATCACATCATTTCCTACAGACGGTAGCTGTAACAATTGTGCGGTTCCGTCAAACACAGTATACTCGTACATGACCAGCGTCGATCTGACAAAACCAGCTGTAGCCTACTCGTATGTAAGACTTGAAACTGAAGACACTGCTACAAAACAGTGCCCAGAACCCGAGATTTATCAGCTCAGTAACGCGATATACCAGCAAAGCCATGAGACAAAATCCGCCGTGAAGACTACACCCACCACATCTCAAAGTGATGTTGGTGTTATAACTACATCTGAGACAGTGTCTCTTCAAAGTCCAACACTGACTAGTAACTATCAAACTGTCCAATACTCTAGATTTCAGGGAGCTATACCGTATCCAGGAATGTTATATCCAAACAGTGTATATCCACATGGATCTTTCCACACTTCCGGCATGGTATTATTACCTTCTCATCCATACTACATCCAACAAATGCCTTTTGTGCCGGTGCTTCCAGCTATCTCCTACAGCAACCTTCATTCAGATTTGCCCGTCATTTCTTCTCAAACTGACACTAGATCTGACGCTTCTACTGTAAACAGCGGAGAAGTCGGTGAGCTGGCTTTATCTACACAGAAACGGGCCCAATATTTGGTGAAATTCACAAACCCAAATCCTGTAATTCCCCTTGTGAATGATACTAAACATCATTCCACAGATGTACAAGCCACCTGTACGGTTGTGCCCTCGCAACAGCCTCCAAGAGTTAAAGTCAAACCAAGAATGAGATGCTCATCAGATTTTATTGATCCAACTAGAATTAAGTTTGACATGGATGAACTGGATACGGATGAGGATTTGTCAAAGATGAACGATTGCAGTGACGGTTCGGATAAAGAATGGCAGCCTAAAAAAAGACAAGGTAAAATGGGTGTGTGTCGCGTTAATGCAAGTGGTGATGGATGGATGCCTAAGGAAAACTGCGTTAACGGGTCGGACAGTCCCAATAGTAAAACATGTTTCAGACGACGTAAGCGTTCATCGAAGGAGCCCGCTGAGTGTAATGTGTGTGGGAAAGTATTCCAAGGAATATACTACCTTCGTCGTCACCAGATGTCCCACAGTGATATCCGTCCGTATCAGTGCGAGACATGCCAGAAGAGTTTCAAACAGAAAGCACATCTGATAGGACATTTGAGTGTTCACGATCGAGCCCTCAAACATCGACAGGTTGACATAAAAAATCCGATCCTCAAATCACGGCCTTTTGTCATTGGGTCTAAGTGTCCAGGTAGGCCGAAGAAGACTTACACAGAAAAGGATTTGGCTTGCAAAGTATGTGGAAAGGCATTCAAAACTGTGTATAGGTTAAAAAGGCACGAGCTGTCTCACACGGATGTCAGGCCGTTCTCTTGCCGAATCTGCGGTAAGGGTTTCAAGCAAACAGGACATAGAAACGAGCATGAGGCGAACCATGAAAAAACTAAGAAACGTTTCTTATGCAACATGTGTGGTGTTGTGTTTCGATCCAGGTCTTCTTTCAACAACCACATGAGATCACACGGAACTGAGAAGATGAGACTTCAGACAGCGAGAAATAATGCGGACGGCTGCTGCACCGAGAGTAAGCTGGAGACAAGTGATGTATGCCACACGGGATATGATTGTCCTTATTGCACTGAGAAATTTGCTACTGCACAAGCCTTGAACAGTCACCTAGAAACGCACGTAGAAGTGCAGCAACGTCGACACGTTCAACCCTACACTTGCGATGTATGTCGAAGAGCGTTTACATATAGACACAATCTCATGAAGCACAAATTAATCCATAAAGCACCAGATAAATTTGCTCAGTTCTATAAGGAGAAAGTAGACGCGCATGTTGCTAGTGGAAAACCTTCATTCAAATGTGCAATGTGCTCAAAAATCTTTATCAGAAAGGAGACTCTGGCTAAACATTTCAAAATACATTCAGGGTACAAGCCTTTTAAGTGCACTATTTGCTCTCGCGATTTCACACAGAACGTTCACCTGAAAGTCCATATGCGAAAGCACACTGGCAGTCGGCCATTTCAATGCAAAGAGTGCAACCGCAGCTTCATCGATAGCACAGCACTTGCAAAACATATTGAATACGAGGCTTGCAGCGCTGACAACTCCTTATACCACTGCAAGATGTGCGACAAGCTTCACTATTACCTTGGTAGTCTCAAGCAGCATATTAGAAAAAAGCACAGCGTTAAAGAAGAAGAGGTGGAAGCTTACATTCTCAAATCAGAACGATCAATAAAACGAAAGACTGTTTCGGACGGAGAAAAACATCCTTGCAAAGTATGTGCTTCCATCTTTTCAGAAAAATGCAACCTGATCCGACACATACGAAGGAAACATGCAGGACTTGTGGAACTCCTACAGAAGGGAATTGAGATCAAACATTCAGATAATAATACGGATGAAGCTATTAAAACCGATACTTTAGATAAGAATAGTAATTTCGATAATAATAGGACTGTAGATAAGAACCTACATATCAGTAATGGAATCTCATCGCACTCGTTCGAAAGCCCTCAATTGTCTCGGATGGAAACATCAGATTCTGAGGTCTTCAAACATGGCAATGTTAATACTAACAGAGATGAACTTTCGTTGACTGATGAAAGAATATGTGAAGGAAACGTATGTTCAGACAGAAGCAAAGTCTGTGAAATCTCAGGAATTGAATCATCATCCAGCAATAGAATTAGTTCCCCAAACAGTTCTCATCACTCAAATATCATCTCAGAAACTCTAACAGTACGTGAAAATGTCGACCGTCATACTTCCGATTCTATCTCCGTCGAACACGTTGGCCGAAAAGAATCACTAAAATGCACAGAAGATGTGGAAGAAAGTACAGAGGCATTTTTAGAAGGTTTCCATAGACCTGACTTTACATTGAGCGACCATCACCTTCACCATAATTCTATCCACGACTGCTGTAGAGATGAGTTTCTATCTTGTGTAATGGGCAACCAATGTCTCACTGCAGATTCTGAGCATTTTCGTTGTAGAGAATTGAGATCATCATTGAGTAAAGACAACATAGAAGAAGGGGTATCATCGCCGACAGACATTAACTTTTTGTATAACATCGGTCTGATAGTCTCCAGCAAGGCTACAGTCCCTCCAAATCCATTCATCGTACGCAACTCCGATAGTCGTGACAGTGACTGTAGCAGTGATGTCCGCTCAACACTGAGCGAATCGTGGGTCGGACTTGATAGGAATGCTAATTCTCTTAACCCTGAGAATAATACCGAACTCAACGAAACACAGAGCAAGGATCTACTGAGAGCCATCTGCTACAGATCAGAAAGAGGAGATTCCGTTGAGAGAACATTCACAACTAAAACCAATAAAACAGGCATAAATGGTTTAGACAGTTCAGACTTGACTAACACGAAATTGGATTTAAAGTATAACTCTTCGGATGAGTCTGCCAAAATAAATAACTCACCTTGTATTGTAAAAATGTCTGGCAACACTGAACAGGTAGAATTTAAGACTCAAAATCATTTGAGGTCCTCAGAAGATAATAAGATAACGGAACAATCAGCTAAGGCTGAAACTAACTTTCAAAGGACATTCAATACTTATGCGATGACGAACTTCAAATCTCGAGACGATGTCAGCGATGACTCAAGGTGTGTACTGACGAGTCCTCTTAGTGAAGGTCACATCACCACTCTTTCAACTTCAATAAATCAACATGACGATATAAATACTTCTACTGTGCAAATTCAAACAGAACTAGAATCATTCGGTACCATTTCAAACGAGATATCAACATTGACTACCATGCATGAACAAGCTACACGTAATAACCAACAAGAACAGGATGTTATCGGTTGTTCTTTGCAAGGGGATTTCCCATTCTCTACAGATTCTTGCAAAATTGTGCTGAACTCAGTTGAAGCAGTTCATGTAGATTGTCAAACACGCAATGATGTTGGCAGGCATGATTTATCAACATCCACGAAATTAGACCCGACAGAATTGGTTTCACTGGCAAAAAATGAAGATCACATCAAATCACCTGTATTATCAACCGAAAGTCAACAACTTAGATCAGGTGTCTCACGCAGTTTTCAAGGAAATACAGAAATCAGCGCAGAAGTGACTGTAGCAGAATCCAAATGGAGCCAAGTAAGATTACAATCAAACAATAACGACATTGAACCAACAAAAAACAACAAAAAGCTGGCTCCTCCTGTGCTGGTAGATGGTGACACGATTAGAGAGCAAACAGAATCTGAAATGATCAGAATAGTCAATCTGGAGTCAACTGCAGACACAGTTCAGTGCTCGTCGAAGACCTCTATCCTAGTAGATCATAATGTAAATCTAAACCGTCCCGAGGTTCAGTTCTTCCCAAAACGATCAGTAATAAATGTCGTTTCCACTGCTGACAGTTCCAGAAACGATTACGAAGCATATCCAACAGAATCTCACTTGAAGTATCTTGGCCTGCTGGCTTGTAAAGACGCCCAAGAGATCAAAAACAGAACCATCCCTCTGGAAGATTTGTATGAAACTTACAAACCGTGGTTGGAAGATTTGGTATACAGATCACGACCAAGGAAAACCAGGTTCAACTGTAAGACTAACAGCAGCTCGTGCTCAGAAAACAGGATTACAAGCACATATACAGATTCTGGAACCTCTTCATCGTTGGATCAGTTGTCATCATCATCAGACTACGTGGAACATAAGGAAAAACTTAGAAAAAATCAACCAAATGAGAAGGTCGAGTCAACAGCCACCATAGATAACGAAATCACCCAGCCAGTAATTAATGAACGAAACATCTTTAAAAGAAGATGTAAATATCCGAACAGGTGGCAGAAATATTCAGGAGAGAAGAACTCTGATCTGGATGAGATGACAGAACAACTTTCAAACCCTCCAACTGCGTTTGAGACAAATGATCGTAAAGGTCAAATAGAGAGTAAACATCAAGCCAGATTGTCACCTCATCGGCAGCCTAACACGATGACCGTATCCTCAGTATCCTCAAAAACACATTCTCAGACGGAGGCTAAGTCAATACTGCATACACAGACGTCTGTAGGCGCAGCAGACATTGATTCAGTTCCCAGAGGTAGGCCCTCATCCTCGTCACCGCCGTCTACGCCAGATTCCACAATGAGAGGGAGACAACTGTTCTCGTGTGTAGTGTGTAACAAGTACTTCACAGCTCGGCACCAGCTGAAGAGGCACGAGTTGACACACACGGATCACAGACCCTACAAGTAAGATCTCTTCTTGATTATTCTATACTCGTATCTGTAGCCCTCTTTCTCAATTAATTGCACATGTTTATTGAGCCGGGACCGAGGCCTATATTAGACCTATTTGCTAATGGGAATCTATAGTGCGGTTTGTTGTACGTCATCCCACAACATGTTCTGCAGGGAAGCTATTTATCGCAGAAGAAGAAAATTGGGAAAAGAATCCTTCTTATTGAATCATTTGACTATTTCAGTGAATTTCATTGGTCAATATGATTATACATTGTGTGACAGCCAATGAAAATCAAGGTAACAGTCAAATGATACGCCCTAGAGTTGAGGGGTCCGAAAGGGAAGCAAAGAATAGTGATACTGTTACCTGACATGCATGTCATACAAGGCGACTAAGGAGGTTCTATGGGTAGAGTTGGGTGTTCTATACCATAGGGAGTCTTAAGTGACCCATAATCTATGCTCAAATCGGATGTATGAGGTCGAAATTCGTAGATACTGCACCGAAGCTGTAAGCTTCGACATAAAGCATTAGATTCGTCTAACTACATCCTGCTAATCTACAGGAGCTTGGGAAGGAACGCAGATGTCAGTCATTTTAGAAGGCTTGTTCTCCCATTAGCCAATAGGTTTATATAATGAGGGTCACGGCTGAACTCGCCTGTAGATAAACAAGAGGGGCGAGAGTGTGTTCATTCCCCATACTGTTAGGAAAATGGAACAAACATCTTCTTCTTTGTTGTAAGGCTGGGCGGCGGACCCTCTGAAAGCATTCCGCTGACCGTCCTGAGAAGGACGTATGAGGGTGATCTGCGTTGTGTCATGTTTTACAGCAAGCGGCGAAGCTGCGTTATCTGCGCCTTTCGACCTGACGCATGTGTCTTCAGCCAGCATTTTTTTGGGCCTGGTTGGAATTCCCGTATCTTCGATCCCTAGTACTTGGTCAGGCTACAGCAGGGTTGCTGCACTCCTGTTTCCAGGCCCACTGCGTGGAAGTGTACTGAGTGTCTTGGCCAGCTGTGGTTCACTGACCCTGATGCTCGACCAGCTATGGAGCGCCGGCCGGTGCACTCTGGTGTGCATGTCATCTCTGGGCCCAAATGGAACAAACTTAACATTTAGCACTAGGAACAAAAAGTCATGTCGTAGTTCAATATGAGACGAATAGTATATACCTCCAGGCTTGTAAGACGAGCAAAGAATAGCGATAATATTATCCGTCACGCATATCGCGAGAAGCGACTAAGGAGGTTTTGTGGATTGAGTTAACTATACAATCTGTATAGGGTCAAAGTGAACAATATGCCATGCTGAAGTTGAATGTGCCGGCCAAAAGGTACAGATAATGAGCTAAACTGTAAGCTATGTCACAACGCAATCCGTACTCTAGACATTTTGCTAAGCTGCAGGAGTTCGAGAACGAACGAAGAGATATGATCAAGCAATAAGATATGAATAGTGTCATTTTGATGTGATGACATCAAGCAATAAGAAATAAATAGTGTCATTTTGATGTGATGTCATCAAGCAATAAGAAATGAATAGTGTCATTTTGATGTGATGTCATCAAGCAATAAGAAATGAATAGTGTCATTTAGATGTGATGTCATCAAGCAATAAGAAATGAATAGTGTCATTTAGATGTGATGTCATCAAGCAATAAGAAATGAATAGTGTGATTTTGATGTGATGTCATCAAGCAATAAGAAATGAATAGTGTCATTTAGATGTGATGTCATCAAGCAATAAGAAATGAATAGTGTCATTTTGATGTGATGTCATCAAGCAATAAGAAATGAATAGTATTATTTATATAAAATGTCACCATGCGACAAGCAATGTAGTGTTATTTATATGCGATGTGGTCATGCAATTATACGTACAGTGTCCGAAGTGATACAATGAAGCAATAAGAAATGAAGTGTAATTTAGCGGTAATCTCTTTGAGAAATAAGAAATGAACTGGTATTTGCATGTGATGTCTCATGCAATATTAAATTAATAGTGTCATTTGGCGGTGATATCTTCGAGCAATAAAAGATGAACTGTCATTTACATGTGATGTCTTCATGCAATATTAAACGAAGTGTCATTTGCATGTGATGTATTCATTTAATATGAAATGAAGTGTCATTTACATGTGATATCTTCATGCAATAGGAAAAACAGTGTCCGAAGTAATGTTATGAAGCAATTTGAAATGAAGTGTCATTTACATGTGATGTCCTGATTCTCTGATACCCTATTTGCATTCTCTATCTATCTTTCTTGATTGTGTTACTTGTCCTCTCTCTACAACTGTTCTCTGAGTGCTATCTTAGGTTAGACATTTGATATTGTGTGCTATTCCTATGTTGCAGCTGTGAACAGTGCGGTAGAGCGTTCAGACAGAAGGTGCATCTGAGTGACCACATGAAGAGGCATCAAGGCCAGCGTCCGTTCATGTGTGCAGGCTGCGGAAAGCGATTTGTTCTCAAGAATGAAATGAATCAACATGTTAAGAACCATTGCAGGGCGACTGTAGATGCAGTCAGAGGTACACCTATCATCAAGTAAGCGTGTCCTAGGTTAGGGTACAATCGATGTTAGATATAGATGGCAGTAGGACTATAGATATGATTGGAACAATACAGGATCAAGGGTCCAATTTCCTGTTTACACTTTATTTTAAAATCCGCTCCCGTCGTATTTCTAGAACTTGCTAAAAATCATCATAGGACGTACAATTATTTTGATGTCACACTTTCGTTACGTCACTGTTGCACTTGATTCTGGATTTTTGATTAGGAACAAGCGTCACAGCACGGGGGGGGGGGGGGGGGGGGATTCCCGTATAGGCCACTTTGCTCTGCTTGCCGTTCCGTCAGCCAAGTAAAAGTGTATAAGCTCAGTCTCCCAGTCAGTTGCTGATTACACGTTCTTCTGATCTTTCCGGGGAGGGAGCACCTTCTCCCATCACATCTAGTCACTCCCATTTCTACCATTCTCTGAATATGTACATTGTCTCGTTCTACTTACTCCTTGTCTTCAAGTTGGGTATCCATGACAGCTCTAATCAACAATTGAATCCTGTCTCTTCTATCTCGGTGCCGTTCACCAAAGCCTTACCAGCCAACACATCGGCTCTTTCGTTTCCTCTGGCCCCAGCATGACCTGGACAGTAGATCAATGTAATGCTCTGCGCATTGTTGAGAAGAGTGACCCATTCAGTTCTTCCACTACGTAACTTTAGTAAAAATGGTTGCCGTTGAATTCACCTTCAATTGACAAAGACGCAGTACAATTTGTTATATGGCCTAATAGAAAATCACAAATAGGAAAAAGAAGTTGTAGGGAACCCAACATGACCTAAGACAAACCGCTCCATACATGACAGATATTGAACTGCATGTTTAACAATTGGTTGTAGAAGTTGTGTAGTTGCGTATGCGCGTCATCATGTATTGTGTAGTATCAGTAACCCAATTTTTTTAAAAACAAACAACTGCTCCATACACGACCAATATTGGACTGGATGTTTATCTGTTGATCACTGAAGTTGTGTAGTTGCATAGACTTGTGACCGAATGCCGGTATAGGAGACCTGTCAACTAAAACGTAAGCGTGAACTAGTTTCCGATGTGTGTGCTATCTATTGGTTGGTTTTGGCTATATTTGCCATGCGAGCCCCTTTACTTCTACTGTTGACTTTACTTCCACTGCAGATTTTACTTCTACTGCTGATTTTACTTCTGCTGCTGATTTTACTTCTACTGCTGATTTTACTTCTGCTGCGGATTTTACTTCTACTGCTGATTTTACTTCTACTGATTTTACTTCTACTGCTGATTTTACTTCTACTGATTTTAATTCTACTGCTGATTTTACTTCTACTGTTGACTTTACTTTTGCTGATTTTACTTCTACTACTGATTTTACTTCTACTGCTGATTTTACTTCTACTGCTGATTTTACTTCCACTGCTGATTTTACTTCTGCTGCTGATTTTACTTCTACTGCTGATTTTACTTCTACTGATTTTACTTCTACTGCTGATTTTACTTCTACTGATTTTACTTCTACAGCTGTTTTTAATTCTACTGCTGATTTTACTTCTACTGTTGACTTTACTTTTGCTGATTTTACTTTTACAGCTGATTTTACTTCTACTACTGACTTTACTTCTACTACTGATTTTACTTCTATTGCTGACTTTACTTCTACTGCTGATTTTACTTCAACTGCTGATTTTATTTCTACTGCTGATTTTATTGCTACTGCTGATTTTACTGCTACTGCTGACTATACTTCTACTGCTGATTTTCCTTCTATTGCTGATTTTCCTTCTACTGATTTTCCTTCTACTGCTGATTTTACTTCTACTGCTGCTTTCACTTCTACAGATACTTCTGCTTTTATTTGGAATGCAGCTACGTTTACTTCTACTTCTACTGCTATTTTTACTTCTATAGCTACTGCTTCTTCTATTTCTACTGCTGCTGCTACACTCACTTCTACTGCTGCTGCTACACTCACTTCTACTACTGCTGCTAAAATCACTTCTACTGCTGCTGCTACATTCACTTCTACTGCTGTTGCTACATTCACTTCTACTGCTGTTGCTACATTCACTTATACTGCTGCTGCTACATTCACTTCTGCTGCTGCTACATTCACTTCTACTGCTGCTGATACACTCACTTCTACTGCTGCTGCTACATTCACTTATACTGCTGTTGCTACATTCACTTCTACTGCTGTTGCTACATTCACTTCTACTGCTGCTGCTACATTCACTTCTACTACTGCTGCTACATTCACTTCTACTGCTGCTGCTACATTCACTTCTACTGCTGTTGCTACATTCACTTCTACTGCTGCTGCTACATTCACTTCTACTACTGCTGCTACATTCACTTCTACTGCTGCTGCTACATTCACTTCTACTGCTGTTGCTACATTCACTTCTACTGCTGCTGCTATATTCACTTCTACTGCTGCTGCTACATTACTTCTACTGCTGATGCTACATTCACTTCTACTACTGCTGCTACATTCACTTCTACTGCTGCTGCTTTTACTTCTACTGCTACAAATACTTTCTTCTGTTACTACTGTGGATGAATTGGTATTACAGAGATTGAAGGAATTTAGGATCAAACGTGTGACGAGCAGAGACGAAGAGCGAGGGGTCAAATTAAGCACATAAAAAGTCAGTGGGAAACGGGAATGATAAGCATTCATACTCTTCACCATATGCTAAAAGAGACTAAATATCTATGATTCTGCCCGGAGTACAATTACTTCAATTCTTCTTCTTCTTTCGTTCGCTAATAATGTCTATATCTGCAGTGTTGTTTCTTGTATAAATTGGACAGTGTTTTCCATTTCTTGTTTTGTACCATAAAGTTTAACATTCATTGGTGTATCAGAAGGCCAGTATGTGCATCTTAAATTGTCATAGTTTGCACATTCTTGAAGGATATGTTCTGAAGTCTGGTTGACTTGTCCACAATTACACTTTGCTGTTGTGCCAATTTTAAATTTTGTATACATGTGGCTGTTTAGTCTATTGTGTCCAGTTCTCAGTCGAAATATGATGACCTGTTCTTGTCTGTTAAGTAGGTGGTAGTCATCTCGTGGAGGTAAGTTAGGCTTTCGTTGTGCCTTTATCATGGATTTCTTTTGGTGATAGCTGATTGGTACATCCGGTTGCTGCATGTTAGCACCTTCCTTGGCGAGTTGATCAGCTCTCTCATTTCCTGCTATTCCACAGTGTGATGGAATCCATTGCAGTATAACTCTACACCTATTTTGTACTATGGACAATACCTCTTTTAACTCTGGAAGTTTATTGGATTGTAATGCCTCTAGTACTGACCTTGCATCTGTAAGTATTACAATAGGGTGTGAGGTCCTGTCCAATGTTAACAGTTTCTCTGCAGCTGTATAAATAGCTTTGACTTCAGAGTCATAGTTGTTGCAGTAATTCCCTGTTGGTATACAAGTGGTATCAGTGGTGCCATCTGGGTATTCTACATATACACCACTTCCTCCATTTTTTACTGCATTCTGTGCTGATCCATCTGTATATACTCTGGTCCATAGATCACTTGGGTAAACATCATCAAGGAAACTGAGAGCTGCTACTCTTTTCTGCAGATTATTCTGATGTTCATCCCCATGCACACCTGCTATTGTTGTGTGGATGGTCACTGGTAGGCATGTCCGTTTTTCCCATGGGGTGTGTTCTGGTTGAGATGTCAGTGGTATTGTTACCTCTGGTAGATCCGATACCTGTCTACGTAGACGCTTGGCCTGGTGTATGAAGCTGCTTCTTTTAAGCCGTCCTTGTGATAGATTCTGGAATCTTTCCTTCATTGGGTGACTATGGTGGGAAAGAAACTTTTCTCCATGAATTATAATTTTAGTATCTCTACGCTCTTTCAATGACTGCATCCCTTCGATATTCTGCATTTCTATGATTGGTGTGGATCTCATTGCGCCTGTAATGATTCTAAGTGCTTGGTTCTGTACTCTATCTAGGTTGTGTAGTGTAGTGTTTGATGATGAACTCCATGCTGTAGAACCATATTCCAAGTGTGGTCGAATGGCTTGTTGGTATACATTTTTTAGAATTCTTTCATTAGCTCCCCAAGTTGTCCCACTCAGTTTTCTTAGTATAGCTATCTTCCTTCTAGCCTTTGTTTCTGCTTTGCTGATATGATGTTTCCATGTCATTTTGGCATCAAATGTTACACCAAGATATGTGGGTTGGTCATCTACCTTTAAGATAGTTTTATTTACATAGATGTTTCCTGCTCTTTGTTTTGGTGAAAGTGTAAAAAGGGTTGTTGCTGACTTCTCTATATTGATACTTACACACCATTTGTCAGCCCAATTAGTCAAAATGTCCATGGCTCTCTGAAGCATTTTTGTGGTAACCATGGCGCTCTCATGTGTGCACCATAGAACCAAGTCATCTGCATATAGTGCTGCCTTAGTTCCACAGGGTATTTCTTCAATTAGATAATTGATAAATATGAGAAAAAGAGTGGGTGATAGAACTCCTCCTTGAGGCACTCCATGGCGTAGTAATACTTTCCTACTTTTTTTTGCCATTTACTTGTACTCTGGCTCTTCTATTGTGAAGAAAGGCTTTTGTCCATCTGTACATATTTCCACATATCTTATAGTTTCTCATTTTTTGAAGCAATCCTTCTTTCCATACTTTATCAAAGGCCTTCTGTAAATCAATCCATGCCACTAAAACTGATTTTTTTGTCTTGGAAAGCATCCTCAATTTCCTGTGAGAGGTATGTGGTTTGATCCTCTGTGGAGTAGCATTGCCTGAAACCTGCCTGCTGTGGTGCAAGGAATTTTCTACTTTCCAGGTGAAATTTTAGTCTTAGGTTTATGATGCGCTCCATTGTTTTGCACAGGCAACTTGTAAGACTAATTGGTCTGTAGCTAGTTGGTGTTGTTCCATCTTTTCCAGGTTTAAGCAAAGGGACCATAATTGATTCTCTCCAGATTTGTGGTATTTTCCCAGTAGTCCAGCTAATATTTAGGATGTCCAATAGTTTCCTTCTGGCTGTTGTTCCTAGATTCTTTATCATTTCATTTGATATTTCATCAATTCCTGGGGACTTATTTAGCTTTAGTTTAGAGACTGCTAATTCCAATTCACTATATGTGAACAATGTATCCATAATTTCATCTGCGCTGTTTTCATCACTGATTCTAGTCTGAGCATGTTCCAATTTACTTTTTTGGTCGCTCCGCACAGTATGCTGTTTCTCTTGACTAATTTCAATATTGCAGTCTTGAGCAAATATCCTAGCGAAATTATCTACTGCTTGCTTTTCTGTAATCATTTTGCCATTCTGTACGAGTGTTATGTTTGTGCTTCTTCCTGTTCCCTCATCATTTAGTTGTTTGACCAGTTTCCACAGTTTTCTTCCATCCTTTTCAAAATTTAAGGATTCTGTTTTCTCTTTCCAGCTCTTTCTTCTAGCTTCTAGTTTGGCTCTTTGGAATTTAGCTTTTGCATGCTGATGTTTGTTGTGATGTTCCTGGCTTGGGTTATTTTCCACTTCCGTCCGTGCTTTTTCTAATTCCTCTTGCAGTAGTTTTAGTTGTTCACTCCAGTATGGCTTGTATTGTTTGCGTGCTCCTCTTGGTATTGCTTCCTTGGCAGCTTGATGAATACATTTATTGAACTCTTTGACTATGGCGTTTATGTCTTTTCCTTCCATATCTATTTGTCCAGCTAAAACACTACTGCGGTGTTTAAATAGTCCCCAATTTGCTTTTTTATAATTCCATCTTGGAAGGCTACATGCATTTCCTGTGAGTTCATTTTTAATACTAAGGAGGACTGGTCGATGGTCGCTACCTCCAAGTTGCTTCCCCACTGTTCTATTGATTTCCCAGTTTAGGTCTGTTGAGTACAATGCCAAGTCTGGCGTGGAAGTGGTTTGCCATGCTCTTGAGTAGTATGTTGGAGGATCTTTTGGCGTATTAAGCAATAGAAGACATTTATCGTCTTGCCAGCTTTCAAGTTCTTCTCCTCTTTTATCCATGTGGTCATAACCCCAGCTTTGTGAGTGACTATTAAAATCTCCACATACTATCAGTCTTCCTCTGTACGGTATTGTGTCCAGGGAAAGGGACTGGTCATTTGGAAAATAATAATTTAGTAGGTGGAAGTCTGTGTTCTTGGTCTTTAGTTGAAGGACCTGATATTCTGCTCCTTCCATGTATAGCTCAGTTTGATGTGCGCTGATATTATTTTTGACTAGAGTTAGTATACCTCCTTTTCTTCTGTCTATTCGATCAGCTCTAAAGCACTGATAACCTGCAATTTTAAAAGCTACATCTTTGCTAAGGTGTGTCTCTTGTATGCAACAAATGCTGACCTGTTCCTTAAGAAGGGTGTTTTCTAATTCTAATTTCTTGCTAAAGCCATCTTTTTTGCTATTTACACCCTCAGCATTCCAGTGCATTATTGTAAGTGGTGTCTCATTGGTTGGTAATATTTGTTGGTCAGTGATATTACTCTTGTGCCTCCTGGCTCCACAAGGCAATCGAAGAGGACCTCCAGTCGTATGGGGTGGGCCCTTTCGAGGTATAGGACCCGGTGCTACTCCTGCCTGGTGAGTCGTCACAGGGTTAGCACCATAACGGGGTAATGCAGATATAGACATTCATGTGCGATAATGCATGACATTCTGATTGTTGCGGTGCGCCTTCTGGCCAAATGTCGCTGACTTCAGCACCTTTACTTGCTAGGCAAGACTGTGGTCCTGCCCGAATGTGGGAGGGCCCGGCCAGTCTTAGTTTCCAGCCTCTGCTGGCTGAACTAAGCCCCATCTCCACGCCAAGGAGCTGGCCTCGATGGGGACTTCAATTCTGAAATACTTGAAAAATTACAATTACCACCACCATTACTAATATTACTAAGCTGTTGCATCTATCATTTACTAATATTACTAAGCTGTTGCATCTATCATTTACTAATATTACTAAGCTGTTGCATCTATCATTTACTAATATTACTAAGCTGTTGCATCTATCATTTACTAATATTACTAAGCTGTTGCATCTATCATTTACTAATATTACTAAGCTGTTGCATCTACTGTTTACTACTGATTTCACTTCTTATGCTGCTATACTATTCAATCATTGATAAATATCTCAACTATTTCATCAGCGACAACAACATATTTTCCATCCCCATCAATGATTTGAACCATATGTCAAGTGCAGCTGATGGCACTACTCTTCCAAAGATGGATAATCAAAACCAGGAACTTATGCTAATGTTTGGTCAGTCATATAAAGCTGGAGATATTATTTCTAATGGTAACGTTGTCACTTGTTAGTAATATCATCATTTCAATCATAAACAGTTTTTTCCTAGATTATTTTGTTTTCTATTTTCACATTATCATTTAAGTGTGGGTATGTGATAACCTATGTAGCTAGCAGGATTGCCAGAATACACATTGAAGGACATTTTTTAAAGACTTTCACACCTCCTGAATAAGGATATATGTATATCTCGGCAGTACATTGCCTCAAGAATTGTAAGAATCTGCTTTTGCCGTCAGTGCACAACGACTTTATAGACATATATATATATATATATATATATATATATATATATATATATATATATATATATATATATATATATATATATATATATATATATATATATATATATATATATATATATATATATATATATATATATATATATATATATATATATATAATATATTAATATATATATATATTTAACCTCCCTATATAATATATATATATATATATATATATATATATATATATATATATTTAACCTTTACGACTCTACGGGCGAGGTCATGCACCCGGAGGACACGCCCCCTTGTGCCTGCGGGCGAGGTCACTCACCATATGATATCGCCCGATTCCCGAGTACGGAACTTCACGAAGTAATGAACAGATGACGTATAAAGCCCGCCAAACGAAGCTAGGAATACGTCAAGGAGAGTATCAAAAATAAAAAATCCAGTCCCCTGGTGGACAGAAATATGTGCAAACAAAATAGCACAGCGAAACGCAGCGTTAAAAAAATGCGGAAAAACAGGACAGAGGAAAACATTATAAACTACAAAAACATTTCCAAAGAAGTTATAGAACAATCAATAAGGCCAAACAAGACCACTGGAGAACAATCTGCCAGACCCTTAGCTTCAGGAACACACATCAGATGTCTGGAAAAAATTTAAAAGGGTAAATGGAAACAACAGCAAAAGAAACACAATGCCAGCCTTAGACAACGCACAAGCAAAAACAGACAAAGAAAAAGCAAACTCGCTAGCCAGACAATTCTACACAGTCAGCAGCAAAAACAATTTAACACCCCAGGAGCTAAACAGAAGAACTAAACTCATTCAAGAAATGGAAACAACACATATAAATCCAGAAGCTACATATCTCACTGCAGACATCACAATACAAGAAGTCACTAGGGCAATAGCCAGAAAATCAAACACAGCAGTAGGACCAGACATACTAAACTACACTATACTAAAGAAAGTACCCCCTAACATCATTCAAATGATTACAACTCTATTCAACAAGATATGGGAGGAGGGTAAAATACCCACGTCGTGGAAAAGAGCCACTATAATACCACTCCTCAAACAGGATAAAGACCCAAAAGTAACTGGTTCTTACCGACCCATATCCCTAACGTCGCACCTAGGGAAAATATTAGAAACAGTAGTAAACACGAGGTTAACATTCCACCTCGGAAAATATAACATATACAGTCCCACACAAGCAGGATTCAGAAAGGGCAGAAGCACTGTCGACCAAATATTAAAGTTGGAACATGAGGTAAAAAAAGGCTTCACGCAAAACAGCAAAACCCTGGCTGTATTCCTCGACGTCGCCAGAGCATACGATGAATGCTGGCGAGAGGGAGCACTGCTAAAAATTTAAAAAAACAGGAATCCATGGGAGACCCTTGAACTACATAAAAAAATTTCCTACAGGGACGCTTCTTCCGTGTGCAGATCAACAACGATTTATCCGATGTCTTCGAACAAGAAAACGGGATTCCACCGGGTTCTGTTATATCTCCAACGCTATTCACCATAATGGTCAATGACCTGGGGGAAGAGGTGGGAGATGTAAAGAACAGTATATCCCAGTTTGCCGATGACGTAGTCATCTGGATCACCGGGAGAAACACTAAATACCTGAAGGAATCGATGCAGAGACAACTCAACATGGTAGCCAAATGGATGTCCAGATGGGGATTTCAAATCAATGCATCCAAATCCATAGGAATGCTGTTCAGCCGAGGTAACATCCTCAAGGATAGAAATCCAGATATTCAAATAAATGGCCAGCCAATCAAATTTGAGAAAACCACACGATTTCTTGGCATGGCCCTAGATCAGAGCCTGCGATGGGACAAACATATTAACAAAATAGTTGACCACAGCAGAGGGGGCTTAAACATGCTAAGATATATAAAAGGAAGTGGTTGAGGAGCGGACACGCAGACACTGCTCACATTCTACAAATCCGTTATAAGAAGCAAAATGGAGTATGCGAACATTGTATATGAATCGTCCGCCCCATCAAATACCAAAAAGCTGAACAATATCCAAAATAAAGCCCTAACCACAATAGCCGGGGTACCACCAAGCACATCAGAAGAAGCACTTCAAGTTGCCCTAGGTATTCTGCCCCTAGGGCTCAGAAGGAAGGAGCTAAGACTGAACTACTGGGCTAAAATTGGAAGTGACAGCTCACACCCAGCCTACAAATCTTTCTATGAAGACGTAGAGTTTCAACAAGTCACATAAAACCACCCGCACTAACAACCACATGATTGTGCATAGCCAGAGTTTCACCGCCAAACAGTCAGACCAATCAACCATACACACTCCAAACAATGAACATCACCTTACCAGTGCTATTGAGTTTCAGCACAACATATTTCACGCAAAACTAGCCCCAACCCCTCACAAACAACCTAAAATTGTGCTCGACCAGAGTTTCACAGTACCAGACCAGTCAATCAATAAACATACACAATCCGAACAATGAACATCACCTTGCCAGTGCTATTGAGTTTCAGCACAACATATTTCACGCAAAACTAGCCCCAACCCCTCACAAACAACCTAAAATTGTGCACGACCAGAGTTTCACAGTACCAGACCAGTCAATCAATAAACATACACAATCCGAACAATGAACATCACCTTGCCAGTGCTATTGAGTTTCAGCACAACATATTTCACGCAAAACTAGCCCCAACCCCTCACAAACAACCTAAAATTGTGCACGACCAGAGTTTCACAGTACCAGACCAGTCAATCAATAAACATATACAATCCAATCAACAAAACACAACCTTACAACCAAAATGAGTCTCAATCCACCACCACATTCAAATCACTACATACATAACCACAAGACCAGAACCAGACAGGACAACAAAAAGATACCCATAAGACAACAGACAGGACACGAATAAAACACATAAACCCTCAAAATACAGACGACATATAACCACCTAGTTCAGATAAATAATCTAATTAAAAACAAGAGTGCAAGAGCGAGGAGTTCTCATACCACACCATAACATTAAAAATTACACCATCAGATAACAATCACTAATGGGAAGAAAGCTCAACCAGACAGAAAAAAAAGAAAGAAAAAACAACCTCAAGTATAAATTAGACAAGGGAGGGGAGAGGTCCAAAATACTGGTATTATCGTGCGAATGAAGTATGAAAGGCCAATAATACCAGTATACCGAGACGTACTATCGAGATACACAACTGTATAAGTATGTAAGGGTATTTAAAACATCTGAGTGCATGGATATTTATGTGATGTAAAATATGTGGATACATGAGTATATGATATGTAAAGCACAAGTGTGTATGGATATCTATGATATGTTTGTGTAAAGTATTTGGGTGAATGTGTACCTATGATATGTAAAGTATATTGGTGAATGTGTACCTATGATATGTAAAGTATATTGGTGAATGTGTACCTATGATATGTAAAGTATATTGGTGAATGTGTACCTATGATATGTAAAGTATATGGGTGAATGGGCACTTATGATATGTAAAGTATATGGGTGAATGTGTATTTGTCTCATATGTAAGGTATATATGGGTGCATGCATATTTTTTCATATGTAAAGTTTATGGATGCATGTGTATTTTTACATATGTAAGGTATATGGGTGCATGTGTAATTTTTCCTATGTTTAATATATGGATGCATGTATATAAGTATGACCATGTGTGTAGGAACCCATTGCTTAATGGAAAAGTACTATATATGTATATAAGCATTCAAATTGTTTTTTTTTTGTTGTAGTTTTTTTTGGAAATTTACATTTATTGAATGTTTTTAAAAAAAATTACATAAAAATATAAAAAAAATCAAGAAAAAAAAATATTTTAAAAAAAAATAAATTCCTCCACAGAGTCTACAAGATCATCCAAACCTTTGGATGCCAACAAAAGACCAACAATCATCTATTTCTAGGAGGAGAACCAAGACCAACGAGCCTACCACCAAAGGCACCAAGTAAAACAAACAAGTCCTTCTTAGGACTACATCCCAATCCCCCAATATTCCCTTTGTCCGTATCAATATCAATCAATAAACCCATAACCCTTCAGGGTCGTAGGGGTACCACATTGGAAGCTTCAGCACACAGAGTCCTCCAGCGAATTCTATCCTCAGCGATGCGGATGAGTGTGGAAATATCTAGCCCTGTCCATTCCTTGATGTTGTCTGTCCATGTCTTTATTTGTCCTCCTCTGCTTCTTCCACCCTCGACAGTTCCCTGCAGTATTGTTTTTGACAAGGAATCGTGCCTGCATACATGTCCGAACCATGCTAGTTTTCATCGTTTCACTATTGAAAGCAATGGCTCCTGGACACCTGCACACATCTCTACTTTATTTCTTACGTACACATTGGTCTTATGTTCCCTATAGGAAAGGACACGTATAAGGACACGTAGACCAGACCCCAGGTCAAATCACCAGTCCCTAACAGGACAACCCAGGCCATTGGGCCACAATATACGCCCCGATATAACTAAAGGAAAACCATTCCACAGTTGAAAAGGGCGTGTCTGACTCTAGACAGACAAATCCACCAGCTAACAAGCAAACAAGGACTACGTCACAGTTTAAAGGTCAAATTCCTTTACTCATTACGATTGTAAGAGAGAAAGCCGGTTGAATTTGTCAAATGTATTTCTAGAGGCGACTTTAGCCATTTTCGGCCGTATTTTACTATCAAATTGAGTACCGCGTGTCATGGGTAAGTGATCGTGACTACATGTTCTAATTGTTGTTTTTTGTGTTTAATATGTTGTTATTTGATAAGAATGTTTATGTATTCATTCAAAAACACAAAAATAATATATATAATACGTGTGTGCATGGACAATAATTACGTTGCGTGGCGGCATATACCTAATGTTGACCGGACGGACATTATATGCGATTTCTTCACGTTTTATTAGTTTTTTAGTTCATATTATATTAGTTTGGATATAAAACAATATATATACATTAAGTATAGGAGGTATTTATGAGGATTTTATCAATGTTGCCACACATTGCTCATGTATTAGGGTCGTCAAGAAGATATATTTGCGATTTTGAAAATGGCGTTTTGCGTTTTTCGCCCGAATTTTCAACTTCACAACTTGCTCACTACTGTCATATCACACATACAACAACACCAAAAACACGATTATATTCACTATTCATTCCTTTATTTACACGTGCAAAAATTATTTAAATATCTTCTAAAACATAAAAGTTATTGCGTTTTCAAAACAGTCACCATCAACAACGAAAATTTTCCAAAAAGAACCCAGGCCCAGGGGAGAAATTTCTCAATTTAATTCAGGGCTCTAAAGGATATATATATATATCAGGTTTATAATTGTTAGACATCAAGTTTAACAATGGTAACCGTGTTAGATCTGCATTCGTTGACACAAGTAATTATTCTTTTAAATTCTAAATGATTTTCATTTCTTGCAACTTCATATGTCACTACCAAGTTCTCCATTGTGGCCACAGACATGGAAGAAGAAATACAGCCTGCATCATCCAACAATATATATGAGTATATGCATGTTGGCTCCATGTCTCCATTTTATAGTGGCTTGTAGTGCTCCATGTTATAGTGGCTTGTAGTGCTCCATGTTATAGTGGCTTGTAGTGCTCCATGTTATAGTGGCTTGTAGTGTTCCATGTTATAGTGGCTTGTAGTGCCCCATGTTATAGTGGCTTGTAGTGCTCCATGTTATAGTGGCTTGTAGTCCTCCATGTTATAGTGGCTTGTAGTCCTCCATGTTATAGTGGCTTGTAGTGCTCCATGTTATAGTGGCTTGTAGTGCTCCATGTTATAGTGGCTTGTAGTGCTCCATGTTATAGTGGCTTGTAGTGCTCCATGTTATAGTGGCTTGTAGTCCTCCATGTTATAGTGGCTTGTAGTCCTCCATGTTATAGTGGCTTGTAGTGCTCCATGTTATAGTGGCTTGTAGTCATCCATGTTATAGTGGCTTGTAGTACTCCATGTTATAGTGGCTTGTAGTCATAATGTCTCCATGTTATAGTGGCTTGTAATTTTACCACCACACATATGTTTTAATTTGTCAGAAATCAAGACAAAATTCAGGAATGCAATTAAAAGTCATGACCATTAAGTCTTATAAAAGCAACACAGAAAACAATAGACACCTACCCAGAACAATAGATTAATGTCTATACTGATGGGTCTACTTTCAAAGCCACCATCAAAGTAGGTTATGGTGTCTATATAAAGTATCCAGACAAAACGTCTGTTGAGTTATTTGATGCTTGTGGGGAGATACATTCTTTATTGTTGAAAATATTATTGAAAGTAATATAAGCATCCTTGATTTCTTTCACTAGACACATTGGGAGTCATGATAACATAATGGCTAGTGCTCCTAATCCTATGGTTCAGGGTATGATTCCACTATTGTGTTCACGGGGCTTGAACAAGAAGCAAACAATAACTATGAAGCTGAAATAACAGCACAAGAAGTTGCCTTGTACCACCTGAAAACCATATTTGATAGCTTTCCGTCAAGGGTTGAAAACATGAATCTACAGACTGTGTCCACTCATCAAGTTTTAGAATGTGATAGACATTGTAATCTGGAACTAGCTTAAATATATCCCCATGCCAAGCAGCTGCTAACATCTCATAATGTCAATATTGTAGTGGATTCCTGATCATCAAACACACCTGGCAATGACATGACTGACAGATTATCATAGAAGGGAGCAAGACAAGAACAGTCATAAACACAGATGATTATGCAAACAATTAAAATTATGTTAAAATCTGTGAACAAAGAAACTTGGCTGAACAGATGGACCTTGAGAAAAATGAGAGAAATCTACAAATGGGTCTATATGATCAGCCCAAATCCCAAAGACAAAATCAACCTCCTGGGAAGGAAAGCGCACAGTATCATCTTCTGGTTTTGCACACATGTACAGCTTAACAATCACCTGAACTGAATACAACCACAGCACACTCCAGGGTGCCGATTGTATACTGATCCCTATGAAACTGTTGACCACCACCTTTTTGACTGTCCAAGGTTGAATGTTGTCAGAAAATTCTTTTCCCCCCAAGGCCAGATAAATGGAACACCTTATTTGGAACAGAACAACTGCTCACACACACATGCATATATCACACAATGGATTTGGGCCAAATGGCACAAGCACATGGATCGCTGGATCAGTAGCCAACAAACCAGCCAATCTCTCTTATAGCAGGACAATGATCTTACTATATTTCCAGCAGGATGTAGTCCAGATATATCTCTTGTAGCAGGACAATGATCCTACTATATTTCCAGCAGGATGTAGTCCAGAGATATCTCTTGTAGCAGGACAATGATCCTACTACATTTCCAGCAGGATGTAGTCCAGAGATATCTCTTGAAACAGGACAATGATCCTACTATATTTCCAGCAGGATGTAGTCCAAAGAATGAAGATATGTTCATCCCAATACATCTGACTTCTGTGGTACAAGAATAATTGGATACCAATGTCCTGTGTAGGATATGCTTCAAGTGTGTATATACATAAATGAAAGCATTGTATATATGGAACAGTGCCTATCAACTAATGTGATCAGAGGAACTTGATTGCAGACCTTGCTTGTGGGTAGAATGGAGGGAAGGCAAGCAGAGAGAAACATCACGAGATTGGCAGGTCACAGTCTAGCAGGGTGCACAATTAAAGTAAAAGACAAGGGATGTTGAAAGTTCGTTGCAGCTAACCTTCGTTGCAGAGACAGCACTTGACGATGCTGAGCAAAGAAACCTCTTTAAAAAATTAATAAAAGTTCCAATGTAGCAGCTTCAGTACAATGTAAATTTTGATCTAATTCACATACACTGGGAATGTTATACTTTCTCCGTAACTCCTTGATTCACGCTATATATTTTAAATAAAACCCTACATTTTCATCTACATAATCATTGGATGTATACGTACATGCACAGATACATACACATGTAAACACATAACAGCCCATCACACAAACAATTAGGGGAAATTTGTACATTTAACTTGTAAATTTGTATTCCTGACAGGCAGGATAACTCTGAGAGTGATGGAGTCATCTACTGTGGGAAAACAGAATTTTCATGAATGTTCAACATCCCCCAGACATTGTAAGGAAGCAGACAGCAAATCTGATATATTGCTTGATAGGGATTGTTCCACATCTAGGAATCATTGTCAAGGCCAGTTAGCAGATGAATTTCCCCAGATCAAACAAAGTCAACTAGAAAATGACAGGAGTACTGATTGATCAGTTTATTGTGTCTAATCAAGCAGTTCTATATATGTTAGAATATGTGCTAGACCAGTGGTTCTCAATATGGAGCAAATGAGACCACTAAAAATTTGAAATAGTAACAATTTGGTATGTAGTAATAAGTCCTGAAGACAGTATTCTATATTTTTTTTTATATGGGAGGACGGTCACAAAAGAAGAAATGTCCCAAAATTGGTGCATGGGTAAAAGAAAGTTAGGAATCAGTGCACTAGACTGGCATTTGCAGCTTTTGCTTCAGAGAATAGTGCAAGGATTTTATTGCTTCAAAGAATAGTGCAAGGATTTTATTGCTTCAAAGAATAGTGCAAGGATTTTATTGATTCAGAGAATAGAGCAAGGATTTTATTGATTCAGAGAATAGTGCAAGGGTTTTATTGATTCAGAGAATAGAGCAAGGATTTTATTGATTGAAAGAATAGTTCAAGGATTTCATTTTCTCCTCTAATGTTTTTGAAAGTTCTAGTCAGAAATATAGATTTAGTTTAACTATGGGACATGATTCATATATATATATATGAGGGGGGGGGGGATATCCAAAAATCACAGCAACAACTTTCTGCCAGTTTTTGACCCTATTCTCTTTGTCAATAATTGCTTAATGTCAAGAAACTTTGAACTTCCCCCCCCCCCCCCCAAGATTTTTTAAATTTTAGCAGAAATAGTAGGAAAAAGATTGACAGAATATATAAGATTTACTGAGTTGTGTCTGGTTGGTCAATTCCAAGTCTTGTTAGTTACATCTGGTGTGAAAAAAATTCTGATAAACTTAGCATCATAGGGTCTTCCAGTCAGATTACCTGTGATGTTACCATCAAACCAATACCTCCTTTCTCAAATTTTCCTGTACAGCCCAGACATTTATCTTCATTTATGTAAAAGGTGAGAGGTTTTTTTAGCCACTCAAACAACACACACATCCATGCCTCTCACTCATCCACTCCTAGACACATCCACCCTCCAATACACGCATCTACCCCTCTCATATCTGCGTGTCATGTGACGTATTCTTCCCTATTAATCTCCAATCTCCTGAAATCTCTGCAGCCCCTGACAAGTTGGTCCGCTTCCTCTAGCGACATGTACATGCATTCCTTAATCTCTCTTGTCCAGCGATGTTTTGGTCAGATTCTGTCTCTACTGCATTCCATTGCCCCCTCTAACAACACTCTTTCCATGCCATCATCTCCTCACTGCAGAAAAACATTGGCTCATATCTGCAGCCCTGGAAAATGTCAGCCAGTTCCTCTTTTGCCAAGTTTGGCACATAGGGCTGATGTCATAGTTCTCCATGCCTGTTGGTCAGTTGCAAAGGATTTGCAGGTCTTGTGTATTTAGGCCTGTTGATTTTAATTCATTCATAAAAGTTCTTCTGAGCATTGTTTTTGGTATTCCGTTTTCTTTTTCCCATTTGGTGTCCACATGAAGACTTGTCATGGAATTCTGTCTTCCTTCATTCTGAGTATGTGGCCGATGTATGTCCAGCGGCATTTTCTGATGATGTTCATCACATATTCTTGTTTTGTCTCCTCTCTTAGTATGTCATTTGATTTGAAGTCTTTCTAATTATGGTTTGTGATTTTTCTGAGGCATCTTTAAAATGTACAGACGTTTAATGAGAGTCTTTATCAAGATCAAAGAACTTAATCTGTGACCAGTACCTACAAATAACTTTGACTGAGATTGGACATTTCTTTGAATAATTGTACTTTCATTGATGACAAGGTACATAACATTGCTAGAAGTAGAAAAATGGTTTCAAATAAAACATTGAAGATGGCAGGAAGACCAAGTCTCGATGATTGATGCAAATATATATAAAACACAACAATTGAGTACAAGACTCTTGAAAAGGCTGCCAAGAAAGAACATCACATGCAATCATGGCAAGTGTTACATTGATCACAATGCTGTTCTCTGGAAATACAGTTAGAAGTGGGTAACATTTAGCATTGGTGGGCCAAATCGAGTTTTTTTTAATGTAGCATACTCAAAAGTAATTTTTGAGCTTTGGGGTCAGCCGTGACCGTCTGCAGATATAGAAGATCTAACTGACCTAATTCGGTACATTTTCGATTATTGTCACATTTTCCATTAGTTACTATTTATATACTTGGAGTAGCCTTGACTATTTTTGGCATGCGATTCCAAGTATATGAATATTGGCCAATGGGAATAATCAAGAAAATTAATGAATTAAGGCCTCATTAATTCTTTTATAAGGCCTGTATTATTCTGTTGATAGCCATGGGTCAGCACATATAATACTGATAGATCAGGAAGGCAGACCAGAAACAAAATGGCTTGGTGGACCGGACAGGTTATAATTTGCCCAGTACTGCCTTAGGTTGATCACTGTTTCTATTGATGTATGTATGCATGCCTAGATTACTTTCATATAATGTCTGTACATTTGCTGGGAGATGTACACAATTTTAATTGAACAATATTATTTTTACATGACATAGGCCTAGCATTTATAAGAAAGGTACATGACAATATTTCTATATAAACAGATTATTTTTACATTCTAATAGAATTTATATTTCACAAGAGATTATTTATTGTTGAAAATATGATTGATCCTAATGTAGCCTATACATCCTTGATTTCTTTGACTAGACACATTGGGAGTCATGATAACATATTGGTTAGTTCTCCCGTCTCCTAATCCTAATGGTTCAGGGTGTGATTCCTCTTTTGTGTGTATGGGGCTCGAACAGGAATTAAAAACATACCAACACTGTGACTTGCATGCATGTTGTAAGTGGTAACTAAGGAGGTTTAGGGTTAGTGCTGACTGTCTCACCTGTAGGGAAAAATGATCCAAAAGCTAAACTGAAGTTGGACGTGTCAGGCTGAAAAGTGCAGATTATGTAGGCCAAGCTGTAAACCATAACACAATGCATTTTGTTCTCTGGACTACATCCTGCTGGCCAGCAGGAGTTCTAGAATGAAGAAGAGCAGTGTTTGATTTTCCGTTTGAGCTGGAATTTTACTCCTCAAATCATTATCACATTGAACTTTCTCAGGTAATGAACTCTAGAACAAATTATGTCAACCTGTCTCAGGTAATGAACTCTAGAACAAATTATGTCAACCTGTCTCAGGTAATGAACTCTAGAACAAATTATGTCAACCTGTCTCAGGTAATGAACTCTAGAACAAATTATGTCAACCTGTCTCAGGTAATGAACTCTAGAACAAATTATGTCAACCTGTCTCAGGTAGAGCACTAGAACAAATTCTATCATATCTCTGTTGAATGCAGATCTCTGTTGAATGCAGATCTCTTGTCTTATCCTAAAGTCTTTATCACACAACTTCTCATGTATCGATTACATATTGCATATATAATGAAATTGGTCATGTCTAGAGCTATTTGTTTAAGGTTTGCTGCAGATTCCACCACAGCCTGTTTTACAGAGATGAGCTTGTGAACCAGATAGCCATTCTGTGAACAGCGAAGCTGGGACAGTCCGGTAGTATGTTCTTTGGTGCCTGTGTTGTTAGTTAATTCATTCCATCCTTGATGAAAGGGATGTCCTACTTTGTCTGCAGTGAAACATAATTCTAATCTTGTAATCCTTGTTAAACTTCATATTTTTTTCAAATACATTGAAAATAGTATGGCCAAGTAGCGCCTACTTCTGCATTACTTTTCAAACTCCTGCAGACTAGCAGGATGTAGTCCGGAGAATGGAAAAGACAATTGTCATAGTTTGGCTGCAGCATCTGCACATTTCAGCCTGATACATCAGACTTGAGCATGGCTTCGGGGTCACTTGACCATCTCTGGGATCGACAGCCAACTCCACCCTAAAAACTCATTAGTCACCTCTTATGACATGCGTGACTTAAGAGTTTCACTATTCTTTACTTTTGGGCTCCGGCAGCACACAGGTGATGGACAAGTAACTAAATCATTAATTCATATAAACAATACTTCCTTCTCTGGATAAACAGTTATTTTTCCTCATTCTGCTAGAAATTGAACATAACAATAATAATTCAAGCATGCCATGTTAGACATATGTCACCCATTGATCAACTTTTGTTGAATAGTTCTTGTTTCTTCTTCTGCGTTCGTTCTCAAACTCCTGCAGATTAGCAGGATGTAGTCTGGAGAACGGAATGCGTTGTATCATGGTTTACAGCATTGCTGTGATATCTGCGCCTTTCGGCCTGACACATCCGACTTCAGCATGGCTTTGGGTCACTGACCCTATATGGGATGGGACAGCCAACTCCATCCCATAACCTCCTTAATCGCCTTTTACGACATGTGTGGAAGGTAAACAGTGTTGCTATTCTTTGCTCCCCTTTCGGGCCTGGCAACACACGGGCGAATAGTTCTTGTTTGACACCTGTCTCCCTTGATGTTATTATTTCCCTTGGCAATGTTTGTCAGTTTATGTTTATCCTTGATTAATTTTAATATAAATTTATTTAGGGTTAGTTATGTAAAACAAAAACCTCTCCTAACCAAAACCCTAAGCCTAACCCTAAAACAAAATGAATACATTAATATGTGATAAATATGAATTGAGAAACATTGCAGGGAAATAATACAATTAATAATCACATATGGGGGCATGGGCAACAAACAAGAACATGTCAAATTTTTATTTATTATAATTAAGTATCACTAAACATCAAATCTTCGGTACAACATGGAAAATTGGTTTGCAAACCACAAGTAAGTTTAGTTTGTGAGAAGGACCATCTAACCACCTTATCACTGAGATCCAATAGGGCTTTTATATACTTTACTCAAATCACTGTTACAGCTAGTCCTCAGAGGTTGTATTAATGATTTTATTACCATTACAGAATATGGGATGTCAGGGTTCAGTTAATCCTGCCAAACTGTCCTCAAAGAGTTCCACTAACCGGTCAAGTAATTTCAATTGAGAACAATAAGGTCTGTTACAATAGTGAAAACTAAATTTACTGTCATGTTAATAAGGTTGTTACAGTAGTGAAAACTATATTTACTGTCACGTTAAAAAGGTTGTTACAGTAATGAAAACTATTTACTGTCACGTTAATAAGGTGTGTTACAGTAGTGAAAACTATATTTACTGTCATGTTAATAAGGTTGTTACAGTAATGAAAACTATATTTACTGTCACGTTAATAAGGTGTGTTACAGTAGTGAAAACTATATTTACTGTCACGTTAATAAGGTGTGTTACAGTAGTGAAAACTATATTTACTGTCACGTTGATTGCTGACAAAAGTTTTTATCTAAGGAGTTGGAAAATATTTTTCTAGAGTCCTTTGTAAATAGCTATTTTTTTGTTGTAACTTTGTTGAGACCCTTTTTTTGATCAGTTTGACTGAGGAGCTAAGCTTTTGAGAGTTTAAAACTGTTAACTTCGCTGTTAAACTCAGTTAATTTTTTTGTTTTGCTGAATTTGCAACTCTTAAATTGAATTTTAAACTTGTTTGAAGTTAATAAATCTCAAAGAAATGGAATGAAGTTGTTGTTGGCATGAAGGTAAATTAACACAGAAAAAGAGTTGAGAGAGAGAGAATAGGAAACACATATGCTTAAAGAATGTTCTGAATATGAGATGCTTTAAAAAAATTATTGTCGCGGTTTCCATTGGTCACAATTTTTTATTAAAACTTGGAGTCGCATGCCAAAAATAGTCAAGGCGACTCCAAGTATATAAATAGTGATATATATAAATCACTTTAATAATGAAAATATAACAAATAAAGTCATTAATAATTCTGTACATTTTATGTTATGTTCCTCCAGTTCCATAGGCGGCTCATAGGGCAGAAACCATAACTTTCCATTTTTGTCTTTGAGTTGCCAGGTGTTTTAGTTCTTGGATGCTGTTTAGGTTCATTGACATGCTTTCTCTATTAATGGTTCTTCGTAGAGTTTCTCTAGGTCTCCCTCTTCTTCTTACTCCCGGTGGCACCCAATATAGTGATTGATGGGGAATTCTTAGGCTGTTCATACTAAGAACATGGCAGATGTAAGTCCATCGCCTTTGTAATGAAGGAAGATGTATGGATTTGTTTGCTTTCCTCTCGTATAGTAGTGTTAGATTTAAAGTCACTCCACTTAACATTCAGAATGGTACGTAGGCATTTGTTTTCAAAGGAGTCTAGTCTCTTATCTATGGCTTTTGTGGCTTTTCAACTTTCGCATCCATATGATAGAATAGGGATAATGTTGGAGTTAAACAACCTGAGTTTTGTGGTGTTTCTTAGTGTGTTTGACGACCAGATGTTACGTAGTTTATTGAAAGCACCCGCTGCAAGGACAATACTGTGTACAATTTCTTTTGATGAGTCTCCATCCAGTGCTAGATTGGTGCATAAATATGTAAAGTTGTTGACTATTAATAATGGAACATTTTGAATTTTTATGTCGTCATTGGATCTCGTGAAATCTAATATATGAGTTTATGATGTCTAGGCCTATCTGATTTGAGTAGAGGGTTGGAGACTGTCAAGCTTAGATTAAGCATCTGTGTGATTTGCGTTTAAATGGGCCAGGTCATCTGCGTAGTCAAGATCTTCGGGAACGGTATCGTTAATCCATTTTATTCCTGTCTGCTCATTTTCAGTGCTCTTTCTCATGACCCAATCAATAGTGATGCAAAAAAGTAATGGGGACATGATGCATCCCTGTTTAATGCCCGTAACAACTTGGAACCATTCTGACTTCTCAGTAATTCTGTACATAGGTCTTCTATACTACAGATGACCATGGTCAGTGGCCCTTCCAAATAATCATTTGGGCTGTAGATAGTATTACCATATAGAGAATTGACATACAAATATTTAGTATTACCATATAAACAAGAACTGACATACAAATAAAAGCTGACATACAAATAAAAGCTGACATACAGATATTAAAAGTTTGATGAGTAACAACTCTGAGATAAAAGAAATGATTGACTCAGTTGAAAGCAGCATTTAATAAGTAATCAACCAATATATTAACATATCAATTTCTAATAATCAATTCAGCACAATTATATACATGTATAATAAGTTACAGACATGGTCAAGCTCCTCAACTAGGGGAAAGATTCATGGTCAAGTTCAACTAGGGGAAAGATTCATGGTCAAGTTCATCTAGGAGAAAGATTCATGGTCAAGCTCCTCAACTAGGGGAAAGATTCATGGTCAAGTTCATCTAGGAGAAAGATTCATGGTCACTATGGTAGAATATAAGTTATAATATCACACACGCACATAGAAGAAAAAAATTATATTAAACCCCCTCAAACCCCCATCCCCACCTTGATGCTTTTGCCAAAATCTCATGAAAAATAGAAAATACCTAAACAAAAAATGAGAAAATGTGCATTTTTTAGGTAAACACATTTTTTCTGAAGACATCAATGGCCATTGACATCACAGCCCCAAGAGAACATCAGTACAATGACATCACAGCCCCAAGAGAACATCAGTACAATGACATCACAGCCCCAAGAGAACATCAGTACAATGACATCAAAGTCACAAATGACATCAATTATCTCATGTTATATCTAACATTTATCAAAATAAAACTATTGAAATAACCAGCATGGCCCACTGCTGGAATTGGCCCCGTTAGTAGTATAAAGTTTCAACTTCAAGTAACCTATGACTCATAGTTATTTTATTCACATTGTCACAAAACATTTTGTTAGTTGCAATTTTTCCATACTCTTGGTATTACAGCTGGTCCTGTTGATTGTTCCCTGATATTGAAAAGTTGATAAATAGTGTACAAGTTGGATGATATTATATTGAAAAGTTGATAAATAGTGTACAAGTTGGATGATATTATATTGAAAAGTTGATAAATTGTGTACAAGTTGGATGATATTATAAAGCAATGCTCTATGAACTTTTCATATCTATGCAGCAAAAGTAAATATCCATATAGAAGGGAATAAAATAGTATTTCAAGGTTGTTACAGGGGAAATTAAAATAGTATTACAGGGTTGTTAAGGAGTATTTAAATAGTATCACTAGGTTGTCGGGGAAGAATTGAAATAGTATTACAAAGTTGCTAAGGAGGGAATGAAATAGTATTACAGGGCTGTTAGGGGGGAATGAAATAGTATTACAAGGTTGTTAAGGAGGAATGAAATAGTATTACAAGGTTGTTAGGGAGGAATGAAATAGTATTACAAGGTTGTTAGGGAGGAATGAAATAGTATTACAAGGTTGTTAGGGAGGAATGAAATAGTATTACAAGGTTGTTAAGGGGATGAAATAGTATTACAAGGCTATTAGGGGGGATGGGAACTATTGGAGGGAGAATTAAAAAATACATGTAAAAATGATGCGGATCACTCTTTCTGGTCTCGGGCTACACTTTGAATACTTTTCCTAGTCAGCATGTCTAGTTCCTCCTAACTTCTCCATGACTCTTTTTTGTGGTCTTCTTATTTTCTTGTGATTTCCAAGACAGGATCCATCTTGCTATACTTCACATGTAAGGGAGCCACTGACTGTGGAGGGTAACACTAGAGACAGAAAAGATCGTTGCCCCATTTGATCTCACTATAGCATTCTTCGTCTTCTATATATTGTCAAACTCCTACTGGCTAGCAGGATTGTAGAACAAGACAACAAAATATCCTGTGTCATGGTTAACAGCTAAGCTGCAATATCTGCACAATTCAACCAGAGATATCAAACTTCAACATAGCTTTGGGTCACTTTGACCAATAGGATGGAACAGCCAACTCCAACGCCCCCCCCCTCCCCAAAACCAACTTAATCACCTTTTACAACATGCATAGCTGGTCAGTGTTGAGATTCTTTTCTCCCCTTTAAGAGACTGGCAATACACAGACAACTATATCATTCACAATGACAAACATCACATAAATAACCTGTTAATAGTTATAACAAGACAGATTCTATCTTGGAAATCACAAGGAAATAGAGAAAATAAGGTGACCACAAAAAGTCATTAAAAAGAGATCAGGAACCAGATATGCTAACTGGGAAGAAGATGCAAAGGAATATATCAAAAGACAGGAAATAATGGTGCCCATATGTTTCAGAAAACTAGTAAATGTGGTTAACGCAGATAAAAGAAACACATATGTAAGAAACAAAGTTTTTTTTCTGTCACATTAAAAGACATGATGGCATGAAGTGTTATTGGAGGGTATGACAGAAGGCAACAGGGGTAAAGGCCACCCAAAATGCCGCTGGACTAAAGACATGCTTGCACATGTCCCTAAAAGAGACAGGACAGCTTGATCAAGACCGTAGAAAATTCAAGAGATCCATAGGGAAGACTATGTTCTGGAAAGATTAAGTCACTTGATGATGTTGAAGAAACAAAAGATGTGACTCCTGTCAGTACAATTGTGGAGCAACCCTTTTAGACACCAACAACATCCTGATGACCACCGTTTTCTTTGATCAAATCCAAATTTGAGAGTGCACTAATTCTTAACAGATTTGATGTGTCTATTTGTGTGAAACCTGTAACTCAGATTTGAAGTCTATCTATTCGATAAACCCTCTGATGCCTTTCAGCGTCAGGGGTAGAAGAGTTTTCTGGAGATGGCCCTCGTGTGTGTTGTGTGTTACCCACCTAAAAACCAGGGTTTATACTAGATTCAGACCAGAATAGAAATAATGATGCTTATGTTGCTTTCATTCTGATCAGTGGCTAGATCTTGGGTGATATGGCTATACTTCAGGTGAGATAGCTAGACCTCAGGTAAGATGGCTATACTTCAGGTGAGATGGCTAGACCTCAGGTGAAATGGTTATACTTCAGGTGAGATGGTTAGACCACAGGTGAGATGGCTAGACTTCAGGTGAGATGGTTAAACCTCAGACGAAAAGTGGAACTAAGTATGAAATTTCTAAAATAATAACCTCCCTGCACTCATTCATAGGTTCTCAAACTCCTTCAGTAAATTGTGAACAGTACATGCATGTTGATAGTTCATGTGTCACTGATTACAAACACAAACCTTATACAGTCTCAGTTGCACGTTTGATTTCCTTCAATACATCCTTACAATTTATTTATTTCTTAACTCTTTAAATACAAGATGCCACTTGAAGTGGCTCTTAGTTGTTCCCATTTTTACTAGAAATCATCTGATCTGGCTTTAAATAGTAGCTTATCATAAATATATAATTACCAAAAAGTCAAAGAAGATCTGACAATCAGGAATGGGCTGTGGTAACACAGATACCAAAGTGATCATAGTGAATAAGTAAATGTGTTAGAAACACCTCCCACTACTAGTAACAAGAAGATAGAAACAATTGTAATGAGATAAATAAGGAAGAAAACTGTTGACTTTTTTTTATCAAATCTTCTGTATTCTTTGTTCTTATATGTTCCTTCAGACGAAGATCTTTTCATCAAAACATCAGCAGTTTGCATCCTTATTTAGGTTCTTGTTTCTTAGTGCCTACTGACATATTTTATGGTTAATTAATCTAATTATCATAACAATAATTAAGTTAAATATTCATCTTTTAGGGTTAGGGTTAGTTATATCTTACATAGCTAATCCTAACCCTAACTATATTTATATTTAATCCTTGTGGAACTAGTTTGGAATTAGTGCCTACCTGTGTAATTATTTTCTTTGACTGTAGGCACTAGTTGGAAACAAGAACCCTTATTTAATTTATTATAATTGTTTTTATCATATTTGTATTAGTAGTGGTAAGTTATTTGTAACACATATTTTCATTATTCACTATAATAACAGATTTTCATAAAGCAGCTTGCAAAATCAAAATTTTAGGCTGTGTATAACTAGAGTTCAAAATAAGTTCAAAGGTTGAAGGTTATGTACAACCAAAATTCTATGAAAAATTGATATTCATTATGTACATGAAAGTCAAGTAGCAGAACATAGTGTGTACTTGAAAGTCAAGTAGCAGAATCAGTAGAACATAGTGTGTACATGAAAGTCAAGTAGCAGAACATGGTGTGTACAAGAAAGTCAAGTAGCAGAAAATGGTGTGTACATAAAGTCAAGTAACAGAACATGGTGTGTACATAAAGTCAAGTAACAGAACATGGTGTGTACATGAACGTCAAGTAGCAGAACAAGGTGTGTACATGAAAGTCAAGTAGCAGAACATGGTGTGTACATAAAGTCAAGTAACAGAACATGGTGTGTACATGAACGTCAAGTAGCAGAACAAGGTGTGTACATGAAAGTCAAGTAGCAGAACACGGTGTGTACATGAAAGTCAAGTAGCAGAACATGGTGTGTACATGAACGTCAAGTAGCAGAACACAGTGTGTACATGAAAGTCAAGTAGCAGAATATGGTGTGCACATGAAAGTCAAGTAACAGAATATGGTGTGTACATGAAATCCAAGTAGCAGAATCAGTAGCAGGACACAGTGTTTCAAAACAGCTTCAAACAAACACATCTTTTTACAAAATAAAACACTAATCACATATCTACAATTATCTAACAGGTTCTGTCTTGTAGTGTGACAATCAAATTAAATTGAGCAAATAAAGAAGGCAAGAAATATTACAGATATGCACACATACAGATCTGCTATGAGAATAAGGCCTCCCGCCCAGTCGAAGCGACTACAAGAATGCACAATTACGCATGACTGACTTTGTATGCTTTCAATGGGCTCTGTTTCGTAGCACCCTTTGCACTTGGATCAGTCACGTGATAACAGATGTAATCACATATTCTCGTAGACGCTTCCAGTGGATCAGTGGACCTAACTCATCTCTGATATGTGACCAGCGACTCAATGGCATGCAGTCACCACAACATAGCTGTCTACTTATTTTTTTCATAAATCCGTATTTTTTACAATTGATTTTTGTATTTCAATAAAAAAACGTCTGTATTTAGCACCAAAAAACCTTTTTTTTCGACCCATCAATACATGCATGCGAGATAAATATGTCCACATTTAATAATAATAATTAATGAAATTTAACACCAAATAATCTTTTTAAACAAAAATTTTGAATTAATATCCGTAAATCCATAACAATATGGAAAATCCATACTAGTTGACATCTATGACACAATTTTATGCCATTAACACATCAATGACATGTGGACAACACATAATTTCATGGGACCAAACGGACCAATGATATAAGAACAGCACATTAATTATATGGGGTACCAAACAGATCAGTGACACTGAAACACAATTAATTATATGGGGTACCAAACATATCAATGACACTGAAACACAATTATATGGGGTACTAAACAGACTAATAACATCGAAACAACACATTTTTTATAATGGGGGTCAAGCATACATATTACATGGTAACAGCACATTAATTATATGGGGGCCAAACTGACCAATGTCTTGAACAAAGAATTAAATACACATGAGACCAACATAACAATGACATGCCAAGGACAAACATATATGACATTTTGACAACACACTGAATGACATGACACACATTTATAGAAATGTTTTATAAGCATCTTCAAAAAAAACAAGCATGCAAATTATCAAATTTGTATGGATAGATACCTTTTACAGGGACACAACACACACAACAATATAAAAAATTGTTAAGACATCATAAACTCACAAATAGGTAAATTTACCATCATGTCACTGCATATAATAATAATCAATGATCAAGTATAAACTGTTTGCCATACTTAATGGTTGCGAACAACTTGTTTGACATGATCAGTATTGTCCCCATTTTATGAGCTGCTGGGAGAATTAGTGTTTTGTTACTGAAGCCAGTAGTTACAACAACAGGAAATTGTACGCCTGTTATATTTTTAAGATGAGGGATTAAAATAGGTGGGTACTTAGAAGGTAGTCAGAGGAGATGAGAAAAGAAGGGTATTATTGAAATAAAAACATGGTATGTGATTACAAATAAGATTATTAATTTTGTCAAGACTAAAGAAAGAGAATTTAACAGTTATCCAGCTGAACCGATGCACTAACACTAATCTAATAACAAATCCCTATACACACATTTATGGCTCTTGCGGTTACAGTCAGTTTCACAATCGCAACTACAAAATATGCATGGTTCATATACAGTATAAGATGTATGAGCACATAGCACAGCTAATTAAAGTTTAAGTGAGAGTCTAATCATTCAACAACAGTTCAAAAGCAATATTCTAGACATGATATGCTTCCAATTATATTTCAATTGATTACTATTAACCTTTAGCACGCTGTGTTGACAAACCGGGCGAAGCATACCGCCAGAAATGTGTCATTTCTTGACACAAAAGGCGAAATCCACGCCTGATCTTGTAAACCCAAAACCGAATGAAAAAATTGAGATCGATAACTTTTTGACAGAATGTTTTGGCAACATCGAGAAGAGAATTTATCTAGCTTCCTGCTTCTATTGTCAAAATGGCGAAAGATGATAGTGTTTGATTATGGAATGGAAATCCAAGCGATCTTTAAGCATCTGCTTTGCGGCGAGGCGACATGACAGTGAATCGAGTTTATTATACTTTTCTATCATCGATTTATTCAGTGAAATCATTATTTATACCAAATTCAATGTAGAAATATTGAAATGTAAGTAATTCAATTTGTTTAATTAGAATAGACCACGAGGTTACAGAAGGTTCTCACTATGTAAATTATATAATATTCAACAGCTTTTGATCGAACAAAAATACGGTAGGTCTAGATCCAGATAGGTCTAAATTTGACTTTATCACTTTCTCACACGTCTTGTATCACACACACACAAACAAAACTTACACCAATATATGCAGAATGTAATTCTTTATTTATATGTGCAAATATTATTTCAATATCTGTAACAACAAAGAAGTTATCGCGATTTCAAAACAGCCACTGACGATTGCGTAACATTTCGAAAACCAATTCCGCGGCAGTAGCGGCACAAGAACAATTGCGTAATTGTAAACACAGCATGCCTAAGGTTAAAAAATATAATAAAACACAAAATTCAACTATTAAATCAAAATTTCAACAAAGTAACATTTAAAAAAAAAACAAATAATTCAGATCATGCTGATGAACTCTTCCACTTGTGCAAATTCAAGATAGAAGAATGCATTAGAAGTTCTTTGATATATATAATATATATATATATTTGTTTTTACATTATACTGTTTAGAAACATCACAGTTTTTACAACCATCTCTGGTGGGTGGCACAGGGGTAGACCAAAATTTAGATATACGGAAATCTGCGAAAACGTATCAAACAATTTTATGATCAATCCAAATTCTTGGAAAGAACTGGCTGATGATTGTACAGATGATAGAACAGCACCAAAATGAGCCATCCAATCATCTTAGGGGATAGCTCAAAGTGGTAGTGTAAACAAAAAGCATCTACACCCTTAAACACAGACCTGTTACATATACACCGGACCAACACCAACCATGAGATCTGGTTGCAATTTGATGGTTTTCTCATTCATAATTAACTTCTACACTGGCCTAATTCTTAACCGTCTGTAAAGACGCAAAAAAAAGCGATGGAAGGCCATCATTGTTAAAATCAATAACAATAATTTATTTTAAAATTAAATCACAGATAAAAAAATATGTTAAAATTATGCTGAATAATGATTCTGTGTGGAAGATTTGGCATCTTTTAATGAAATGTGTGAATTTACAACCTCAACAAGTCACTACATACATATATAATGCATAATCCTAAATGTGTGAAAATATTCACTTCAAGTTTACACCCATTAATCATGATGTTGGTCTGTGCCTCTGTGTTTCTGCTAACTAGATCTTGATCTTTTTGGAGTTGATTTCCATTCCATACTTGCTGGTAACCGTTTCCAACTTTGCTGCTAACTCTTGTAGTTCCTGTTCTGATGAAGCTATAAAATCAATATCATCAACAAAGTCAGAGTTGCAGATAGGGTAACCTCCAATTGATAACTGCTCACTACCATTGCACAAAAATAATTTCAATTTTGAAGCAAATCAGCGCATGAAATGTTTAAAACTAATATTATTAAACTGAAATATTTATTTCAAAAAATGGTAGGAATGACCTTTTGTACAAGAAAATGTACAGGTAAACACTCTGTGGACTCAGGTAAACACTCTGTGGACTCAGGTAAACACTCTGTGGACTAAGTCAACTGATTTTGTGCCATCCTCTTCTCATAACAACAAGGTTTTGGTACTTAACATACCAAATAAAAGAGATCATTAGAGGCTATAGAACACAACAAGTCTTTTAAAAAGGCTCAAAAACTGTAGAGGAACAACTTCATTGTATTCTGATTTTCCCATATCTACTCAGCCCCTCTCAACAGAAAAGCACACTGCTTACAATAAAAAAAATTCATGACATACTACTCAGTAGCTTCACGGATGTTTGGAAGAAAAAAGACTGCACTTGTAAACAAAACATCACAATCCAGTACGAAACTTCCAACCTTACAAATATAAGATAAATGGCTTATGCCACAGAGCTCCCATGTAGTCTAATACAATAGCCTAAAAATGTTGATCCTTACAGAAACAATTCCATTAACAATACAAATTCTCGTTCAAGAAAACTTGAACAAAAGTTATGACATCAAATGTTACTCTATTTAGGTTTGCCTTTTCCACGCCATTCAAACATATTATGGGATAGTGTTTTTCATAACTATTGGAGAGAAGCTTACAGGCTTTAGAGTACAAATGCTACAGACGAATTCTACGAATTTCCTATAGGGAACATAAGACCAATGTGTATGTAAGAAATAAAGTAGAGATGTGTGCAGGTGTTAAGGAGCCATTGCTTTCAATAGTGAAACGATGAAAACTAGCATGGTTCGGACATGTATGCAGGTACGATTCCTTGTCAAAAACAATACTGCAGGGAACTGTCGAGAGTGGAAGAAGGAGATGAGGACAAATATAGGCACGGACAGACAACATCAAGGAATGGACAGGGCAAGATATTTCCACACTCATCTGCATCGCTGAGGATAGAATTCGCTGGAGGACTCTTGTGTGCTGAGGCATCCAATGTGGTACCCCTACGACCCTGAAGGGTTACAGGTTTATTGATTGATTGATAACCATGTCTATGGATAATGTGGTCAGCATCAAGCCTGCTGCCTTTACTTCCAGAAGATCTGGTGCCCATGTTCCTTATACTTGTGTTGACCAAGGAGTCATTGATGATTTTAAAATATTTCCAATTGAACTGGAAATTGAACCTTGGAACACATGAAAAAGAAGCCTGTTTACTAACAGCTGAGCTACCGCTGTATTCAAAATATAAACAGAAATCATCTTAGTCCCCTTAGCTGCGGTATTATTTTTAAGGATATGATGAAAAGCCACTGCCATTTAGCAGAGATCCTCCTCTTCTTAGCTTCCCAAGGGAAAAATCTGTCTAGAAGCTTATATTAAAGCAAGCAAACGAATCGTTTCCCTGGGAAACTAAGAAGAAGAAGAAGATCTCAGAAAAATGTTGGCAACCCCTCATTGTATCCTTAAGGATACCTTCGCTGCTTCTTCTTCTTCCTCTTCCCTTCCTCTTTTACCCTTTACGGGTGTCGAGGGAGATACAGTGTTCTTGTTCTCGCTTTTCTGGCAGCTTCAGATAATGTTATTTGGTGTTTGTGTAATGTCTCTTTGATGTTGTCGATCCAGCGTACTCTAGGTCTACCAGTTGCTCTTCTTTCTGCTTCTCCTCTCTTCGTATATGCTTTATAAACTAATGAATCACAAGGCATTCTTTCCAGATGACCAAACCATTGTATCTGTTGGTTTTGTATGTATTGTAGAATTGATATGACACCCACTCTTTCTCTTATGATATCTATTCTAATTCTGTGTCTTCTGGTCACTCCTGTGGCTTTTCTCGGACATATCTCTGTTGTAACCAGTTGTCTCTTATGTTTTGTTGTTAAGGACCATGTTTGACATTGGTAGCACAGGGTTGGAATGGAGATACTTTGGATAAGATTTTTTTTTGTTGACACTGGTAGCATTTGCTATAGGGGTTCGCTGCTATGGGGTTAAAAATAAAAAATGTTCACAAGTTTCCAATATGACCAGATGTTCACAAGTTTCCAATATGACCAGATGTTGACAATGGGAATGAAAAAGCATGAGATTGTTAATCCAAAATCAACGACAGACAGAAATGATGAAAAAGGACAAGTTGTCACAGCTTGTCATGCAGCCACCATAGATAAAACAGAAATTCTGATATGAAATGTAATGAATGCCTAAAGGTAAAACAGAAATTCTGATATGAAATGTAATGAATGCCTAAAGGTAAAACAGAAATTCTGATATGAAATGTAATGAATGAATGCTTACAAATAAAACAGAAATTCTGAAATGAAATGTAATGAATGCCTATAGATAAAACAGAAATTTTGACTACAATATGAACTACTACCAAGTACTGTTAACCTTTAGGACCCTGAATTAAAATTAAGAAATATCCCCCTGGGCCTGAATTCTTTTTTGGAAAATTTGCGTTATTGATGGTGGGTGTTTTGAAAACGCGATATCTGTTTTGTTTTAAAAGATATCAAAATAATGTTTACATATCTAAATAAAGGAGTGAATAGTGAATATAATAATGTTTTTGTTGTTGTTGTATGTGTGATATAACAGTTGTGAAGTTGAAAATTCGGGGAAAAATCGCAAAACGCCATTTTCAAAATCGCAAATATATCTTCTTGACGCCCCTAATACATGAGCAATAAGTGGCAACATTGGTAAAATCCTCATAAATACCTATACTTAATGTATATATATTGTTTTATATCCAAACTAATATAATATGAACTAAAAAACTAATAAAACGTGAAGAAATCGCATATAATGGCCGTCCGGTCAACACTAGGTCTATGCCGACATGCAACGTAATTATTGTCCATGCACACACCCTGATACATATTATTTTTGTGTTTTTGAATGAATACACACACATTCTTATCAAATAACAACATATTAAACACAAAGAACAACAATTAGAACATGTAGTCACAATCATTTACCCATGCCACGCGGTACTCAATTTGATAGTAAAATACGGCCGAAAATGGCAAAAGTCGCTCCCGAAAAGCGTTGATAACATCAGCCAGCTTTCTCCTTTTATACAACGCTAATGTGTAAAAGAATTTGACCTTTACACTGTGACGTATTCGTAGCTTCGTTTGGCGGGCTTTATACGTCACTGGTTCATTACTTCGTGAAGTTCTGAGCTCGGGAATCGGGCGATATCGTATGGTGCGTGGCCTCGCCCACCGACACACGGGAATGTGTACTCCAGGTGCGTGACCTCACCCATAGGGGCCTAAAGGTTAACTAAAAGTGATATGAGAGCTCCGTAATAGAGAAATACTAGCATGAATGTCAAATGGCACAAGATATATAATCTATATATAATTCAAAAGAAATAATAGCACTAATATGAACTGTTATGAGAAGGGATCAGTAAACAGAAATGATAGTAGCCTTTATGGCAAGCAACAAGCAATTTTCCTCTGTTCTGATGTGCAGCCATTCACATTGTCCGAAGGTGTCATGCATGAAATTTAACACTCCGAACAAAAGTACCACCTCAAAAGCGATTTTCTTTACAGCTTATCTCTCTCCAAACCATCATCTGATCCACACTTGCAGTCAAAATGTCACAGCAAACAGCTTACAAGTGCTCAATAACAGAACAGAAATTATAAACCCAATACTCAAAGGATCTTGAGAATTGACTTCATTGAACTAAGGTTTACCCATATGTACTCACTCCTCACAAAAAGGCAACATGTATGCTGAGACCACCAATGATAGCACATAACTCCATGGCTTCATGAGATAATCCCCAAGGATCTCTAGAAAATTCACTTGTAAGCAATAAATCACAACACAAAAACAAACCCATTACCTCTTGAATATAAGGCAACTGGCTTAATCACTATACCACAGAGATTCCTCACAACCAATATTAACTTCTACAAGTACCAATAGCAAAACAGAAGTGTTACAAGCACTTTTCATAAACAGATGAGAAATGCTGGCACATGTTATGAAATGTTACAAGCTATCACCAAATAAAGCTTCACAATTGCCCCTAAATGAAATTTTATAAGCTATCACCAAATAAAGCTTCACAATTGCCCCTAAATGAAATGTTACAAGATATCACCAAATAAAGCTTCACAATTGCCCTTGAATTAAATGTTACAAGCTATCACCAAATAAAGCTTCACAATTGCCCCTAAATGAAATTTTATAAGCTATCACCAAATAAAGCTTCACAATTGCCCCTAAATGAAATTTTATAAGCTATCACCAAATAAAGCTTCACAATTGCCCCTAAATGAAATGTTACAAGCTATCACCAAATAAAGCTTCACAATTGCCCTTGAATGAAATGTTACAAGCTATCCCCAAATGAAGCTTCACAATTGCCCGTGAATGAAATTTTACAAGCTATCACCAAATAAAGCTTCACAATTGCCCCTAAATGAAATTTTACAAGCTATCACCAAATAAAGCTTCACAATTGCCCCTAAATGAAATGTTACAGTGCTCATAAAGGAAGTGTTAAACGAGCTTATAAATGAAGTGTTACAAGGGATAATAAATGAAATGTTACAAATGCTCCATAGCTGACATCAGTATACAATTTTGTGACCAGGAACAATATTTTTAATATGTCACAATAATTACAATACTTTGTAATTCCCCTAACGTCTTACAACCCTATAACCCTAACCAAATTCCCAACTTGGCACATCTGTAAAAGAATACAATGCCACATCATTTGGCTGTGAAAATGATTTTGACTGCACCATCAGTTAAATATATAGACCCACTCACGATGGCTGTTCTTGAGAACATAAAGGATCACCCACAAGGGATCACTGTTACGCTGGAAGATAACTGAAACCTGGGCACTGCTATGCAGAAAGATGCTACTGGGTAAAGAAAGCTATTTCATAGCATTCAGATAAAAGATAAATCATTGCACATTCTGTGACCATTTAAAAAATAAACATTTACTACTTGAACTGTGTCCTTGATTATATATATCTTGTACTGTGATACATAATAACAGATGATAAATATAACATATAAAAATTAGGGTGTGTTGGGCCGCTGGCCAATATAATTAATATAAGAGGGAGGCCTTGGCCTATATAATCTGTACAAAAGAGGAAGATGGCACAAAAGAGTTAGAGCCTATAGCACAACATAAGTATGTAGAGGTAGCAAGAAAAATCTCTGTGGTTACATTTAAATTATAATAGATCATAACTGCAACAGATAAAACAAATAAAACTAGGAAACAAGTTAATGTAGTTTTGATAATTATTGAAAACACATTTGATTTGAAAACATGCATACAAGAACAAACAATATGAAAACACACATGAAATAAAACACATGATATGAAAACACACATGATACAAAAATACACATGATACAAAAACACACATGATACAAAAACACACATGATACAAAAACACACATGATACAAAAACACACATGATATGAAAACACACATGATATGAAAACACACATGATTCGAAAACATGATAGAAAAGTCCCATGATATGAAAATATTTGTTATTTTAACATTTGTGTTTCCAGTGATTAACAAAACTTCATCACTCTGTTTCAATGGTTACACTAGATTTGACGCTGCAGATATCTTTAGAATCTATTTGGGAGTGGACTCGTAGGCGGAGAAATAAGTTAGATAACTACAAGAACTGCTTCTGAACATCCATCAACGAAATATCTAAAGTGGTGTTGAAGACAGTAAAAGAGAAATTGCATAAGATATAGTTAATGATATGGGTAGACTGGAAGTCCCAGGAACTCTGTAGCTGTTACAAGCAGAACTACCATAACCAAGAGGCAGGCAACGTCTCCCAACAGCTCACAAAGATGTCATACTGCCGACTGCCTGGGGTTGGCTCCAACGGCAATGAGAGCGGCAACTGTGATAGCCACTCGAGAGATCCCCTTTTCCTCAAAGATATCTTGTGGTCCACAAAGTTGCTCCTAAAGAATGTACACAAAAACATGATAAAAATGCTATATTAGTGTACAAAAACATGATAAAACATGTTACATATAGTATATAAAACATGATAAACGTTCTATATGTAGTTATAACTATATAACTCATGCAAAAAATGATGCCCATACGCTCAATTAATTATTGAGATAATAAACAATATCCGTGTTCATCTATTGATGAACACAGTATAGTATGTTTGTCTCAGCATCTAATATTCAAGACATTCCTGGGGTATATGTTCTGCAGTCTGTATGTCAATTTACATGTACACATGGCTGTAATGTCTGTTTGTCTATATGGCTGTAATGCCTGTCTGTCTATATGTACACATGGCTGTAATGCGTCTGTCTATATGTACACATGGCTGCAATACATGTCTGTCTACATGTACACATGGCTGTAATACCTGTGTCTACATGTACACATGGCTGTGTTGACAATCTTGAGTTGTATACACATGACTGCAGAGTTGGTTGTGTCCAGTTTTATGGTCAAGAATTACAACTGGTTCTAGTTATGTATTTAGCTTTAACAATGTACACAATATGACAACTATGCTGAGACCACAGGTCTTTAAAGTCACCATAAAAGTCTGACCTGCTAATCAATACATTTAACCCACCTTCAATTAAAACATGTGTTTACCTGATCAACTCCAATCTTCTTACAAGCATCCAGAAAATTGTCCACATTCCTCCTACACTTGGCCAAAGTTAGCTTAGGCTGAAGATTTAAAAGGAAGCAAAAAAAGCTATTTTTGATTTCCAGCTATTATGATAACATAATCAAGAACATGCACACAATAACAAATATGAGCATTGGAGGGCAAATGTTGAAGATATGCAAAAACTTTTCATCTTTTTCATTCTTGTGTCGTTAGATGTCACTTAAGTTTTCGAGTGTATGTCACCATGAATCTGTTTCAGGAAATTTTTCTCATTCTAAGCAACAGAGTCAATGAAGTTCATCTTTTCAACTAGGGCTTTCATCGGCTTTCTTGATTCTTGATTAGAAACTGGCTTCACAGCATGTGGGGCATTCCCATAAGTGCTCCATCCTCTGTTCCAGCAGCCATCTGACTCGATGGTGTTTCGAGTCTAATGTCGCCGAAACAGACATCGACACTAGTGCACAACTCTGGCCCTTGCGACAGGTTTCTTTATTGTTTCGCCCACCCACGCCGTGCCCGTAACTAGTTCAAGCACAACGTTGGTCTGTTGGAACAACATGGTAACTGTTATAGAAGGTTACGACTACGGGATTGTATAGATGACGTGCCAAGCTTCTATAAGAAGATAACCTCAATATAAAGACACATCTACTAAAGTTTTCTGTTGCATGGGTGGTTTGTCTAGTGAGCCATTGATGAGACCCACATAAGCAACTGCATGCACAAACAGCTTGTCATACAGGTACCTGCGGCAGCAAACATTCCTTCATTCTACAACTGTTTTCAATGAGATTTCCTATGAGATTCTGACACACATAATTTTTGTTATTCATACTCATCTCTGAGACTTGAGGGACCTGTGTGTGAAATCAGGTCAAACAACCAAATAAGCCCAGACACGAGGGAGTGGGTGAAAGTCTTGCAGATATGAATTAAATGAAAGTATATCCTGTATAAGACATAACTTTTCACCTCTTATTACACTCATGTGTTGTTACCGGAGTTTGAAAGGGGATCAAAGATTAGCACTGTCATCTTCCATGCTTATTGTTACAGATGATTAAGGAGGTTTTGGGTGGAGTTGGCTGTCCCACCCAAAGGTTAATGACACAAATTTCAATCTGCAGCCTTTTTTTTTCTTCAGAGTTCATTCTCAAACTCCCACAGGATCTCACTTGTAACAGGAACATTGTCCTACTAGATGTCTAGCAGTATCTAATCTAGAGAATAGAATTGTGCTGCATTGTCGTTTTATTTGCGTCGATGTCCCGACACCCGTCTTAGGCTACCATTCCATAGTGATCAGGTAGAAAAAATTCAGCTATCACAGTAAAGCTGAAAACCATAACACAACATATCCTGTCCTCTACACTACATCCTGCTAGCTAGCAGGAGTTTGAGAACAAACACTAAGAAATCGAAGAAACTATTATTGAAATTTTAGACACCATACATGCATCTCATTAACCTTGTCAGAGTTAAGTGAATCGGCGCTATACGTGCCGGATGCAGAAACTCCACACATTTTGACCAGTCTGAACTAATTGACCATCACTAATCCTTTCCTCATGTCATAGGTACTTATAAAGCTAATAAATTAGGGCAGTCATGAATACATCACAACATTATGAAGAAGCTGAAAAAAAAAGACAATGTAAATGTTCAGAGAACAGTAGGAAGAATAAAAAGTATAAAATAAATGGCATTTTGTAGACAGACAAATAAATGTAATGAATAAATGACATTTTGTAAAAAGACACATAAAAGTAATGAATAAATGGAATTTTGTAGACATTAAAAAAAGTAACGAATAAATGGAATTTTGTAGACAGACATAAAAAGTGACGATTAAATTGTATTGGACTCTGAGAGATACAAAATAATTATGAATAACCAAAAGAATACCTTACAGTCATAAAAAAACTGAAGATGTTAATCTCCTCACCCTCTCTCGACAAATTCATAGAAATTAATATTTCTATAAGATTTTCTCAGCATCTAAGTAGATGCTGAGTTACATGAAAAATGAAGTGTCTGAGAAAAGCTGCAATGGTTACTAAACTAGATAAAATAAGAAATAAAGAATCTTGGTAAAGAGTTGGTATAATAGCATGTATTGAGCATATTGAAAGACAGCAAGTAATATGGTTCGGTCACCTTATGAGAATGAACCCAAACCAAATACTAATAAGAGCATATAACAAAAGAATATCCGGACATAAGGTCTACCACCAAGAAAGCGGTGGATAGAAAACATCAAGATAGTCTTGAACAAACATGGACTTAATGTGACCAAGGAGGCACATTTGGCCTTGGAACACAGCCACAGCTTCCACCCCCTATGCTTAACGGAAAGTATGAATACAAATCAACCATCTTTCACCTGGTAACAGACAATAGCAAAATGTATGTGAAACAAAAATCTAGTGCAACCACAAATAAAGAAAAATAGAGGGCTAATGAAATCAATGATATATGAGAGTTCAATTTAAGTGAGTGAGATCACTAGGATACAGAAGTTGTGCAGAGTCATGGTTGCCTGTGACAGTTGATGAGAATCAACTGCATATATTTTAAAAGCAATAACATGCTACTAATAAACTAAACAACAGACACTACTAGCACAACAAATGTATACTCACAACAGCAGGAGATGGCACATGAATGCTACCAACTGACCGAGGCCGGATCTGATTGGCTAAGTGACAAAGTACAACACCATCCCTCAAAGCATCAGATAGATTATCGGGCAATGTGACTCGAAGTCTGGACTCAATCATCTGAAATTAGAAATGACAGGATTTTACTATGTGCAACATTTTTAAAATTACAGTTGAAACTTTTGACTAAATATATTATTTAGCCTGAACTATGCCATCAGCATAATACTGTGGACAGAGAGCCATGGCCACCTACGCCAGCCGGTATGGCACCTGATGATGATGCCATCAGCGCAAATAAACACACACTTCCAGATGTAATCCACTCAACTTCGTGGCCGCAGAATTGTGACAGTCACTAAACAGCTTTTTCTTTCGGGGAAAAATAGTGGCAACACTGCTAGCAAATCTACCTTCCTTTTCTCAACAAGGTCATGTGCAAAGCAAATGGCAGATTCAAGAACATTTTATATTTGTAGTCAAAGTGTTACAATCAAATCAATCTATTTGTAATGGAAGCCATTTTTAGTGAAATTCTTATGGATTGTGTTTGCAATCATGGGGAATTATGTTTATTTTTAAAGAAGATATTATGAACATGTTAGTTTCGTTATGAAATGACATTAGAAAGAATAGATCTAGATTACATTAGACATTGCACATTGAAAATACATCATGTTGTCTGTGGATGAACAAATGTGCAGTTGTAATTAAGATTGGATCTAGAACGTAAGTGATATCTGAGTGTTTTATTTAATTTTAACAGACAATATTATGACCACGATAGTTTCGTTATGAAATAACATTATAAATTTAATAAGACTAGGAGATTGGACACGAACATGTGAGCTAGTCTATTTATATAAAATTATGCAATAGTCAAAAAAAGAATTTGCCATAGGGGAACGTTACATAATTTGTATGTGGTATATTGCAAGTTAAGTAATCCAATTCAGCAAGAGTTTTAACACTAGCTGCTACATTTCTCTCTATAACAGATCCCAGCTGCGCTAAATTCTTTCCTGAATGACTGTCTCCCTGCGCTGAATCTCTTGTCCTATAAAATAAGAGAGCTATTACAGTAATGCCTTTTTAATGACACTAGAAAACATGGGGATTTCAGAGTGAAAACATTTGAAACAATGAGTGGATAGATATAAAAAAAAAAAGGTTAATTTATCAATAGCAGTAAGATAGAGGAACAAGTACACTTGTGCGTGGTTGCAAATGGGTTAATTTGATCAATAATAATGAGTTTTAATTATAAAACGTAATCATTTTTATACAATTAAACCCTCAAATGTAAGAATTGAGTGGAAAACTAGGTACTGAAATTTGTAAAATTTGACATTTTTATCTACAATTTAATAATGTGGCACCTCTAAATATAACAACTTCAAATTAGAACTGTAGTAATGAAGCTTAGTAGTCTGGGATTTCTCCAATCAATACACATATTCTTATCTACCTAAAAGAATCACAAACAACACATATTAACTCCCCGCAAAAAGGAATAAAATAGAGATGTATACAAGTCAACAACAGCCATTACTTTCAACAGTGAAAACTTGCATAGTTATGTCGATATGATTCCTCATAAAAAAATAATGCTACAGGGAACCATCGAAGGTGGAAGAAGCAGAGGAGAACAAAGAAAAATATGGACAGACAACATCACGGACTGGACAGGTCAAGATTTTTCCTCACTCATCCGCATTACTGAAGATAGAAATTGACGGAGGACTGTGTGTCTTGATGCATTCAATGTGGTACTACTATGACTCTGAAGGGTTATGGCTTTATGTATGAATGGGTGGATAGATAGGCACATGTTCAAACAACTTGATCAAGATCTCTCATATAGAATGTGACTAGGATGCGCTGAACCAATGGTGTTTTACTTTGGGCATTAGTTATATGGACTGAGTTATTGCACATATTGACTCATGATGAAAAAGACAAAATTGTATCCTCTAAGTTTAACAGAAGTCGCTAACATCTTCTCATCTACACCATCTGGATTTTCTCAATAATTCCTTGAAGCTTCACATAAATATTTTTCATTTATCACTGTACATCAATGTTGTTCAATAATATTCAATTTCTTGACTAAGAAACAACGTTGACAAAGTCATCATTATTTAATGAGTCTAATAGCTGACAGCACTAACAGCTCTAATGAACTGTTTCACTTCTCATCATCAATGATTTCTCTCAAGTTCAGTAAATCATATTTTCTCATGATTTCAAATTTCCCAACACAGAAAGTTGAGTGTTTTATTATTAACGGAATGAATTTATGAAATTCAACTGCATAAAGAATATCAACCTCCATGTATTTGATGATGATTTCAATGAACCAGAGTAAAAAATCTAATCTATTATAATTGAAGTTAGAAGTGAACATTTGTATTTTGTTACCCCAGCTCAGAACACATCATACCTGTCGCAGTCTATCCATCTGTTCCACTTCTTCCTTGTCTTCTTTTCTGCGCACGGTGAAGTTCGAGTTTGTGTCCTCTAAAGTTTTTGGACCACCTAAAACATAATTATGAAAATAACTAATTTATCAAATATTACAGCATTTTTTTTTTAAAAAGAGGAAAGAAACCGCAAAGTAAACAATCAATAAAACGCCAGAATATGAAAATAAATCAAACACAAGCAGGTAGAGTTAATCAACAAACCAAACATAAGTGACTAAAACAAATTATTCAAACACAAGCCAAACTACTGCTATTTCACATTTTCTGAAGAAAGCTGATGACCCCTTTCTTTTTGATCCAAGGAAATATACAAATGTCCCAAAAGGGAGTCCTGGTCAAATAAAAGTTTAGAACATCTGTATTATACCAGTGCTTCTCAACTTTTGTGAGACAGCGGCCTGGTAAAACAAAATTTGTTTATAAGACCAGGGCCTGGTCCAAACAAATTCTACGAGGTAGCTTCAAATAGTTCACTAGCATTTGAATAAAAGATGATGTTATGGAGATTATATGTTAAGAAGTTGTTAATGACCTTGAGAAAAGGATGCAACAGACATGTCCATCCACATATACTCTCGAAGAGAAGATACAGATGTTTGTTTGTGTGCTGTGCTAGCTGCATCATCAGAGTAAATAATGTTCTTGATTGAGCAATATAAAAATGTCCAATTCTGTGTTGTACATGAGATGTCACCCTCAGAGACACGTAACAGTGTTTTAATAAAGCATACGGTGTTACCACAATGATGGAATCGCAAATATTTGTGTGACACAAACGTTTCCGTGAAGTTCGCGTTACTGCTCCATATTCTCCTGACCTTGCACCGGCTTATTTTTTTCTTATTCCCTCAACTGAAATCGGCACAGAAACTACAGCAATTCAAGGATCAGATGATATTATTACCAATGCAGTAAGACAGTTGAGTGAGGTGTCAAACAATGGGTTCCACAAATGTTTTCAGCAGCTGTATGCACATTGTCAAACATGTCTAATTCCAAAGGAAATTATTTTGAAGGAAATGTAGTGTAGATATTTCTATTAAAAAAAGAATATGTTACTTATTTCTATATAATCCCCTAATTCCATTGTTACTTATTTCTATATAATCCCCTAATTCCATTGTTACTTATTTCTATATAATCCCCTAATTCCATTGTTACTTATTTCTATATAATCCCCTAATTCCATTGTTACTTATTTCTATAATTTCTTTTCCTAATTTTTCATTTCTTATTTTATCTTGTGTGGTAACCATTGCAGCTTTTCTCAGACACTTCATTTCACATGTGACGATTTTTCTTTGCTGCGAAGCTGTTAAAGACCATGTTTGACATTGGTAGCACAGTGTTGGTATAAAAATTGTAGATATTCTTTGTTTTTTAATTTCCATCTTTATTTTTTGATTAAGAAGTAATGGTGAAAGTTCGTAAGTCACCGTGTTTGCTTTCTGGCACCTTATTTCTATTTCTCTGTCTAGTCATCCATTTTCAGAGAAAATGCTTCCTTGACATTTAAATTCTTTGGCTTGTTGTTTTCTACCCACCGCTTTCTTGGTCTACCTTTGGCTTGTTGTTTTCTACCCACCGCTTTCTTGGTCTACCTTTGGCTTGTTGTTTTCTACCCACCGCTTTCTTGGTCTACCTTTGGCTTGTTGTTTTCTACCCACCGCTTTCTTGGTCTACTTTTGGCTTGTTGTTTTCTACCCACCGCTTTCTTGGTCTACCTTTGGCTTGTTGTTTTCTACCCACCGTTTTCTTGGTCTACCTTTGGCTTTACGCCTGGATATTCTTGTATTATATGCTCTTTATATAGAACTGGTGTATGCATATAAAATAATATGTACACATCTATACCTAGTCTACCCCTTCCCAAGCCATAGATGTTTGTAGGAGGTCTTGTATTCATTCTCTTGTTTGTATCCAGACTATCAGCAGGTTGACTAGTCTTCTGTACCTAAGAACAAACAAGGTATTAATTTACATGAGGAACTCTAGATATAAGCTAATTGTAACAATTACTAGTAGCAACTCTAGGCAGATGTTAATTATAACAATTACTAGAGGCAATACTAGATAGAAACTAGTTATAATTACTAAAGGCAACTCTGGATAGAAGCTAATTATAACAATTACTAGAAGCAACTCTAGGTATAAGTTAATTATAACAAATACCAGAAGTAACTCTTATATATATATATATATATAGAAATATAGAAGTATAACTTAATTCGAACAATTACTAGAGACAACTCACGGTTGACGTTAATTATAACATATACTAAAGACAACTCTAGGTAGAAGCTAATTATAACAAATATTAAAGGCAACTCTAGGTAGAAGCTTAATTATAACAATTACTAGAAGCAACTCTAGGTAGAAGCTTAATTATAACAATTACTAGAAGCAAATCTAGGTAGAAGCTTAATTATAACAATTACTAGAAGCAAATCTAGGTAGAAGCTTAATTATAACAATTACTAGAAGCAAATCTAGGTAGAAGCTTAATTATAACAATTACTAGAAGCAAATCTAGGTAGAAGCTTAATTATAACAATTACTAGAAGCAAATCTAGGTAGAAGCTTAATTATAACAATTACTAGAAGCAAATCTAGGTATAAGCTTAATTATAACAATTACTAGAAGCAAATCTAGGTAGAAGCTTAATTATAACAATTACTAGAAGCAAATCTAGGTAGAAGCTTAATTATAACAATTACTAGAAGCAACTCTTGGTATAAGTTAATTATAACAATTACTAGAGACAACTCAAGGTAGAAGTTAACTATAACAATTACTCAAGGTAGAATTTAATTATAACAATTACTAGAAGCACTACTGACTTAACAATTACTCTAAGTAACAGCTAAACAGAACTTACCAGTAACATAAGCATGTCATGTTTGCTCAATTATAAATAATATTGTTTGGATATCCTGTCCTCAAAAAATAAACTCTGAAAAATCACTTGATAATTTCTTATCCAACAATTGCTTGCAGAATATTCCTGCCTACATGCTGCCAAATTAGTTTGTTAGCTACTTCAGGGTTATAGGTGGACATAGGGCAGTAATAATTTCTTTTCATGTTAAGCACCTCATTGCAAGTTGCTGTATTGTCTATTTCTTATGCCCAGTGTTGTTCTTTTTATGTTGATTGTTCCATGTAGAGTTTCTTTTGGGCAACCTACTATTCTTTGCCATCTGCTTTCCACATCAAGGCCTGTTTAGCAAGTTTGTTTTCAACTATTCCTGAAAAATGGCTGATATTATTTCTTCTTCTTCTTAATCGTTCATTCTCAAACTCCCACTGAATATCTCTTGATTAGATTAGATTTCCACAAGGATGTAGTCCAGAGAATGGAAATGTGTTGTGTCGCCGTTTTATTTGCGCCTATGGCCCGACATATCCGTCTTCGGAAGGTCTTATTATGAAACTTGGCACAATTCTCAGTTGGTTTCTCCCCTCAATGATTCACTTGCTTTAAAATTGTTTTATATTTAGTATTCTTTGAAGGCATTTGTTCTAAAGGTTATCTATTTTGTGTGTGAAAACCCAGCTTTCATTGTCATATGCATACACTTCGGCTCCCCATGACGCCTAGTAGCACACATGGATACGACACGACACAAGCACTGAACAGTCTTAGTTTTGTGTGTTTGTTACATTCCTATATTTGCTATATAATTGAAAGCTTGTTAAATTTGTCTGCTGCTGGAAATATGCGGGTTGATATATCTTTGTTTATGTCACTATCTTGTGTTAACTTGCTCCCCAAATAATCAAAGGTTTAACTTTCTGTAGCACATGATCATAAGTGCTTACTGGATATTCCTGTCTAGACAATGTCAAGTCAGTGGTGACTAAATGTTCCTTCCTACACACTACAATTCAGTACTGACTAATCATCATCATCATCAAGTGCCGTCTCCACAACGAAGGTTGGCTGCAATGGATCTTCAACATTCCCTGTCTCTTGTCTTGGTGGTGCACTCTGCTAGACTGTAACCCGTCCATCGTGTGATGTTACTCTCCCACTTGTATCTCTGTCTACATCTTGCTCGCTTCCCTTTGACTTTACCCTCAAGTAAGGTCTTCAATAAGGTGTCATGACTTTTAATGTGTACAAAATATTTTATTTGCCTGATCTTAATTTCTCTTAGTAATTCTTTCTTCATATTATGTGTTTTAGCACCTTTTTATTTTTCTTCTATTTCCATGATGTTTTTCCTATTCTCCTATATACCCACATCTCAAAGGCATCAATTCTGTCTTCTAATTGTTTATTTAGTGTCCATGTTTCTGAGCCATACATTAATAGATGTAGCATTTTATAATTCTCATTTTTAACTTGTTTGTAATTTGTTTCGATGTTAATATTTTCCTCATGTCATTGAAGGTACTTTTAGCCATTTCTATTCTCCTTTTAACTTCTGTTTCACATCTGCCATCATTTGTGACTATGTGTCCAAGATATTGATAATGTTTTACTTGTTGTAGTTTCTCTCCCTGTATGTTTATGTTTACCTCTTGTTCTTCAGTGTCTTTGCTGATTATCATGGATTTTTGTAAAAATATTTATATCCAGTCCATATTCATTACTTGATTTATTGACTTGATCTATTAGTCTTTGTAGTTCATGTTCACTTTCTGCTAAAAGAACAGTGTCATCTGCATATCTCAGGTTGTTTATTATTTTCCATTGATCTTGAGTCCTGACATTTCTTCTATATTTTAAACATATTCTCTGTGTAGATATTAAACAGGCTTAGTGATAAATATTCTGACTAATATTCCTGCCTATAAACAGTCGATTCAATGGTTAATCCCCTAACTATTCCTGACCATATACTGCTAAACAAGCAAGAGAAGAACTCTCAATACTGCATGTTTTCTGTTAGAGAGTTGCAGGAGGTGTTACCTGTAGCTGTGTGATAGAGGCCGCATGTTCTTGCTGTCATCACCTCATGTACAGGCTGAGCTTTTTAATTTACCATCCGACAGAAAAAAAACTGTCTTTACCAGGTGTCAAACACCCAGTACCTCAATGATATGAGGCCCACGATATAACACTTCATGCTCCCATAAATTCCTGTTAGTGATAATTTAAGCCAATGTCATTTTTGACGAATATTTGCCTAAAATATTCCGACGTGATAATAAAGACATCCATTTATTTATATGATCGTAAAATGTGAAAGTAATGTTGGGAGTCTGGAGTTGACTCATCGTTGCCATAAAAGTCTGCAATTAATTGCTGAACAACAAGAACACTTGTTTGAGCATATGACAAACTTACAGGGGTGCTACTGTTACTAATCCTTCTCAAATTTGAGGGTGCAGGATTCAGTGTTGAGTTCTGCACCTTCAGGTTGCCTGGCACTGCTGTTCTTGTAGATCTTGCAGTTACTGGACTTGCTGTGTTGGATCTATGATGAAACGTGTACACAATTTTAATACTAATCAACAATCTGAACCAACACAACAAGCACAAGAATTATAAACACAAAAAAAACAAAGATGAAAGAAATCAAGTCACTTATTTTTTTCCAGAATATAATCTTCTGTATGGACATAGTCTTCTTTCAGATGACTCACGATTCTGGGCAAGTTTACCAGCTACAGGCAAGAACATGTCTAATGGGTTGATTGGTTGTTGATCTGAGGAATATGCCTTTTGACCCAATGCCATTGTGTGATCAGGAGAGAGGGGGGACCGCAGGAGGGGGGGGGGTTCAAAGCGCAGTTGTTAGCATACTGCCTTTATATATGAGTGGTACTGGGTTCATTCCCCAGTTGAGGCGGAAATGTTTTTCAGACGGCAATGGCTCCAGGGTCCTGGTATCCAGCCTTAATTGGGTACCAGATTAATACGGAAAGTAAAAACTGTGAGGGAGAGGAGATGGCTACCGCCCTCATATAGCAGAGCCACTGAAACGTGAGATTGCTGTTATTGTGTTCCATGTATGATGTTCCACTTATCTGGCCACTTCTGAAACATCACTTGTAGGTCATCATCATCATCGTGGGAAGCCATTTCCCTTGTTACCAGCAACCACACCTTCTTGTTACCAGCAACCACACCTTCTTCTTACTAGTTTTTCTGTGCTGTTATATGTCTCTTTATATGGACCTTTCTTATTACAATGTTGTTTAAGGCCCAACCCTCTTCAACGTTTACTCTTTCGCTTGTGTTCGAGGTAGAGCATTCGAATCCAGCTCATGGTTTCTTATTTAGAAAGTGAATTTTTTTTTCTGAGATCCTGTGCATTATTGCTTGAAGCTACAGAGTTACATAATATGAGCAGTACTCTCAGCATATGTCACACAGCTCCGTTGAGCTGGGTACATATGGGGGATAACCCGAGTATAAAGGAGTCAACTCTCTACAGCTATTCAACCTTTTAACACTTCTTCGTCTTTACACTGTCCTTGATATTTTCACTATTATTCTGTATAATAAAATGACTAAATTTTTAACAAATAATTTTCTAATACTGCTAAAGAAAATAATTCATAAGAGATATGATGTCTTACATTTGAACTGCAAGTATTCTCAAGCTAGAAGCATCAACAATTAATATTGTTCATGACAGCCAAATCAGAAAAGAAATAAGCAAAAAAATTGAAGTTGTTCTTTTTAAAATTTAAACTTTTCCAAACTCCTACGCTGACACACTCGTAAAAATATATAAAAACAAGATAAATCTAGCTACAGATATCATTTCATTAAACAGAGCTATATGGTACAACTAGATACTAGTACTATGTAAATGTACTATGTAAATTCAGTTGGAACAAAAATCTTCAACTTCTCAACACCCTGACACCTCATAGATGCACAGTGCTTTTATACTTTCTGTACGTGCAGGTGTATGGAGCACTTTGTGTCGTAGAAGCTTTGGCAAGGACTCTAAGTTTTCATAATATTCAGAAATTTTGGGAACCCAGTTTACAGGTAGGTGACAAAGGAAGTCAACCATATTGGAATTGCAACCCTATAAGTTGCCAGTGACAGAAAGTAAAGATAAAGGATTCTTCCTAAATATCAAGAAAACAAAAGTAATGGTTATTTCAAAGAAACAAAATAACACAGCTTGCAAGATCACAGTGAATGATATAGTATTAAAACAGGTCCACCAATTCAAGTATTTATGTACAAAGAATACAGCAGATGGAAGAAGTTCAACAGAAATAAGAAGCTGAATCAATCAATCAATAAACCCATAACCCTTCAGGGTCGTAGCGGTACCACATTGGATGCTTCAGCACAGAGTCCTCCAGCAAATCTATCCTCAGCGATGCGGATGAGTGTGGAAATATCTAGCCCTGTCCATTCCTTGATGTTGTCTGTCCATGTCTTTATTTGTCCTCCTCTGCTTCTTCCACCCTCAACAGTTCCCTGCAGTATTGTTTTTGACAAGGAATCGTGCCTGCATACATGTCCGAACCATGCTAGTTTTCGTCGTTTCACTATTGAAAGCAATGGCTCCTGGACACCTGCACACATCTCTACTTTATTTCTTACGTACACATTGGTCTTATGTTCCCTATAGGAAATTCATAGAATTCTTCTGTAGCATTTATACTCGAAAGCCTGTAATCTTCTCTCCATGTCCGCAGTGAGTGTCCAACTCTCACAACCATACAACACAACAGAAAGCACCAGCGACCTATACAGTTTGATTTTCACTCCAACACTGATGTTGCTTTTCCAAATCACAGTTAGCCTTGACAAGGACGCTAACGCCATCTCCAGCCTTATTTTTAGTTCTGCTTTGCATTACCATCGCTGCATATACTGGATCCGAGGTATTTGAAGGTATTCACCTCTTCAAGCTTGTGTCCATTCATCATGATATTAATCTGGTTTTCAGTGTCTCTGCTGTTTACCAAGATTTTGCTCTTATCTGAATTGATTTCCATTCCGTACTTGCTGGTAACTTTTTCTAACTTTGATGTTAATTCTTGCAATGATTGTTCTGACCCAGCTATAAGATCAATATCATCAGTGAAACGCAGAATAGAGCAGGCAAAAACAGCATAAGAAAATATAACTCCTATACTAACTAACATATGGCTGGGGAAAACCTGTACATTGACCATAAGGGCTATGAGCTGTCAAGAGCTTCCTGCTCTCACAGCGAAAGGGATTGAATCATCATCATCAACTAACATATGGATGCAAGTCTTGAACAATAAACAAAAACAGGAAAGTGGGAAATAAAAGGCAGTAGAGATGTGGTTCTACAGAAGAATGCTGAGAATACTATGGACTGCCAGGAAAACTAATGTGATGATGAAAGAGTCAAATGTGAGACGGAGCTTAATCAATAATATAAGAAAGATACAATCTTCATTTATTGGCCACATCATGAGACAAGGAGGTTTGGAGAAAATCATTACAACAGGCAAGATTGAAGGCAACAGAGACAGAGAGCGACAACGTAAAATAATATTAGACAGGTTAACAACCTGGCACGGCATGGAAACAACAACGATCCTGATACATAATACTAGAGAGCTGTGGAGAGTCATGATTGCTTATCCAGCCAGCATGGCAACTGATGATGATGTTGTTGCCAATGAAACCAATGCTCTATAAGTCTCTATGCACTTTTAATACAATTACAAAATATCTTAAATTTAAAACAATGCAAAGTATTAGCACTTTAGGAAGAAGCAAAACAGATAACCACTATATTAATGAGGCAAGATGGAAAGAATGGGAGACTGCGTAATGATGTGTTTGTAGGCAGTGTCGTTTTGTGTTTCCTGCATTATGATTTGTTCTTGATAAAGGACTTTTGGTTGAATTGCAATTTTTTGCATAGGTATGGTCTCCCTGTGTGTTTACAGTGATTCCTGTTTTCCTGTGTGCTTACAGTGATTCCTATTTTCCTGTGTGCTTACAGTGATTCCTGTGTGCTTACAGTGATTCCTGTTTTCCTGTGTGCTTACAGTGATTCCTGTTTTCCTGTGTGCTTACAGTGATTCCTGTTTTCCTGAGTGCTTTTATTGACTCCCTATGTGTTTTTATTGGTTATTATGTATTTCTGTGTGATTTTATTGATTATATTTTTCTCTGTGCTTCAGTGATTCCTGTTTTCCTGCGTGCCTTTATTGGTTTCTATATTGGTTCTAGGGCATGTGCTGAGAAGAACACAGCTTGAACTTTTAATAACCACTGGAAAGATCAAAGGGAGAAGAGATAGAGGTCGACAAAGAGAAAAGTTACTAGATGGGCTTGTATCGTGGCACGGTAGAAGCTTACCAACCGAGCTTATTGACAACACAAGAGACAGAGAGACGTGGAGAAACATGATCGCCTACGCCAGTCGGCATGGCACTTGATTGATTGATATTGGTTCTATTTTATATCACTTGGAAAATTGTTCAACCTTCGCTGGTCCGAACAAAAACCAAAGTCAAATCACACACAATCAGGGATCTCTTATTTGCTGATGACTGTGTCATAAATGTCAACACTGAGACCGATCTACAATGTATTATGGGCAGGTTCTCGAAAGTTTGTACCAACTTTGGACTTACTATGAACACAGAGAAAACAGAGAGAAACCAACACCTGGCAAAAGCTATCTCAAGCCCTGCATAAAGGTAAATGGCGTAGCACTGAAAGTTGTGAATAGATTAACATACCTAGGTAGTACTTTATCATAAAATGCCAACGCTGATGATGAAGTGTATACAAGGATCACCAAGGCAAGCTGCACTTTCAGCAGATTGTACACAAATGTATGCCATAGAAATAACATTAAGCAACAGACTAAGCTAAAAGTTTACAAAGCAGTGGTACTCCCAGTGCTGTTATATGCTAGTGAAACATGGACTCTGTACAGACATCAAGTGAGAAAGCTCAATCACTTTCATACAACTTGTCTCAAAAAAAGTTATGAACATCAGATGACAAGGCAAGGTTTCGCATAACAGTCCTTGACAATCTGGTATCCCTAGCATTGACACTATTCTGATGCAGACACAGATTCACTGGACAGATCATCTGGTACATATGCTAGATCATCATCTGCCAAAGATACTTCTCTATGTAGAGCTGGAGGATATTCGATCTCAAGGTGGTTAAAAGAAGAGATACAGGGACTCGTTCAAGTCCTCACTGAAAGACTTTGAAATAGACAAAGAAACATGGGAAGAACTTGCACAAAATAGATCTATATGGTGCTCTACAGTCAAAAAGGGTGCATCATCTTGTGAAAAGAGGAGAAATGCAGCAGCTCAACAGTGGAGAGCAGCTAGAAAGTCATGGATAGACCAAAAATCAGCTACAGTGGTCATTCCATGTCCAAATTGTCCAAGGACAATTGCATCTCGAATAGGAATTATTAGTCGTGTACGATTTCATATAGGCAAGGACGATAGGCAAGGACGATAGGAAAGGACAATAGGCAAGGACATAATTCTAACAGAATTTCAAAAGAGGATGCAACAAATGGTCATCATCACTTGTGATGGAGGAACAACATGTTTTCCTGGTCCTTTTATTGATTGCTATGTTTTCCTGTATGCTCAATAAACATTCCTATGTTTTCCTGGTGCTTTTATTGATTACTATGTTTTCCAGTATGCTCAATAAACATTCCTATGTTTTTCTGGTGTTTTTTAATGATTCCTATGTTTTCCTGGTCCTTTTATTGATTGCTATGTTTTCCTGTATACTCAATAAACATTCCTATGTTTTCTTGGTGCTTTTATTGATTACTATGTTTTCCTGTATGCTTTTATTGACTCCTAATTTTCCAGTGTGCTTTTAGTGATTTATCGAATTTCATTACCCCAAGTATTCTATTTTTGTCTTACAATTCTGACACAAGACCTTATTTAAATCTACAACTAGATTCGTTTGGATCCCATCGTAACAAAATTTATTGGATTCATTATCCTGATATGCCTCAAATTGCCAATGTACTTGCCAACCCGGCTCACTGTATGGGAACAAAAGCAAGTATGACATTGGATCCATATTCGAGCTAGGTATATTGAAATTAATGATCTGCTTTGTTGGGTTCTCTGGATTTAATGGGTAAATGCGAATGCCGCGGTTAAAAGGTGGTTCTCCAACTACGTCGATGAAAACCATTGCAACCTCATTAGATGTTGGTTCATTATAGCGACATTGATCAAATTGACAATCCGGGTTGCCCATGTGTTGATATGGGTCCAGTATTGGGCACAGAATAATAACGCTGTGACCAGCTATAGAAAAAACAACTATTTGAGTTTTTTGGGTTGGGGCTGGCTGCTCCCTCACACAATCAAAGTGATACACAAATCATGTTGATTTAAATTGTATTATGGCACAAAAATAGCAGATATCACAGACAAGCTGTAAACCATGACATATGTGCATTCATTCCAAACACATAAAAGAAAGATCTTAAAAGACACCTATAGGTGCTTAAAATTGGAGAGTATAAATACAAACAAGTAAGAGAAAACCTCAAGCAATCTATAAATTCTCCACTTAGTTATGTTTCTTCATTTCAAATTATAAATTAAGGCAAATTTTGTAGGTCTTCACTAGAAATTAAGAGGATAGCTAAGCAGAGGAAATAACCCAGCTCCCATCATTCAAGCAATTTCAACATCATTATATATATATATATATATATATGCTTGGTACAGACAGCTACAGCAACAACAGGTTCACCAACCGCTAATGATAGTTAATGCAACAATAACACAACCATGTCATAGGAAACATTTTAAGCATTTATGGCGTATCATAATTGTTTATAATTTTATTTAAAAACTAATTCTAATTACCCTTGGATTCCCCATCAATATGTCTCTAGCAATCTCCCATCAACCCCCAGCAATATGTCTAGCAATCTCCCATCAACCCCCAACAACACCTCTAGCAATCTCCCATCAACCACCCACAATATGTCACTAACAACATCTTATAAGCCTACTTCAATATCTCCCTAATTATCTCCCATCGAATGCCTAAAATATATCCCTAGTTATTTCAAATGTTCATAGCTATCTCCCATTCAACAACTACCTACATTATGTCCCTAGCTATTTCCCATTCCCGCTGAAGAAGGTTGTGTTGAACCACTGTCACAAATAAAATGGAAACAACATATTTTCATTCTCTGGACTACATCCTGTTGGAAACCTAGTAAGACCATTGTCTAGCTACAAGAGAGATTCTACAGGAGTTTGAGAATTCACACTGAAGAAGATCTCCATTGACTGCCTACAATATATCCCTAGCTATCTCCCATTAACTGCCTACAATATATCCCTAGCTATCTCCCATTAACTGCCTACAATATATCCCTAGCTATCTCTCATTAACTGCCTACAATATATCCCTAGCTATCTCCCATTGAGTGCCTACAATATATCCCTAGCTATCTCCCATTAACTGCCTACAATATATCCCTAGCTATCTCCCATTAACTGCCTACAATATATCCCTAGCTATCTCCCATTAACTGCCTACAATATATCCCTAGCTATCTCCCATTAACTGCCTACAATATATCCCTAGCTATCTCCCATTGAGTGCCTACAATATATCCCTAGCTATCTCCCATTAACTGCCTACAATATGTTCCTAAACATCTCCCATTAACCATCTAGAATGCATACAAACTTCTTTACCGGACCCACATTTAACCCATATTTGATTGATTGACAAATATAAATAGCACCTATAAACGTCTGCTTCTGTTGTAACAGACAAGTCAACATGGTCAAGTACCTGTCCCCTGCCACTTTTGTTTTCCGGACAGCCTGAATCTGAGATGTAGCTGCTGGTCCATTGGCTGCCCGTGGAACCGATGATTTAGTTGTTGTAGGTTTTACTAAGTGGGATGTTGACCCCATTGGGCTAATGGACTTTGCCAAGTGTGATGTAGAATTACTGGGACTTTTGGGTTTAGCCAGGTGGGACACAGAGTTCCGAGGACTGGGACTGGGTGATACGGAAGGAGTAGTGGATGTGCTTGACTGTCGAGAATTCTCGGTTACTCCGCTGAAAAAATTACATAGGGTGGAAGGGACAGACATCTTATTAACATCTCAAAGAAACCATACAAGCATGGTATATAATAATGTAAAACTACCACAACTAGCCATCAAAAACATGTGAAATGAACAACAAATATTTCCTAAGTTGCTTTTCAAAAAGTTGATTGTATTTTTTAATAGCTGAAGGCAGAGTTAACAGTAACAGGGGAAAAGGGCGACCAAGACAACGATAGCCAGTGATATATCACATTGCTTAAACATGTCTATAGCTGCGGCAGGTTAACTCAACTAGAATCATGGTACGTTCAGAGAATCTATAGAACACATTCTGGAAAGAATGTGTCACATGAGATAGTATCTTATTCAGGACCTAGCAATCAACCCAGCAATTATTCAGGACCTAGCAATCAACCTAGCATTTATTGGCTGTGGTATTTTCTCGAGAACATACATTTTCAGCAGGTTGCCTGTGCTTTCTGAAAGTCCTAGATGCATGCTTGCTGAAGTGGGGATTGAGCCATATACCTTGGTCATTTGAAATTAACTCTGCACCTCTTTGTTGGACTAAGAGTAAATATGTAGAAATACTGCATACATCATTACTACTTAAAACTGTTGCTGTGTGTTGCCAGGATCCTAAATTGGGACACAGAATGGTAACACTACCATCTGCTACACTTGTTATAAGAGATAGCTAAGAAGGTTCAGTGTGTAGGTTGAATACCTCACTCTATGATCTCTGCTGTAATGTGAAGCCTACTAATGACCAATTAATGGGCTGTTGTGAGGGAATCAACCCTTTTATCAGCAGGCATACCTCAAGATTGTAAGAAAGTCATACCAAAGTTCCTCCGAGTAGAAGACTGTCCAGCTCATAGCAGTACACTTATTAAGTCAAACAGTCGTATGGGGCTTGTGAAAGTTCTAGAAAAACTTCCTATAAAAAATAATGCCATAGAAACTCCAAAATGGAGCTAAAAGTAAAATTTAATTGTATGGCATATAGAAGAGGGACAAACTTGTACTCCAGTCTGGCATAGAGGACAAGAGGGACAGACTTGTACTCCAGTCTGGCATAGAAAAGAGGGACAAACTATTTCTGCAGCCTGTTATAGAGAACAAAAGGAACAAACTTGTACTCTCTCTGGAAGTTATTATCATTATTCTCATCCTCATCACCCTAACTGAAGCCGCCACCTCTACCACCACCACTAACACTATCATCATTCTTATAACTGCAGGTTAGGTCTAACTTCAATTTGTACATGTGTACATGTCAGCACCATTTAATTAATATGTCTGATGTGAGACATAAATGAGCCATAAGACAGATGTCTGATGTGAAACATAAATGAGCCCTAAGACAGATGCCTGATGTGATACATAAATAAGCCCTAAGACATATGTCTGATGTGATACATAAATGAGCCCTAAGACTTACATAGAAAGTGCATTGTGACACATCATAACTAAGTGATGAAACTGATACAGTTCTGTAAGACATAAATAACTTAGCTAACTCTCTGTCCAGCAATGTGATATGTGCAGCTTTGGACCTTTGTGCATCCACTGAGCAAGTGCACACCTACAATGCCTGCACACCTACAATGCTTGCGCACATACACGCACATTAGGTGATTCACATGTGCAGGAGCCACAAACATTTAACATACACAAATGAAGCTTCAAACAAAATCTTTGTGTAATATTAAAATAGACAATTACAAGCAGGCAAGAAAACCATATCCCCTGAGGTCAGTTTTCCCCTTCAACCACAAGCTAAAAAAAAAATTCAAATGTCAATTATAACATTAATACATTATTTTTTGTATCTGCATTAATTATATCTCCCTCTGAATATATAATTCCTCTATAACATATCTTTTATAACATATTTCCCAATCTAACAACAATTTTCAATTATTTTTATTATTTATACTGTACATAGTGAACTCTGTTATTACATACATATTATGATGGTCCGGATCATGTTATAATGGGATTTGATTGTAGTATTAACTTATCCAGTAGATAATATAGGACAAGGTGGACAAGATTTTTTGGGGTCCTATGTTCCGCAGTGAAAGAAAGGTGAATAGACATGTAATTCATGCCAAGACATGCAGGTGATGAGGGTAATGAGCAAGCTGACACACTGGCGAGCATGATCAGTGTTAATAAGTGCATCTATGGATCGATCTGACATGTAATGTGTTGAGGGACCTCGTTCACTCAGAAGATTTTCGAAAGGGTGAACCATGATTGCTATCAAGACTGCGTGAAATTGGTGTAAAGATCTGAACAGCATGTAAAGAGAAACATCATAGATAAAGAAACTGAAGAATCAGCATTGAACTAGAACTGTCGGATGCTACACTTTGACAGATTTATTGAGATGGGGATCAGAGCACCTATGGACCTGTCCAGGACCTATGCTGACATAACATTAAAAAATGACTGGTAGCACCAAGTCACGACTGATTTGCACATGCAGGTTTGCAGCTGCTCACATTGGCATCTGATCTACGCACACAGAAAAATTTGTAGAGGGAACATAGCTTGTGAGAGAATTTTTATGTCTTTTATCTAATGATAGTTGTTTATTATTTCCCAAATCCCATGGTATCTCTCTTGTATCAGAACAAGAGTCCTACTAAATTTCCAGCAGGATGTAGTCCAGGGAATGAAAATGCGCTGTCGCCATTTTATTTGCAGCAATGGTCCAACATATTTGAATTTGGTAATTTTAATTTTTGCCCTGTATTGTTCATGTCAAACATGGCCCTTAACAACAAAACATAAGAGACAACTGGTTACAACAGAGATGAGATATCTGAGAAAAGCAACAGGAGTGACCAGAAAACAGAATGAGAAACTATGTCATAAGAGAAAAAGTGGGTGTCATATCAATTCTACAATACATACAAAACCAACAAATACAATATTTTGGTCATCTGGAAAAAATGCAGCGTGATTCATTAGTTTATAAAGCATATATGAAGAGAGGAGAAGCAGAAAGAAAAGCCACTGGTAGACCTAGAGTACGCTGGATCGACAACATCAAAGAGACATTACACAAACACCAAATAACATTATCTGAAGCTGCCAGAAAAGCGAGAACAAGAACATTGTATCTCCCTAGACACTCCTAAAGGGTAAAATAGGAAGGAAAGAAAGAAGATTTTTCTTGATAAAGACCTTATGGTTGAAATGTAAACTCAAGTCTGTTTTTTATACTGTTAACTATGTTTTTTTTCCTTGTAAATTAGTCTGTCTGTAAACAGCAAAACTGATTAATTTTTTGTTGTTTAAAATACCTATCAAATGACTTCCCATTTCCAAAATTAATTCAATTTAGACCTGTTTGTCGCACAGGCCTGAAAGGGGTGCAAGAAATAGTAACTCTTACCTGTCATAAGAGTGACTAAGGAGGTTTTGAGGTGGGTTGGTAGTCTCATCCCATACAGGGTCAAAGTGACCCAGAAACTATGCTGAAGTAGGGCATGTCTGGCAGAAAGGCACAGATATCACAACTACGCTGCAAACCATAGCACAATGAAATTCTGTTCTCTGGTCTATATCCTACTAATCTACAGGAGTTTAAGAATGAACTTAGAAGAAGAATTCAGAGGAACAAGACAAAGAAATGGTCAGATAACAATAGATAACTTCAGAAGTGTATACAAGATCTGGCACAAATGGAAAACCATTTACTTCAAAATCACAACAAACCTTTCAGTTTAAAACGAAAGAAATAAGCAAAGACCTAATTCCATTGATAAATCTGACAAATATATTCTCACTTTCTGTTGACAATATTATTGCTGTCCGGTTGCTGTTGCTGCTGAAAGTTCGCTGGCTGAACTAACTTCTTGACAGTGTCTGAGGCAGCCCGTCTGTACTGTATGCTATTGATCAGTTTCCGCTGTTCTTTGAAGCTCTGCGAAGAGCTGAGGGCATTTCTGTAAGATGTGGCAAGTTCGGGGAATGTATATTTTAGACAGATCAGACCTGATGGTCACTGATTTTATCTTGTACCAGCAATAAAATAAATCCATAAGCTATACATCAACTAACCATAAAAAGCTGTTATACACAAATATTAATTGTAATCTGACAGATGAAAACTGCATGCAATGTTGACTTAAGCCATGCAGTTATTTTCTGTCAGGTGTCAAATATATGATGCTTGATCTATGAAAATGTAAATGGGATACAAATATCTTAAAATCAAACCACATGGCAACACTGATTTGCAGGAATATAGAATGGAAACACTGATATACAGGAATATAACATGCCAATTTTGATATACAGGAATATAGCATAGCAACATTGATATACAGGAATATAGTGTGGGAACATTGATATACAGAAATATAACATGGGAACATTGATATATAAGAACATAGTATGGGAACATTGATATATGGGAATATAGTATGGGAACATTGATATACGGGAATATAGTATGGGAACATTGATATACAAGAATATAGCATAGGAACATTAATATACAGAAATATAGCATGGGAACATTGATATATATATATATATATAGTATGGAAACATTGATAATAAGTAGAACTGCAGCAAATCAATGAACTGACAGACAGTATAGGTAATCATGTTATTGTGAATCACCAGATGCACAATAGGAAACCACACACCAGAATGCACTAACCCTGATGAGGATTGGATACCTGTTCCTATTACCTTTCAGGAGGCATACAAGACAGTCACCACACTCAATAGCAAGTGCAGGGAATGTAGCCCTATGAGAGTGGATGCTGAGGTCAAGGCACTCATCTGCGAATATACTGATATTTTGATTTACATGGATAGGATGGTCATTCACCACCAGCGATGCACATGGGCCTTTACTGCCAGATCTAGTGGAAAAACAGTTCATGATCCCAGTGGGGTCTTGACAGCAACAACACGTAGTCTGACAATGACAATATTTTCTGTAATACAAGCACTAAACTGGCTGAAAATGTAAGTACATTCCCATGCGTACAATACTAAGCAACTCAATGAATATGATTCAGGAATCCAAAACGGATTATATGTGTGTAGGTGATGAGTGGTATCACTCGAGCGGGTTAAAAAGTGGGTCTTTCTGCGGAAAAATTACTCATCTTTGTCTCCGGACACATTGGTGTGGAGGGAACCGAATGAGCTAACAAATTAGCTAACCTCACCACCAAAACAGATGGTCAGCTTATGGACATACTCAATGTTCCTCGCGATTCCACACGATCGGAGGATTTTTAATCAGTATGAACATGGATCAGTATCGGAAATGCATGAATTTGGAGTGAGGATAAGCATGTCTATAGAGAACGTCTAACAAAGATTTACAATTACATATTTGAACAAAAATAGAACCGGAACCATCAGTCACTATACACTGAGAGATTTATTGAAGTAGAAATCTGAGCATCTATGTACATGTCCGGTGTGTGAAGAAAATAATCAAAATACCTAATAAATAGGCGGTGCCGTTCTTTACTCGTTGTTTGGTATGATGTGTTCTTGAATACAGCCTTTAGGTAAATATGATGATGATAATGTGTGCATCTATGTGTTCCTGTGTTCTTCCAGTGATTCTCAAAACTTCATGAACCAGTGCATATCAATTTTCATCCATGGAACATTACATGACAAAACTGCATTAATATTTCTATGAAAGTCACTTTACTCGATAATGGTTTTTTTAATGTTACTATAAAGTAATTCTTTTAGTTTTTCTTGCTAATAGCACTTGTCCATATGACTAAAGTTCTCACAGCCATGACAACCAGTTTTGAGATTTGCAGAACTATGACACATGAAGAAATAAGAAATGTGGGATGGCTAGGAAGCATTTCCAAAGCTAGCTAGATGAATTTATGTAACTGACATAGCTGATGACTAAGCAGATCCTGTTTGACTTCATTCTAATTGAAATACATGAAATGAAGTTATTTCCAGTTTTGCTATATTTTATTTCATATTACAGTTGGTTTCTCTAAATTTTCACCAGCTAATACAAAATTACCACCAATGAAAAGCATGAAAATACTGGAGTATACTTTAGAAGAGATATTATTGCAACATTTAATGTCAGTTGCGCTGTATTTTTGGTTGGATCAGCTAATTTTGTGTGTAAAATGTACCATTATTTGCTGCTTGTGCAATACTACATAGCAAACAGAAGTTTTGTGCATTTCCAATTTACCTATTTTATTTGTAAAATATGAATTTCTAAGGTCATGCAGTGTATAAGACTAACTGCCAAATATGGTTGCTTTGCCATCCAGGTAGTTTTAATGAAAATTGAGCTCAAGCGAGTAACATGAATTAGGGAACGAAGTGTTCTAACTATTCAGCTGTAAAATGAGATCAAATTAAATTCTATCTTCTCAACAAAACTCAGCTGTAATGGGTTGCCAATATTTTCTCAACAAAACCATTGATATCTTGAAACATGTTACTCCTCCATTAGCCATTAGCTCCGGTAGAGCACACCACTATATCTGTTGCACTGTTCACAAAATTGCAGTCTTCAAAATTGTTAGTTCAGCTTCAATCTCTTCTACTGTTCTTTGTCTCAATGATCTCCCCTTACTCTGTAGTGTCCACTTGTTGATAGCGTTGCAATTTATAAGTTAAACATACAATGATTCCTACATTCATCAACATCATCAAGTGCCATCTCCACAACAAAGGTTTGCTGCAATGGACTTCCGTCTCTTGTCTTGATGGTCAACTCTGATAGACCCTATCCTGTCTATCTCATGTTGTTTCCCTTCCACTTGTAATGGCCACACCCAGTTATTAAGGTTAATAACAATTATTTTCTACCATTTTACAGATTCACTTATCTTGGTAGCATTCTCTCCAGGGCTGATGGCATTGATGCCAAAACAGTAGAATCTCTAAAACTACCACATTTGGCAGACTGTGCGACAATGTGTGGGAATAGAAGAGCGTAAGCGTCGCCCCAAAATTAAAAGTCTATCACATCATTGTGTTCACTACCTTGCTATACGCTTGTGAGACATGGACAGCGTACAGCAGATATACCAGTGTTAAATAATTTTCACACATGCTGTATCCGCAAGCTTCTCAGGATAAAGTGGTAAGATAAAGTACCTGATACTGAAGTTATCACTAGAGCCGTATCCCAAGCATTCATGCAATGCTGAAGAAGGTCCAACTGAGATGGGCTGGACATGATGTGAGCATGCCTGACCTGCACATCCCAAAACAGCTGATGCATGGTGAGCTCCTCAAGGGAAAACGACTGGCTGGTGGACAAAAGAAACATTTCAAGGATTCTCTTACAGTGTTTCTAAAGAGCTTCCACCTCAACGCCACATCATGGGAGTCTGTCACTCAGAATCCACCAGTGTGGTGCAGCAACACCAGCAAAGGTACTTGCATTTCCGAGAAACATAAAATCTCAGAAGAAGAGAGAGAAAACTGGCTGCCCAAAAAGTCATAACAACACACACAGATGCCCAATTCTGATCAGACTTGTTGCAAACGTAGCAGGGTAGTCTATGTCAGGACTGAACATTTCAGTCATCTCCGCACACACGAGGGAGATGCAAACCACAAGTCTACAGCTGTTGTCATAATTGCCTACAATGGATGGACAGCTATTATTGAATACATTAATCACTGAATTCTGAAGTCACATACATTAGGCGACCAAGGAGGTTCTGGGATGGAGTTGGCTGTCCCATCCCATATAGGGTTAGTGACTCAAAGCCATGCTGAAGTCAGATGTGTCAGGCCAAAAGGCGCAGATATCGCAGCAATGCTGTAAACTATGACACAACGCATTCCGTTCTCTAGACTACATCCTGCTAATCTGCAGGAGTTTGAGAGCGAACGCAGAAGAAGAAGTACACTCAAATCCCATTATAACAACTTACACTCAATCCCCATTATAACAACTTTGTCTTATTCTATGAAACGTATGTAATAACAGAAATTTGCTATATACAAGTGTAAACATAAAGTATAAATATAACTTGGGAATTTGAAAAGTTGTTGTTATATAGGGAAATTAGTTATAAAATGATGTGCTATAGAGAGATTTCCCTGTATTTAATTGAAGTAACAGGATCCATCCAGTTAGTAGCAGCAGGTAAGTTAAGGTTACATGTAGGCATCTGCAATAATAAAAATCAGCTAGGGTTTTATCTATACACAGGGAGAGCTGATAATGGTTAGTGTTATGTGCTGAAGCAGTTTAATGGGCTCTATTAGATGTGTATACTGCAAGTGGTGACATATATAAACTGTGATTAGGGAAATCAGCATTAGTAGAACTTGGGACCACAGGACAGAATCAGAAGTGTATTGAATCAGCAAGCAACATTAATGATTAACATGCATACCCTTGGACCTCTTCTGGGGGAGACTGAACACCTATGGGCCAGTCCTGGCTGCTATACAGTTGGCTCTTAACCAATGAGTTGAGAGTACAGGTTATCATCACCATACACTGAACAAACCCACGGGTGCTCCAATCCCCACCTCAATAAACCAGAGTGTAGTGACTGATAGTTCCAATTTGATGTTAATTAATCAGTCTCTTCATACATTTATTATGTTTCCCTTACCGGACTGATTATTAATTATTACTCCAACTATCCAATGTATCAGTTACTGCTAGTATTGTCTTGTCTGACATTCTCTTTGATTAGTCTATCAGACAGTGCACAAGACAAGGAACAATCAAAGTCAATATAGAATTGAAAACTTAGACTGCAGCAAGACCCAAACAAACAGATTTGAAGACATTCTCTCATGTTTCTTCTTCTTCTGCGTTCAGCATGTGGTCATGCTATACCGTCAGACCTGTCATCAAGATGAAGTCCACTGTCTTCTCCAGGTCAGAGCGGCTGCCCCATAGCTTTTGCCTCAAGTCTGTATCCTCTGGCCAGGTCTGCTGTCTTTGCTCTTTGTATGTTGGGCAGTCCTGAAGTATGTGTTCTGGAGTCTGGGTTCCGAATCCACATGGACATTCATCTGTGTATGAGATCCTTAATCGATAAAGTTGACCTAACAGTCTGCAGTGGCCTGTTCTAAGGCGAAATATTGTGGTCTGTTGATATCTTTGGAGGAGATGTATTGCATCATCTCTCATGTTTAACCTCTATAGATCAGATGAATGATTGCGTAAACGACCAAAGAGAAGCACAGTTAAAGGAGACATGCCACAATTTGACTAAAAAGGATAGAAAGACAGCAGAAGAAAAGGTCAGAAAATATAGACTGTATAAGTTGAAATACAATAAAGGAGGACATAGAGAGCATAGAAGAAAAACGAACAATACAGGTGGTCAGGAAAGAAAGAGTATGGCAGTCAAAGTAAAATAGAGGAGGTTATGAAATAAAAAGCAAGGGAGTGGTCAAAGATCTTCATTTCTTATCATATATAAAACCAGTACATTCATGCTCCATATAGACATAACCTGTCAGGGTTGTATAGGCATCACATTGGATACATTAGCACACGAGGGTCCTCCAGCAATTTCTATCAATAGCAATGCAGAGAGAAATGCAATGAGCGTGGAAAAACCTTGTAATGTCCAGTCTTTGATATTATCTGCCCGTTAAGCAGGTTTCAGACAGTGCTACTCTACTGAAGATCAGGCAACCTACCTCTCCCAAGAGATTGAGGATGCCTTCCAAGATAAGAAACTGGTACTAGCAGCATGGATAGACCTTAGGAAAGCATTTGATAAGGTCTGGAAAGAAGGGCTCCTAAAGAAATTGCGAAATTGCAGGGTTAGCTCAAGAATGTACAAATGGGTAAAAGCATACCTGCATAATAGAAGAGCCAGGGTACAATTAGATGGTCGCAAAAGCAAGAAAGTCCTACTGCGTCATGGAGTCCCCCAGGGAGGAGTCCTGTCACCCACACTTTTCTTGGTTTACATCAATGACCTAGTTGCTGAACTACCACATGGGATCAAAGTGGCAATGTATGCTGACGACCTGGTGATCTGGTGCACGGAAGAACATGCGACAGTGGCCACTAAACAAATACAAACAGCTATCGATGCCCTAACCTTATGGGCAAATAGATGGTGTGTCAGCATTAACACAGATAAGTGCAGCACTACACTCTTTACCCTCTCACCAAAACAAAAAGCCGGTCATATCAAGATAGACGGAGAGCTCTTGAAAGAAGACAAACAACCAACATACCTCGGAGTTACTTTTGATGATAAGCTGACATGGAAGCAGCACATAAACAAAGCAACAACAAAAGCCAGGAGGAAGTTAGCTATCCTGAGAAAACTAAGTGGAACCACATGGGGAGCCAGTGGGAATATACTCAGTAAAGTTTACCAGCAAGGCATAAGACCACACCTGGAATATGGTTCAGCTGCGTGGTGTCCTGCATCAAACACCACATTACAAGATCTAGATAAAGTGCAAAACCAGGCACTTAGAATAATGTTGGGAGCAATGAAATCAACACCCATAGCAGAGATGCAGAAAATGGGAAGAATGCAAACACTTGGCGAACGCAGAGACACAAAAGTACTAATTCAAGCGGAAAAGTTTCAGTGTATGCCAAGTCATCCAATGAAGGAAAGATTCCAAAACCTAGCAATGGGGCGACTGAAAAGAAGCAGCTTTATCCATCAAGCTAAACGACTCCGTAGACAACTTACAGACCTACCTGAAGTTGACAGCCCCTTAAGGTCTGTACCAGAACAAACCCCATGGAGTGAAAGGCATGGAATGCCAATATACATTCAGACCCATGTGAAAGGAATACTAAGCGAGGACGAACAGAACAGTGTGCAGCGGAGGACAGTCACCCTCAGTTTCCTGGACGAGGAATATCCACAAGATATATGGGTCAGAGTATACACAGATGGGTCAGCACAGAATGCTGTGAGGAATGGAGGTGCAGGTGTATATATAGAATATCCACACAAGCCTAGAGATACAATCAGAACACCGACAGGAAAATTCTGCAATAATTATGATGCAGAAATCCAGGCAATTACTGTGGCAGCTAAAAAACTGCTGAACTCCAACTCTGACCTACAGCCTGTGGTATTCCTGACAGATGCAAGGTCAGTGCTTCAAGCTCTCCAGTCTGGAAAACTAACAGACTTGAAAAAACTACTTAGCGAATTGTCTTACCAGTATAGGGTAACCATGCAGTGGATACCCTCTCACTGTGGAATACCAGGAAATGAAAAAGCAGACCAACTGGCTAAGGAAGGTGCTGCCGAAGATCAACCAGATATACCAATCACCTACCATCAGAAAAAACAGATGATCAAGTCAATAAGAAAGCCACAAACACCAACACAAGATGACTATCACATTATGAACAGATCAGAACAAGTTATAATTCTACGTCTCAGAACAGGACACAACGGACTCCGCAGTCACATGTATACAAAGTTCAAGATTGGCAACACGGCCATGTGTACATGTGGACAGGCAGTACAGAGTGCCAAACATATACTTCAAGAGTGTTCTGAGCATGAAACGCTGAGGCAGACATATTGGCCAGAGGAAACAACACTGGCATCAAAGCTCTATGGGACACTGTATGAACTACAAAAGACAGTGAGTTTTATTAAGGAGACAGAATTACAGATATAGACATGTTTCAAGTGAACGAAAGAAGAAGAAGAAGAAGAAGAATCTGCCCGTGATTTTCTTTTTATTTCTCTGTTTCTTCTACCCTCAACTGTACCCCGCAAGATCTTTTTTGTAGGGAATCATGTAAGCATACATGTTTGAAACATGCAAACATTTGAAACATTCACCATTGCACTATTGAAAGTAGTGACTCTTTGTGAAACTGTGAGATTACCTAATTTATATAAATTCTGATCTTCCCTACAACACGGATGTCATTTTTCCATATTGAAACAAGTCTTGACATGGCAGCCAAGGCCATCTCAAACCCTATCTTTAATTCCACTATGAATTTTCCATCCATTTTGGTCAGTGTTTTATGTCTCTGTTGTTAACCAAGATCTTACTCTTTTCAGTCTTGATTTCCATTCCATATTTGCAGTAACTTTTTTTCCAACTTTGTTGTTACCTCTTGTGGCTCTTATTCTGAGCTATAAGATCAATATCATCATCGAAGAGCAAATTGCATTGTGCTTAAGAAGTCACTAGTTCGATCCTGAGTCATGACAATTTGATTACAAGTGCATTTTTTTTAAAGAAATCTCTGAGTATTATTACCTGATGCTACGAAATGATTTGCTATGAGTGGTAAACTCAGCATGCTATATGCCATTTCATTGAAACGGAGTAGTGCAATGAAGTGAATCCTCTATATCTATTGAATGTCTTTATTTTTTTAAACACCTTACTCTGAAATTGAATATATACCTACATGAAATTGAAATATCTTTGCCAATTGAGGTGTGAAAAAAGTTCTTATAAGTTGCCACATTTCAACTAAGAACAGGCTATGCTCCATTAATAAACACCTGAATAGAATAAATCAGTTATGCGGACCAAATTTCAGACACTGTAATGCACAAGAGGAGACTGTCAAACACCTACTACTGCAGTGCCTAAAACTAACATCCGACAAGAACTACTACCACTGCTTCTAACTATGCACAACACACTCTACACAACTGCACCACAGGTGAGCAGAAACTGTGCATTCGCCAGAAGGAATATGGGCTGTCAAGAGTTGTCTGATCATAGCAAAAAGGATTGAATAATCATCATTTTCATCTTATAAGTTATGTTGAACCAATTCTTATGTATGGAAGTGAATCTTGGACAATCAGCAGAATAGTGACAAATTATTTTGAATCGGCAGAGATGAGGTTTTATAACAGAATGTTAAGAACACCATGGACAGACAAAAAAGTGTAATGAAGATATCTTGAATAAAAGTAATTCAAAAACAAAGCTCTGCTTATCAGAATGAGATAGTCCACATTTTGTGGACAAAATCATGAGGAAAGAACAGATGGAACACATCGTGACAACAGGCAAGTTGATGAGCAAGAGAGGGGTAAAGGAAGACCAAGAAAGAAGATGTCTGGCATTGTGGTATGGGTGAACATTGGTATCTGAAATGATTGCACACGAAACAGAAGGCTGTTGAAAGACATGACAATCAACATGATAACATGGCACGGGTTACAAGAAGACTGAAGAAATTATATATTTCATAGTGTCACAGTCTTAGGGGTGGGGGATGGAACGAGGGACGCCAATTTATTTACTTGCTTTTGTGTTCCCAAATAATTCTTGATTAGAAATAAGCATCACAGCATGCAGGGCACTCCCATAAGTGCTCCGCTCTCCGTTCCAGCAGCCATCCTGCAGCAGCAACTACTTTTCTTTCCCTCACATCTAGACACTCCAATTTCTGACATTCTTTGCACGTGTACGTTCTCAGTCTCATTGACATCATCTTCATCTTGCAATGAACGTATGCCTGCCTTAATAAAGTCTGCTTTATCTCTTTCAGCATTGTGCTATCTATCACCACATTGTCTGCCAATAAGTCGGCTCTCTCATTTTCTCTGACCCCAGCATAAACAGGGCAGTATATCCATGTAATGCTCTGGACAACTGAGATATTAAATAAATCAAACCGTTCCTTTCTCAGCATGAACTTTTCTATCTTGCGCAGCATGCTATGAGAGTCTGTGAGTATTACTGAGTGTGTTAATGCATCAGTTATCAACCAATTAAGTACTACTGTAACTCCCTCTATCTCTATTCTCATACTCGATGTAACAGTGGGGTATGCAGATGATTTTTCAACCAATTTCAATTAATTTCCCCAATTTGATCTATTCTATTTACTTAGAATGTGGGAAGGGTATTGAGCCCCCTCCACTCCGTATCTACGACTGAGCACAAGAGAAACATTGACAGCCAGTTATGAGAAGAGATCAATACTGTCATATGAGAATAAAACAAAATAGATGAACAAATTAATTTGCTTCTGAAAGCATTAACATTTTTTTTTAAAAACTGGTAGCATATCCTACACAGGGTGTAACCATTAAACCAGTATTTTTTGGCTGTAGTGATTTTCTTGGCAGTGTTTATGTTCTTCCTAAATGATCCAGTCTGTGGTTGAATTTGAACTCGGTACCTTGACCATAACAGACGTGCTCTGTACCAATCCACCACAGAGCTGGATGAGCATTAAAATACACACAAATAACCCACATGTTTCCAGCACAAAATACATATCAAAATATTACTGTATCATGATGAGCAGAAACAAATGTCAGATATTTGAAATACTGCATCTTGTACCCAACACATATGATCACAAAGAAAAGATCACTCATCTAATACAGGGGTTCTCAACCTTTACTAACAGTGAGTACCAACCACATGTAATACTGAGTGTGCACGGAAAGGTTATACGATGAAAGGGAAATTGAAAGTAAATGTGAAAACTGTTCATATACTGTTCTTCATTGCACCTTACCCCCCCCATCCCCTCTTTTCCCCTTTATTGTGAATAGTAACACTACTAGCTTTGGTTTGTACGTTTGAATTTTGTAGGTAAATCTTAATCGTTAGTGCTCCTGAGTACCACATTACATATTTAAATCACATAGAACGAGCACTACATCATTAAGAGAGCACCATGGTGCCCAGGAACATTGGGTTGAGAAATTCTGATCTAGTAGGAACTAATCAATCTACACAGAAATACATAAAACAGAAAAACAAAATGGACAATGATAACTCAACTTGAGCAGTAACAAAATACCAAATATTACATTTACATTCATATTTTAGGTGTATTTCTGGAGTGCAAACAATTGGAAATTTCAGATTCTTCTTCTTCAGTATTCATTCTCAAACTCTCGCTAGATCTATCTTGTAACAGGACAACGTTCCTTCTAGATTTCCAGCAGGATGTAGTCCAGAGAATGGAAATGTGTTGTGTCGCCGTTTTATTTGCGCCAATGTCCTGGCACATCCGTTATCATCAGAAAATTCCAGTTTCAAAATTAAGCCCCAGAATAACATTCAAATAATATAGGATTCTAGCAAATAATATGGCATTCAGCTTAATATAGCATTCAAATTTTATGAAGTAATGTCATTTTTTTTATTTCAAATGAAAAAGTAATGACACTTATTAGCTGATGTGAAAGTGAAATTATAGAACGCTCAAATTTATGTTGTACATTAGTAAATTTATAGACAACAAATAATATATAATTATATAATATATATATATATATATATATATATATATATATATATATATATATATATATATATATATATATATATATATATATATATATATATATATATATATATATATATATATATATATATATATATATATCTATATAAATATACAATAAAATTATAGTTATTAAATATAATTAAACAATATTTTAAAATATTTGCAGACTTTAATTCACTTAATGCATACAGTTTGGTGGAAATGTCCCCATTCACAATAAATGTAACACAACATCCAACATGGTCTGTCTGTTTCGTTGAAATTTGTAAGATCCACTTTTAAAATTCAGTTACAGTTATGGTATGTCTTGGACTATACGTTAATAGGTGGCTAATAAGATATATTCTGGCGAATAGTATAATATTGTATAAACCTTCGAGTATAATATTGTGTTGAGCACTATACAGTGTTGCCATATTGGATATTTTATTGTTAAATTTCAAATTTTATAATCCAAAAAAATATGAAACACCTGTAACACAAGTAAGTAATGTTGCTGTTTATAGAATTTTCTCTTAAACCTAATGACAGAACACAACCAAGACACGGAATGAAATGTACTCTCCTAAATACAGTTATTGGAATCAGAGCATTTAACTACTTTTCACTGCATTCAATGTCTTTTCATCACATTTTTCAATATTTTTTATTCACAATTTAAGAGTTTGACCAATTCTGTGTATATAAACGTTGGCCATGAACAGTTGCAACTATCTGGTAACTCAGTCGCAATAAAAGATTGTGAATGCTGTGCATTAAATTCTGTGCACAGCATTCTCTAACAAGGACTGTGGACACACACAATCCTGCAATTGAAGGGAATGTTGGCTCCAACCAATTTTTCAATATATGCCCCCCCCCCCCCCCCAAAATGATGGCAGCCTTCTTTGTACATTTGTAAATGTGGTTGAGTTATGCCGGTTATGTAATATTAGTTGTAATTTAGATATCTACATAATTTGTAGCACTGTTCTGTAAAACAAGGATTTCTAGAACCTTTCTTGCCTGCTTATTTTATTGTCCCAGATTCACTTGCATATATTTCAGACATATTAGATGTTAGTGTTTTATGGGACTTAAAACAGATTATTATGGTATTATGGGATCTAAAATACATAGGACATTATGGGAAATAAATACATAGGATGGTATGGCATTATGGGATATAAATACATAGGATGGTATAGTATTTTAAGATCTGAAATACACAGGATGATATGGCAGGCATTATGGGATTTAAACACAGATTATTATGGTATTATAGGACCCGAAATACATAGGACGGTATGGCATTATGGGAAATAAATACATAGAACGGTATGGCATTATGGGATATAAATACATTAGATGGTTATGAAATCTGAAATACATAGAATGTTATGGCATTATGGGATTGAAAACATACGTAGTATTAAATGTGCTGTGAGATTTAAAACATATGAATGTTAATGTATTTATAGGACTTCAAACATGAGATATTGTGAGATTTAAAACAATGAATGTCACAGCATTATGGGATTTAAAACAATGAATGTCACAACATTATGGGATTTAAAACAATGAATGTCACAACATTATGGGATTTAAAACAATGAATGTCACAACATTATGGGATTTAAAACAATGAATGTCACAACATTATGGGATTTAAAACAATGAATGTCACAACATTATGGGATTTAAAACAATGAATGTCGCAACATTATGGGATTTAAAACATAGAATGTTATGAAATTTTTACAAATATACCGTTACTATATTGTGGAATTTAAAACATGCAATTTTAATGCATAATGGGATTGAAAACATGCAGGAAATGCAATGTACCAGGATGATCCACTTACAAAATGCCTTACATGCAGTGATAACTTTTGATTTAAATATTAGCTTGACCAACTGTGGTAAACATGTGCACTCCAGGAATTTCCATAGGAGTTTAATCTATTTCAGCAAATGGTAAAAGGTATGAATGCATACAGTTCCCATAACTTGCTGATTACACTTCTTTCACACCCTGCACTTCAATTGTCTCCCTCTACTTTTTGTGTGTTTGATTGCTATTGTGTGTTCATTCTCAAACTCCTGCAGGTTAGCAGGATGTATAGTCCAGAGAACAGAATGCATTGTCACAGTTTACAGCTTGGTTGCGATATATGCATCTTTTGGCCCAACACTTAACCTTCTGCATGGCTTCTGTGTCACTGCAACCCTGTATGGGATGGGACAGCCAACCAGCTTGAGGGTCTATTTTGCCCATCACTTATTTAGTTGTTCTTCATCATCATCATCATTATTAGGTGCCATGTTGACTGGCTTAAGGAATCATGAATGTCCACAACTCTATTTCCAGTATCTTTAGTCAGGATTTTTGACTATTTGTCATTCCAAGATGTGTCTGGTTTCTAGACTATCTAGTATTTTCTTATATTGTCATTCTCAATCTCTTTTGCCGTCTATCTTGCCTGTTGTAACTATGTTCTCCAGATCTATGTGTCTTATAACATGTCTCAAAAATAAAGATTTAATATTCTGATATTATTAAATAGCCCCAGTCTTGCCTTTCTCTCATTGAGTACATCCTCATTTTCTAGCTGTCCATTGTACTCTCAGATTTCTTCTATAGAATCACATCTCTATTGACTCCAATTATCCACTATTTATCTATCTATTCGCTGAAGCCCTTTGTTGCCTTTCAGGGTCAGGAGTAGAAAAGTTTTCTGGAGACAGCCCTCTTGTGTGCTGAGTATATTGTGGAATTTGTTGCCTTCTTGGTCGGCCTCTAAGTCTGCCTTGGCTGTATCTGTGTAGCATAGCTTGCTGTGGTATACTGTCTGATGGTAGTCTGCTGATGTGTGCAAACCATTTGATCTGTTGTCTCTTAATATATTCCAAGATTGGGGGAAGTGCCTGTTCTTTGTCTTATGTCCTCATTTCTCACTTTCTCTCTTATCGATATTCCTAGGATTCTGCGTAAGCATGCCATTTCAGCTGTTACAAGTTTAACACAATCATTTTTTATTTATTGTCTAAGACACATCCATGTTAGAATCTCGGGTTATGGGTACAGGTTATCGGTTATGGGTACTGATTAACCATTATGGGTACAGTTTATCATCAGCACACTGGACAAGTCTATAGGTATTCCAATCCCCATCTCAATAAATCCAAAATAGTGTAGTTGCTCACAGTTCACATTCGGTGTTGACTTATTCATCTCTTCATATATCTATTATGTGTCTCTTTTTGTGGCGTTCCAATCTTTATACACATCATCTTCAATATTGAGAGCAACCATGATTCACACTTTATCTGACATGCTTTTTAATAGACAACCTTACAGTTGAAAAACACAGATTTAACAAATTTAATTTGTTCTATACAAAATTAAGTTAGTTCAGGCAAAATTAAGCATGATACAAGCTAAATATCAAACTAGCAAAAGCATAATACAGCAGGCACTAACCAAAATAAAGAATAAGCAAAAGCATAATATTCAAGTCACAGGCACATTTATAACAAACAATTAAATATGTAGAGAGTAACAGACACAGCATGGAGAAACATAACTTCTGCCCTATGTGCCGTCCTTGGCACCAAAGAAACAAACTAACAAACACTCACTGTCAGTAATAATCAAAGTAATGACATTGTCAAGTCTAGATGTATATGGATATATAAATAATAATAACAATATTAATACCGTTACCCATCCGGCTCATAGGGGGTGCCACAGACATCAGCACAAAAAGCTCTCCAAACACTTCTTTTCCCAGTCATTCAAATCAGTGTGGAAAAATCATTCTTGATATCAATACAAAATTGTGCTTTTTGCCTCTTCTCCTTCAACTGTTTCTTGTCACCATCATCAGGTACTGTCTCTGCGACGAATGTTGGCTGCAACAGATCTCTAACATATTTTGCATCTTGCCTTGGTGGTGCACTCTTCTAGACTGTATCCTGTCCATCTCATGATGTTTCCCTCCTACTTATATCTCTGCCTACCTCTTGCTTGCCACCAAATGAATCTACCTTCAGGTAGGGTCTTCAATGAGATGATTATGTATTCAAAATACAGGAACTGGTCTACTTGTTGCAGTATCTATCCACATAATTTTATGTTAGCATTTGTTTTCCTCTCTGATTTTGTTGGTTATCGTGGCTTTTGTTTTCCCAATGTTAATATCTAGTCAATATTCTCTACTTGATTTGTCGATGTATTAGTCTTTGTAGCTCCTGTTCACTTTTGGTCAAGGACTGTGTCATCTGCATATCATTGCTCATATTTTATTTTTCCATTTATCTTGAGCCCTGGCATTTCCTTTTATCTGTTTAAATGAACAGTCTGTGTAGATGTTAAAAAGGCTGGATGATAAAATACATCCTTGCCTTACTCCCCTTTTATATTTAACTGTATGGTAAATAGGTACTCTCATATTTTACTGATGAGTTTTATTCCCAATATGTGTTTCTGACCAGTCTGATGTCTTTTCCATCTAAGTCTATTTCGTAGAGGTATTCAAATTTTATTTCATGTTAGACACTATCGAAGGCCTTATTGTAGTCTAGGAAGCAAATGGCAATACTTTATTTAAAATTTCTATATATTTATCCAGTAATCATTCGATACTAAGTATAGATCCCACAAGTCAAATATATTTGTCCAGCAGTAAATAAGCAAATATGCCGGTTATCAAGAAACAATTTGTGGCAGTGGTGAACGGCGTAAACTTACTTGGTTTGGACATGTAATGAGACATTAATCATTTTCTAAAATATTTTACAAGGAAGAGTCAAGGGCGGAAGAAGAGAAGCACAAGAAAAACCTGGATTGATAACATCAAGGAATGGTCTGGGCTTGATTTTTTTTCTACACTCCTCTAAACGGCTGAGAGTTTTTTGAAGAAAGTTTTGCGCTGATGCGATGCATTCAGTGTGGCACCCCTACGACCCTGACAGGTTGTGGGCATTATTATTATATAAGTACAGATTCTCTGGTTCCTAAAACCAAACTGTTTCTTGTAAAATAGTTTTAAAAAGTGAAATTACATATCCAAATCAAACAAGTTTGTCTTTCACAATCACCAAAAGTAGTTCTTGACAACCTTCAAGCTCGTCTATTTGATCCTGAGTGACTATATTTATGTTCTATATAACGGATATGTAACAGACTTCTGTAGAACTTATATTCAAAAGCCTAAATCCTTTCTGTGTTTGCATTTGGTGTCCAGCTCTCACCAGTATAAAAGAATAGTTATCACGAGTGATCTCTATAGATTGATTTTTACTGCAATACTGATCTTACTTTTTAAAATTGTATACAACCTTACCATGACAGCCATCGACATCTTGATATCATCTCCCTAGTTGCCATTACAACATATATCTAAATGTATACAATGATATTCTATTTACAAGCTACATGTCAATTTAATATCAAGTTACTGTAGTTCTTTGAAAAATACAGCATAAATAATTATTATAATTAATAAATTTAGGATACGGTCTATGTTTTAAATAAGTATAGTTTTGGACATCCTCGGTGGTGTTTAAGGGAACACAATATTCTATCTGCAGTATTGTGATTTCAGCTCTACAGCTGACTTTCTACCATGACATGATGCCAAACTATCCAGTATCTTTTCTATTTCACAATCTCTGGTTCATTTTCCTTCAATTGTGTTTATATTTACTCTTTTTTGTGATGTTCATAAGTAACTTTCTTTTGGTGTCAATTTCCCTTAGTACATCTTCCATTAGTTTTTCTGGATGTCTGTGGGATTCTCAGCAATCTTCTGAAGAATCTCACCTACGTGGCCTCTAGTTCTCTACTTGTTTATTAATTGTCCATTATTCACCTCCATATGACAGGCTCTATGAAGCAGCAAAGAACTGTTTTCCTTCTATTGATAACTGTTGTACTGGATGCTTTTCATTTAACAAAACTCTGCTCTTGGTCTATTCTATTTCATGTTTCAGATGTGTTTTTTAGATCTTGGTACCAAGGTATTTAAAATGGTGAACCTGCTTTATTGTTGTATACTTGTCAACTTGTACAGATTTTCTATATTTTTTTTTATTGCTGTATACCTGTCAACTTGTAGAGATTTTTTATATTTTTTACAGTATATTATCAAGTTCCAACTCCTCATTGAAGGTTTGCCTTTAGCATTTAAAAAGAAAGTACTGTTTACATAGTGGTACACTGCTAGACTGTAACCTGTCCATCAAAGATGTTACCCTCCCACTTGTATCTCTGCCTATTTCTTTCTTGCCTCCCCAATTTTCAGGTGTTGCTGGTTAGTTGCTTGGCTTTGGGATATATGTGATACAGTCCAGTCTGTTTCCATGGTGGCCAGCCTACATTTATTGCTATGCCCTGAGAGTGTCTCTGGAGCTGCACACAATTTGCTATTTTGCCGTTTAAGTCGTTGATCCATTTGGATTCCTACGCCTTGTGTGCTATCACATACTTTTTTGTATTGGAATTGCCCAGTGGCCATCATACCTTAAATGGGACAGTAGAGCTTGTCTATAAGAGCTGTCTCAGATGGCCATAATTTCCTCTTGTAGTGTGGTTATAGTAGGCAGTTCTGCAAAGTATGCCCTCTGTTTTCTGGATTTAGGAGTTATTTTGGGCTGAACCACAGAATGATCCTAGCTGAAGTTGACTGGTGTGCTGTTGAGTCATTCACTTTAATCTTGCACATAAGGACATACTTGTAATAGTTTCTATATAACTTACCTTTTTCTATTACATTTTTAAAATTTTTCTAAACTTGTATTTGCAAACAAAAGTTACTCTACAAAAGTATTTAATAAAAAATAAAGAACACACTTACTTATTGATAGCATTATTTTTATCCATCAATTTTGATTCTGCTCTCTTCCCTGTTTCTTCTGTCTGTATGATATGGTCTCCTCTGTAAATGACCGATAGACTACTTTACAAATAACATCTTATGATGAAATTGCATACCAAAAAAAAATATGTTGCAATGAAAATTTATTTGGTTTTATTTGGCTGATATAGGTTATATAGAAGAGAAGGGAGAACTTCATGGCAAGAGAAGAAAATGAATAAAGAGGTTCTGACAACACTTCATATGAAAAAACTATTAAAGAAAACAAAAAAATAACACAATTAAGTATTTTGGACCTATTAAAAGAGATTACAAGTGTGGGAAGGGTGGGGGCATTTGATAATAATGAGTCCATGATAACCTCGTACAAGAAAATTATATTATAAAAAATAACAGTGATATGTGGTTCAAACCTTGATATTCACAAGACTCAGAAGATTGTGCTAAAGCTCAGAGGATTGTCCTTACTATAACTGAGATTCCCCATATATACTCAGTCTCTTTCAACAGATCAGCAAGCTGCCTGTTAAGAGTATCGCTCAGAACACATAACTCCAAAGCTCAGGTAATAATCCCATGGTCTTCCCAACAATGCACATACAAACCAGACTTTGTGGTCAGATTTTAAATTTCACAAAGGAAATGGTCCGACAACTATGACACAGAGATCCACTATCATTCAGTACATCCCAGTGTTCAGTCTTCTCTAGCTGAAAGTGTCAGCAGCAGGTTTACATTGTATGTCCTCTGGCAGCAAATCAACATTTTTTGCAATATTTGTTTATAAGTAATTAGTATTTGTTTGTTTTGCGTTTGCTCCATTGTATCCAGCATGGATATCCGTGCGGTTTCCACCAGGAGCGTGTTTACGTTGTGCTACCGTTATGTACCTTGTAGGCCTAGCACATCCGATTTCGGCATGCCTTGACAATTCGGGTGGGCTACCCTAGCCTGTGACAGCCTCCCTATCTGTCACCAGGCATCCGTGTGTGTGGTGACTCTTCGCTCAGACAATTTTTGCTCACATCTGTCTCGCACGAGGTGTTCCAATGTCTGTGAATTTGCCTCGTGTAATTGGACGTACTGTGCCTGTGCCCATCAGGTACTGAACCGCTTCTCATCCGTGAGCCTGATTCCTTAGGAGGAAGAACTCACCAGAAGAGGTGGATCCTGGCTCTTTCACCTTCTTAGCCGAGGTGTCGTTCACTGACATTGTGAACCCCTCGCCCAAGTTAAAGTCTCACACCACGCGTTTGAAAGCAAGGCGTTCTCACACTGAGTGACCTTGTTCCAATAGCGCCTGAGCCCTTCGGGTACTGAACCCTTTCTCTCTGCAAGTGTTTCAAGTATAGGAACACCAGTCAGTAGAGTTGGGCCAGGGCTAAAATCGTTGTCCCTTTTGTGCCTGATCCCATCGGGTACAGAACCCTTTCTCTCTGCAAGTGTATTTCCGGTATAGGAAGGCTTGACAGTAGAGTTGGGCCAGGAATGTCATCTTTGTCCCTTTTTGCCTGAGCCTATCTGGTACGGTACCCTTTCTCTTCACGAGCATGTTTTTTATAGGAAGACTCAACATTAGAGTTAGGCCAGGTCTTTTTGCTTTGCTAGATGCCCATTATTTGGTATGGGTCTCTGACTATAAGGAAGACTGATGACTAGAAGCTCGTCTCGAGTTAACAGAGATTGTAGTTCCCATTTCCGTAATCATTTCACTTAATATTTACAGTTGGCGCTGCCCTCTAGCGCTGTTCTGCCCTTTCATTTTTTTCATAGTACTCAGTATGAAATCTATCTGTATTTCGCCGTGCATCCACTTTTCATGCTTTTTTCATTGGCCGCCCCTCCAATGTTCGGGCTGGACTAACTAGCTTCACTGTATGTTAACAGTGTCTCTGTATGTGGTTTTGCTGGTGGTGTCGGAGATATCGTCTGTCTCTTTTGCAGTCAAATCTCTTTCCATCTGCTACCTCCACATTCTCGGACACGATCCCCAAATGATTTGGCCAGAATCAGCTCGAGCTGCTGTTTTTCTGTTACTAGGGTGCACCGCGAGGAGGTACATTTGGGATCTTGGTTATCTGCTAACCCTGGATCCACCTAGAGCAATGCATTCCCTTTGCACCCCAAGCAATTAATAAAAGCTAAGGTTGTCTACCAAAGGAAACTTGTAACCCAGAAGAGTGGGTGTGATCAGTCACTATATCCTGAGCGATATTTTGAGGGAGAGATCCAAGCAAATATGGACTGATGGTTCAATGTACAGTGAAGATAATCTATCATCTAACTAGGGTTGTAGAAATCCATGATCTTCTACCAGTCGGAGTCAATCCATGATCTTCTACCAGTCGGAATCAATCCATGATCTTCTACCAGTCGGAATGAATCCATGATCTTCTACCAGTCGGAATGAATCCATGATCTTCTACCAGTCGGAATGAATCCATGATCTTCTACCAGTCGGAATGAATCCATGATCTTCTACCAGTCGGAATGAATCCATGATCTTCTACCAGTCGGAATGAATCCATGATCTTCTACCAGTCGGAATGGCACCTGATGATAATGATACCTTAGATGACACAATCCTACTTGGATAACTGTCAGGAGTTGATGTTGTTGCTTTACATCTGGTATCTCCTGGCCTTTTACACTTTTTCCAATACCCCGTCTTAGCAATATAACAGTAAAATTGATACAGTCTGTGGAAACCAAGCACAACACAGTACTTTAAACAAATTTCCAGGCCCCATTAAGGCCAGCTTCCAGCCAACAGAGACTGGAAACTAAGATTGGTTGGACTATTTCTTACAATGAGCAGGATCACAGTATTTCTCAAGCACGCACAAGTACTGAAGTCAGCGATAATGGGCCTGAACATCCCCCTGAAGTCAGAAATAATGGGCCCGAAAATACATCCATAAACACAGCATTTCACAAAATGATGAATTCACCATCAAATGGTCAGGCCTAGAAATAAAAATGTATTCTATATTCTTGTATGTAGAGTGATTTTTAATCTTATAGAAGTAAGTTTTCATCCTTAAGCAGAAGTAAGGTCACTAGTTGAGCAGTATCTGTCATGAATGAACCTTCTACGTGATCAAGTCACAATCGGAGAACACTTTTATTTATTTATTTTTCTGTTGCGCATTTTTAATATCATTATTTTCCTTACGCTCCTGTGCATAGAATTTATTACTAGGCAGCTGGATCATCAGCCTGCAATTCTCAATGTTTAGGATCCAAAGAGAAATCTTCAGATATCTTTGTACCTAAGAATTGACCTACCATGGACCAGTTAACTTTCACCAAATAATACTTGTTGGGGAATGTGGCAGTTTGACATTATGTGCATGTGACCCAGCCTAAATCGCAGTCATTTTTATTGTTTCTATTTTAGATGTTAAGTCTATTTTTTGAAGAAATAATATAGTGTACTCAACATACACGCTTGATAGATTTATATCTTTGTTTTCATTTGTATTTCTATCTGCTGATGCAGCCTGCAAACACATTTGTATTTCTATCTATCTGCTTAGGCAGCCTGCAAACACATATGTATTTCTATCTATCTGCTTATACAGCCTGCAAACACATATGTATTTCTATCTATCTGCTGATGCAGCCTGCAAACACATATGTATTTCTATCTATCTGCTTATACAGCCTGCAAACACATATGTATTTCTATCTATCTGCTTAGGCAGCCTGCAAACACATATGTATTTCTATCTATCTGCTGATGCAGCCTGCAAACACATTTGTATTTCTATCTGCTGATACAGCCTGCAAACACATATGTATTTCTATCTATCTGCTGATACAGCATGCAAACACATTTGTATCTCTATCTATCTGCTTATACAGCCTGCAAACACATATGTATTTCTTTATTTCTGCTGATACAGCCTGCAAACACATATGTATTTCTATATTTCTGCTTATACAGCCTGCAAACACATATGTATTTCTTTATTTCTGCTGATACAGCCTTCAAACACATATGTATTTCTATCTATCTTCTTAGGCAGCCTGCAAAAAAATTTGTATTTCTATCTATCTGCTAAGGCAGCCTGCAAACACAGGCAGGCCACAAAGAGTTATATAAAATGTACTCACTGAATTCTGACAGTTTCTTGTAACTTTTGTATCTCCTCTTCCCTTCTACGACTTTCATCTTCCTCTTTTCTTCTGTTTACTTCAAGCAACCTCACCTCCTCTTGTTTTCTCATCCCCTCTTGCCGTTGCAACTCCTCAAGCCGTCTCTGCTCGTCTTGCCTCTCTATCAACAGTTTTTGCTCCTCTTGCAGTTTCACTGCCGCCCTCCTCCTCTCTTCTTTCTCTCGCACCTCATCCTCCTCCTCTTGTTGGACCCTAATAAGCTCTGCTTGTTTCTTTTTTCGTTCATATTCTGCTTTCTGTCTCTTGAGTTCCTATTGTTTTCAAAACCAGAAAAACAAATTAAAGATAAATCCATTTTTGAAACTATTTTCGGTACAGTACAAGTAGACGCCACCACATGTTTAATTATTTCCCTTGTCTATGTTTGTAAATTTCATGTTCATCATTTAATAATTGAAATATTTGTTTATTTAGCATTGGGGTTAGAGTTAGTTATGTAAAACACATAAGTATCCTAACCCTAAGCCAAAACTTAAAATAAATTAATATTTCAATTATTAAATAATGAACATGAAATTTACAAACATTTTTAGTTAGTTTTCACAAACTTCAATAACAAAACAGATAAACAAACACAAGCTGAGAAGATGAACCTTCTTGCTTCTTGTTCACTCATTCTAAAACACCTGCTGGTGAGCAGGATGTAGGCTTGAGAGTGTTAAAGAAACTAAACCTATGTCTAATTATTTTTATTATGAATTTTTTTTAAAGCAATCGTTCTCAAACTCCCATTGGATCTCTTTTCTAGCAAGACAGTTGTCCGACTAACTTTCCAGCAGAATGTAGTCCAGAGAACGGCTTAAAGCTGTGTCACCATTTTATTTACAATCATCAATAGCCTGACACATCCCACTTCTGCAGGTGTCTTATTTAAATTAGGAGTTATGGAAGCTTTGTGGTTAGTACACCGGCTTCCGAGTTAGGTGGTCCAAGGTTCAATTTCAGTTCAACTGGAAAAATCCCCACAACTTTCTGGGTGAAATTAATAAAAGCTTAAAGAAATACCTGTAGATATCAGATCTTCAGAAAAACTAAATACGGTGGGTGATATACTGACCACAATCATCCTATAATATGCCATTGAACAATATGAACTTAATAATGTAGTCTACAATATGTCTCAATAGAATAGAAAAAGGATACTTGTTTAAATTGCTTATTTTTTTGTCTATTGTCTATCCCCAGGTGGTGGTGTTGTCAAAGCTTCCACACTTGCTGTTGAGTAGGAGTTTGTGAAGGAGATGTAGTCTGCATTCCAGAGCCATGTGTGTTGTTCTGGTTGAGGTGTAGTCATGTTTATTCAGGGTGGTCTTGATGTTCTCTATCCATCTTTTCCTAGGTCTCTGTAGTCTGATACCATCTTGTTATAAGCTCTTATGGGAAAATGATCGTTCATACCCATAAGATGTCCAAACCATTTTATCTGTTGTTTCTCTATATATTCGATGCATGCTGTGATACCTATTATCTTTCTGATGTTCTCATTTCACATTTTGTTGAGTCTGGTGATTCCAATAGCCTTCCTTAGACATTTCACAGGTTTCAATCTATTTCTTATGTGAAAAAGAGATCTTTTTCTTAGATGTCAGTAGCCAAGTCTGGCATTGGTAGCACAGTTTTGGTATAAAGATGCTTTTAATCATTTGTTTATTTACATCCATGTTGATTTTTGGATGGAATAGCAAAGGTGACAGCTGGTATATCGCAGAATTTTTCTTTCAACATCATTTCTATCTCTCTATCGAGTTGTCTGTCTTCTGTGAAAATACTTCCTAGGTACTTGAACTCTTTGCCTAATTTAAAATATAAAGTAGAGTCTCTTGACTGATATAAGCTCAGACGACAAACATAGAGTAGTACATGGTGAGATTGAGAATCTCGCCTAAAACATGACAAGAACACTGCCAGTCCTAAATAACATCTGAGACACATGAAGACTAAGTAAGTATGGCTTATAACAGACAGAGAAATAACATGGCTTATAGCAGACAGAGAAATAACATGGCTTATAACAGACAGAGAAATAACATGACTTATAACAGACAGAGAAATAACATGACTTATAACAGACAGAGAAATAACATGACTTATAACAGACAGAGAAATAACATGGCTTATAACAGACAGAGAAATAACATGGCTTATAACAGACAGAGAAATAACATGGCTTATAACAGACAGAGATGAAGATGAAAGACATTTGTTGTATCTTATTTGTTATGCGATCAGTATTTTTATTTGAATCCTTTCATCTGACCTATTATGTTATTAATTTGAAATGGGTGATTTAATTGGATGCCAGAAGATTAGCAATTCAAACAGATGATTTAACCTAAATCTGTTATGCAATTGATAATTTTATTTGAATTGTTTTAACTATATAAGTTATGAGATACATATTTTGAATGACCTAATTAGATCTCTTGTGAGATCAGCATTTCCAATGACTGGTTTAACCCCTTAAGTCCTTGTGGAGGTATTCTTAAGGGTGTGATGAAAAGAGACTGCCATTTTAAAAAGGTCCTCCTCTTCTTAGCATCCAAGGGAAAATCTGTTTGGATGCTTATAATAAAATGTCTGTTATTGTTACTCTGAAAATTCTACGCAGATAAGTCATTTGTGTTGTAACAAGTTATCTTTTGGATTCTGTTGTTAGTTTCCATTTTTGACATTGGTCGCATAGTAATTGTATGATGGTCTTTTTATATAGTACAAGTTTCGGTTTTCATGCTCAAATATTTGTTTTTTGAAAATAGAAAATACCCCAAGATCCGGTATGTTTTGTTGCATCTATGTTGGATTTCTTTTGTGTCTTTTCCATTCAATGATATGATGCTTTCAAGATAAGTGAATTCTTTCACCTGTTTAAGTTATTGATCATCAAATAGAATAGTTATGTTTCTATCTGTTTTTGCAATTGATATTGCCTCAGTTTTTTTCTGTTTATCTTCATGTTTTAGTCCCATGTTGTGTGCAGTTTATTTATATGTTGTTGTAGTTGTTCTTTTGATGTTGATATTATTGCTTGACCCTCTGCAAAAATAAGTTAGCTGGGGTGGTTGTTTAGGTTGTCTTTTTCATTAGTGTTGGCAATTTTACATATGCAATTGATATATGTGATGAATAACAAAGGAGATAGAACACATCCTTGTCACACTCCAGAGTGTATGTGGAATTTATCTGAGAGACCTAAACTCATTTTACTGCACATTGGCTGTGTAACTATACTTCTACACAAGTTGATTAGATGTTGTGAATCTCTATATTTTGATAATATTTTCCAAAGTTGTCTGTCTGCTCTGTCGAAGGTTTTTTCTTGGTCGACAAACTCTATATATAAATTTTTTTGTTATTTTTTTCTGCCAGTTGTCTGAGTGTAAAGATGGTATCTGCACGCCTCTTGTTCTTATGGAATCCCATGTGAGTGTTGCTAAGTTGTGGTTCTATGAATGCTTGTAATCTTCTTTCTAGAATTCTGCTGAAAATTTTTCTCATATAGCTTAGAAGTGAAATACCTCTGTACCATGTACAATCTCTTTGTTGCCTTTTTTCTTCCAGATAAGTATTATTACAGTTTTATTTCAATCTTCTGGTGTTTCTTGTGTGTTCCATATTAAACAGCCCATGTAACAATTTGATCCCTATATCTGCTGTTGTCTTGATTAACTAGACTTGTATATAAGCATTCCTGGAGCTTTATTGGAGCTATTTGTATGGCATTTTCTATTTCTGCTAGCATTATGTTTGATTCTAACTCTTCCGTTATATTGCTTACTATGTTGTTGTAACATATCATCATGAATTACGACAAAATATTGAAAGCTGTTCAACAAAAAAAAAAGAGAGAAATGTTTTTTTGATTTTATTTTGTTGCTATTCCTTCATATTATAGATCTTGCTTTCCTTAAACAATTTGCACACTAAACTAAATAAAACCATGTTAGAAAAATATTACATCATCTGCATTTTTCCAACAACTTATGCCATGGAAACGTGTACACATATTTTCAAAGTCAGATATTATTTTAGTAACACGTACTATAATTTTAAATCAACTTAGTGTCCAGTATAAATTATTTGGCTAGTCATATTTGACCTGCAGGCTGTATTTTGCCTACCCTGCCAAAGATTCAAGCAGGCATAAAAATGTATAAATTGTAACCAGTTATCTTTAAAGTTCTGGGTATTAAATGAAACATGCTGTTAGTGTTAGCTGAGAATACTTCAGCACCACATGCTGAGCTGCTATTGGCACATTTATCGAGACAGTTCAGACCACGGCACACATTTATCAAGAGACTATTTATAACAACGGCGCAAGTGGATTTTTATAAATTTTCAGTTTTAGTTATTATCAAGACAGTCTCATTACAATTGATACTGCAGTATTTAAAGATGGCAGACAGTTCCAGTGTTACTGCATAGTGGAAAATTCTTGGAGATAATTTGTGTAAAATGATTAAAATTTAGTGTTATAAAGCAATGCAATACAGAAGGAAATCACCAGATATGTCATTTAGAACACAACCAGAAGAATGTAAATCGTGCATGCGCTGTGTGGGATCCTATAAGTGAACGTGACCTAGTGTCTCTCGCATTTCAAAAATTGACATTAAACTTCAACAACGATTGTGCATTATTTCTCCTATTATCTTGGGAAAATAATGCTTTCAATTTGAAAATGTCAATACAAATGTTTTACAGAATAAAAAAAATCAGATCCGAACTCACCGAACAGTTCTCATATTATCACATGATGTTTAGACATGAAGCCAGTGATTAGAAGCAATAAAAAAGGGTTTGTGATGTGGTCTCAAATAAAGTGCACATAATAATGCTGAATATAAAAGATATGTAGTAAAATGGGATAGCAGGAATACAACAAGTGAAACAAGTGAGGTAAAACAAAGATTGTGTGCTGGAGGTGATAACTGATTTGTCAATAAAACTTCACCCCTTCATGAGAAATCTTTCATCTATCCCTTTTACAAGAAGTATTTGCTTGTTGTGATTTACAAGAATTACAAGTCATGAAGCTCTGATTTCCTAGGTATAAGACTAGGGGGAAACTAGAAATAGGGGAATTTCTCCACAGCAATCTCTCATATCCAGAAGACTCCAGCTCTAAGCTGTCTAGGAAGTCTAAGCTGTCTAGGAGTTATAAGCTGTCTAGGGGATATAAGCTGTCTAGGGGATATAAGCTGTCTATGAGTTATAAGCTGTCTATGAGTTATAAGCTGTCTATGAGTTATAAGCTGTCTGGGAGTTATAATCTGTCCAGGGGATATAAGCTGTCTAGGAGTTATAAGCTGTCTGGAGATATAAGCTGTCTAGGAAGTCTAAGCTGTCTTGGAGTTATAAGCTGTCTAGGAGTTATAAGCTGTCTAGGAGTTATAAGCTGTCTTGGAGTTATAAGCTGTCTTGGAGGTATAAACTGTCTGGGAGGTATAAACTGTCTGGGAGATATAATCTGTCTAGGAGTTATAAGCTGTCTGGGAGGTATAAGCTGTCTGGGAGATATAATCTGTCTAGGGGTTCTAAGCTGTCTGTGAGATATAAGCTGTCTGGGAGTTATAAGCTGTCTATGAGGTATAAGCTGTCTAGTATCTAGGATGTATAAGCTGTTGAGGAGGTATAAGCTGTCTAGGAGGTACAATAATAATAAGACCAATAACCTGTCAGGGTCATAGGGGTGTTACACAGGGTACATCAGCACAAAAACTTCTCCAAACTCTATCCTCAGTCACTCAGAGATGTGTACAGAAATCACACCCAGACTATCCCTTGATGTTATTTATCCTGGATTTTCCCTACCCCTCTTCTCCTTCCACCCTCAACTGTTTCTAGCAAAATAATTGTATTTATTGAGCCATGTCTCATTACATGTGCAAACCAAACACTTTTAAACCATTTCACCACTGCCAAAAGTGGTTCTTATTACTTATATTGTGCCAATACTCCAGTGCAGCATTTCATGGTAAGAATTGTACATGGTGGCACCAAAATCCTCTCTTTAACTTGGCTTATCAGGCATGCAGAAAAACACCACAACTGCCATTTTACGCCAATTTGGTCAGAAGTTGTGTATATGTATGTGTGTATGTATAAGGAATATACTTTCCGCCATTTTGTATGCAGACATCCAATCATATAAAACACTCCAACCTTTTTTGTGAAATCAATGTTTTGCTGATGTAAAATTAAGTCAGTGAAAACTATCACCACTGCGACTAGTCTAGCAAACCGGCAGTGTGTAAATGTGTGCTAAGAGTAGAAACAGAAATGGAGTTCAGAAAACAGTGCACTACTGTGACTTTGTATAGTCTATGTGATAAGGTGTTAGAACTGATTACCGGTAGATGTATGGAAAAACTCAATAGAGACAATGAAACAAGATGTCAGAAAGCAAATGCTATGACTTACCAATACTCATTATATTAGACATCAGAGCATAAGGTACCTATTTTTGCATTTCTAAGTGGGTACTCTCATGCACCAAAATGCTACAACCTCAGTGATTTAGTCTTTGATTGGACTGTGCATGTTGTGAAAGATTTGTCATGAAAGGGTTAAGCAGCGTCAGATTATACATTTTGTGACCACATAAAGCAAATGAAAATGAAATCAAACGAAAATGAAAGGAGTTCTATAATGAGTCCATATAAACTATAGATCGTACATCAATAGTTGAACACTAATATTGTCCATTATCTCCATAATTACTGAGCATATGGGATTCATATTTTGCATGGGATTCATATTTTGCATGAGTGGATTATTTAATAACCACATTAATGATTTATGATTAATTATTATCTAGATAATAATTGCTGAGCATATGGGATTCATATTTTGCATGGGATTCATATTTTGCATGGGATTCATATTTTGCATGAGTGAATTATTTAATAACCACGTTAATGATTTATGATTAATTATTATCTAGAGTGAACAGATTTATCGAAGCAGTAGCTACGAATGTCGTTTTTAAGATAGCAATACTTTTATATTATGTGGAAATTAAATTTTACAGTAATTGTTGGTATAGGAGTGTTGTTTATTTGTTGTTACATGGATAAAAAAAAATGAAATATTTCGAATGTAATATTTTTCTTTCATCGTATTGAGATTATATGCAATGAAATATAAAGCTAACAGTTAAATGTTTATGATATTGTAGTATTGTTTACATTCATGTTCATTTAAACTAAACAAAATATACAGTGTACTTATCATAATCATTATCATCTTCGTCTTAATATAAACATTCTAAGTACCAGTGGTGGCATTCTGGAATCTTCCACCAACAAATTTCCTTTCTGAGTTCATGTTAAAATGTGGAGAAATTAAAAAATGTCTAACCTTTAATATTATCAATCCACAACTTATCCTTATACCTTCTTAAAGCCTCTGCTCCTTACACCTTCTACTTTGCTCTGCTGGATTGTTTTAGAAAGAAATTAATTTCTCATCAAATGTGTAAATCACACAAGTTTACTACGTTTAACGATTGTCAAGATGGTCTTGTTTTCCAGCAAGTGTATACATTATATAATTCACATGTCTTTACAATGATAGTTGTGTCATTTCGGCTGTGTTATTTTCATATTCGTTCACTTATTATCTTAATCCTTTTTCTTGTTGGTCTTCCCCTGGCCTTGAATCTAATTCCTCTTATTTCTCTATTCATAATCCAATGAATCGTAAAGATCGATAATTATAGTTTGTTGAATGAAGCATAACCCATCTATCTGCCAATATCCTTCTTTCATTTTCAATATATGATCATCACATTTTATCCACAATTCTTTGTCAATGGCGGAGAACATAGTATATGCAATTTTATGAACATCATTAAGTTTGAAGGTTTTATTTTCCTTTGCCACTGCTCCCTTAATTTTAGCCATAACAAATTCTATTGGATTTAACTTTGAATGGTAGCGGTGGTAATCTTAAACATCTATAACTCATGTTCCTCTATAATTTTATCAATGTGGAAAGTCTTGGCTCTGTGTGCGTGTCAATTCTTCTTTGCAATCCAAAAGTCTATAAATGTCTCTTTAATAATTTCTTCATCAAAGTTGTCTACAACATTTCTTCCTCTTTTGCTTTTGTAAAATTACAGTTATCTTCTCATGTTTATCCTGAAAGTCTTGAGAAGTTAATATTCATGATATGTTGTGTTCTTTTTGAAGGTTTTGAAATATTGTGAAATAGAATACAGGGTCTCGCCTCCGGTGAAAAAAAATTGTACAATTTGATAGTTATACTTTTTAGTGTAACGGATTTTACTTTCAAAGACGTTATAATATTGTCGTAAATGTTGCTTTATGATATGTCATAAATAAATGCAAAAACTTGATATGTTGACTACAGAATACAAACAAATTATCCATATGGAACTCGATATTTTGTAATGATACATGCCTTTCACTTGTTTCTTACTGATATAAAATACCATGTAAAACAAAACAGAAAACATGCTAATTTTTACCGTAAACCTGTCTACTTAACGGCTATCAACAAACAAGTATTCTATCTATGTATCTATTGTCTTTTCTGCTTATGCTGTGAGGCATGGCAGGATTGACTGATGAACGGTTTTCAGGATATTGCCTGATATGTTTGGTCGCTTGATCTGTAGTAATAATGTGCTGTGTCAGACTGATGATAACTCCTTCTTCTTGGTCTTCCTCTGCATATTGCTGTTTCCATTTTCATGTTGTATGCTCTTGCCGCTGGCCAATAAGAGCTCATTCTCATTAGGTGGGCGAACCATTTGAACCTGTTTTTAATTTGACCACTGATGTTGTTCCAACAGTTCTTGTAATCTCCTCATTTCTCACATGATCTCTTCTTGTTCTGATTGCTGCTTTTCTTAGACATCTCATTTCACACGTAGTAAGCTTTCTCTCCTGTTCTTTAGTTAGTGTCCATGTCTGACATTGAAAACATAATGTTGGGATGAATATTGAATTTATGATTTGCCTTTTAGTTTCCATCGAGATAGATTTGTGTTTCAAAAATTGGTGTAAGTTCATAATTTACATAGTTGGCTTTTTGAATTCTTTTCTCAAGCTCTATGTCCATTCTTCCATTTGCTGTAAAAAATGCTCCAGAGATATTTAAATTTCTGCACTTGTTTCAGTAGTTGATTATAAAGTTATAATTCTACGTCTCAGAACAGGACACAACCGACTCCGCAGTCACATGTATAAAAGTTCAAGATTGGCAACACAACCACGTGTACATGTGGACAGGCAGCACAGAGTGCCAAACATATACTTCAAGAGTGTTCTGAGCATGAAACGCTGAGGCAGACATATTGGCCAGAGGAAACAACACTGGAATCAAAACTCTATGGGACACTGTATGAACTACAAAAGACAGTGAGTTTTATTAAGGAGACAGAATTACAGATATAGACATGTTTCAAGTCAACGAAAGAAGAAGAAGAAGAAGTAGTTGACCATTTATTTTTATGTTGATGGTACTAAATTTTCTGTCTATAGACATTACTTCTGTTTCTTCTGTGTTGATCTTCCTCTTGTGACTGAAGCACCATGTCATGTTGTGATTGACAAGTACTGCTATCTTAAAAAGGATATTCATAGCGACTGCTGCGATAAATCTGTTCACTCGAGATAATAATTAATCATAAATAACGTGGCTATGAAATAATCCACTCATACAAAATATGAAGCCCATACGCTCAGTAATTAGAGAGATAATAGACAATATCTGTGTTCAACTATTGATGTACGATATCTAGTATGCTTACACAATGAACTCCGGATATGAATGAAAATATGAGCAATAAAATATATGAAAATGAATGAAATATAAATTCACATTGGAAAAAAAATTAAATGAACAAAACACTAAACGAGAAAAAGAACTGACCCTGGTAAATTCATCCTCCATGTCACCTGTCATTATTAAAGGTGGAGTCGGTGGAGTTTGAGGTGGGCTTTCACTTCCAACCTGCTCTAACCGGTTTGGCAAAGGATGATAATTAATGCGATCATGAAGTAAATATTCTCTTTGAGAGCTGTATGTTGTTGAATGATGAGCAGACATCAGGTTGTTCCCTGAGTAGTCTCCTGTTTGTTTCACATGCCTGGGTGATGGAGAGTCTGGCCTGTATCTAGCTAAGCTGGGAGGTGAATGTGATCGTTGCTGTACTGAATAAGCAGATGTGGTGATATGTGGCCTAGACTGGTAATCAGATAAGGTGGTGTTGCTCCTTTGCCTGGATAGAGTTATACCAGATTCTGATCCACTAAATGAGTTGTTGTGGGCTGATGTTTGATTATCAAAATTATGGATACTAAAGGCGGGGCTAGCAGTTGTACTTCTCCTACTGGATAGGCTCGATGATGACCCGTAAATGTTTGAGGTGTGTGGGTGTGATGATGAAGTGCTGACATGAGGACGGAGATGTGGGTGTGATAAATCAGCAGTATGCTGAATCCGGTGCTGTGGGTGTGTTGGATCATCATTGTGCTGGATCCGGTGTTGTGATTGATGGTACAAATGAGGTGGTGATGTTCTCCTGGGAAGATCTGAATAAGTTTGTTCTTGTACACCTGATGATAGAAATTGCTGATGTGTACCACTACCAGTTCTTACTCGAGCAACATCATTTTGTGTACTACTATTGGAGCCCACATTTTGATGATGCTGTTGGTAATGGTTAAACTGATGGTCTTGCTGAAGTCGATGTCTCTGATAACATGTCTGGTGATCTCTGTATTTTCTCAAAACATCACTTTGTATATTATTGTTTTCTTCAACAAGAGAGAGCACTTGTTGATCCGAACTGGATTTCTTTTCCCATAAACAGCAGTACAGGATGGTACAGAATAATGACATGTAGGTTAATCAGATGCAGTATTTGAGCATGCACCAAAATAAGTAATTTGCCAAGAACAAGTCAGCAGGCCAAGTTCAATGCATTCATTATTTGCACAGCATGGCATCAATTTGATATTGGCAGTGGATGCAGTGCACAGAAGGTGATATTGCAGTGTGGACAATTTCCAAGGCCGAGGGGAAAAAATGCAAAGAAAACAAGTAAAAAAAAATAATAATATAACTAAAAACATTATTACAACACTAATTTGTCATGCAAAATTAAACACTTCTGTCAGTATCTAAGGAGAAAGGAACTAACATTCTACTAACAATGATATGCATACTCTTGAAAAACAAATAATTAACACATAAGTGTACAAGAGCTAATAATACCACAGTTTTGCACAATTACTTATTCATGGGCTAAACTATCGCTTAAAGTGGCATGTCAAGTTTCAACAAGACTAATGATCCTGTGAAGTGACACACTGCTGTCTAAGAGTTACTCTGTTCATATTCTGGGTGCTGTAAGCACTCACTGCTTCATTTATGTTCATTTATTTGCTGCCATCCCCAAGAATTGCGAGCAATGAAACTATTTTTTCCTAAAAATTAGAAAGTTTCTCCAGAGCTTTCATACCCAAAAGCCTGCTGAAGACGGATGTGTCGAACCATTGACGCAAATAAAATGGCAACACAACGCATTTCCATTCTCTGGACTACATCCTGCTGGAAATCTAGTAGGACCATGGTCCTGCTACAAGGGAGATCCAATGGGAGTTTGAGAATGAACAGTGAAGAAGAATACCCAAAATAATCCAACTCTCAGGAGTATGGAATACTTTGAGAAGTCTCCTACTCAGAAGGAGCGGGCGGTAGTATCTATGTGTGTGCAGAAGGCATGTTCCACCATTTTGTATGTAGACATCCAATCAAATGAATACATACAACCATTTTGTATGTAGACATCCAATCAAATGAACACATACAACCATTTTGTATGTAGACATCCAATCAAATGAATACATACAACCATTTTGTATGTAGACATCCAATCAAATGAACACATACAACCATTTTGTATGTAGACATCCAATCAAATGAACACATACAACCATTTTGAGGTATCAATATTTACTTCACTTATAAATATAGGGTAGACTACAGAGAATCAGTGATGGAAAGATAAAAATTAAGTTGATGCTTCCTTTAGGTTTCATTTTGTGTGAAGTTTCAAGTATTTCAAAACTGACTTCATTATACTCCAGGCAGACCCATAAGTGCTCAGTTTTAGCAGATGGTGAAGAGTATGTATGCTTATCATTCCCGTTGCATGCTGATTTTTCATGAGCCTAAATCGATCCCTTCCTTGTCACATGCATGATTCCAAATTCCTTTAAAAGGTAATACTGTTTCATCCAGCGAATTTTCATTCTCCAATAGGCAATCTAGTATTCCTTTCAAGATTTCACTTTTGTCCATGTTCAATTTGACCATCACAGGTGCTCCTGTAGCCAGAGTGCCTGCTTACTAATCAATTTATTGATTGAGGCAATCCAGTATTCCTTTCAAGATTTCACTTTTATTCATGTTCAATTTGACCACCACATGTGCTCTTGTAGCCAGAGTGCCTGCTTACTAATCAATTTATTGATTGATTGAGGCAATCCAGTATTCCTTTCAAGATTTCACTTTTATTCATGTTCAATTTGACCACCACAGGTGCTCTTGTAGCCAGAGTGCTTGCTTACTAATCAATTTATTGATTGATTGAGGCAATTCAGTATTCCTTTCAAGATTTATCTTTTATCCATGTTCAATTTGACCACCACAGGTGCTCTTGTAGTCAGAGTGCCTGCTTACTAATCAATTGATTGATTGATTGAGGCAATCCAGTATTCCTTTCAAGATTTCACTGTTATTCATGTTCAATTTGACCACCACAGGTGCTCTTGTAGCCAGAGTGCCTGCGTACTAATTTTCAATCACTCCAGCATTACTTAGACAGTAGATCTATATAAGTTCCTGAATGGCACAGGTATCTATGTATGCTAGCCATTCATGGTGCAACCATCAGCTTTGAATATTTCTAAAAACATGGACAGAATCATACACAATAACAGCCCTGTTCAGCTTGATATTTGAGAGCCATCTAAGGCTGCCTCCTAAACCGTGATATAACTACCTCCACCGACATTCTCATTTTGGAGATTGTTGGCACATAAGCTCTGCTCTGTTCGGCTATGATCCTTCCTCTTACTCCATCAGAGAAGCCCCATTCTGACTTCTCTCCACACCAGACTGACCCATCAGAGTACATGACTATATCCTCACTCCTTGTGTGAAGTTTGTCAGTGTTTATTTTACTTTTGTATAAATAATGTATAGGTCACATTATTCCAGGTCCATAGATGGGGGGAAGGAAGGCTTGAGGTGTTTAAGTTTAAATAAATCCCGTAGTAAATCTAACGTGACTTTAAGCACTCATAACTTAGCCAAAAGGTCGATAACAAAAACTCCTCATGTAGCGATTTTTCACAAAATGGTCTTCAAAATTAGGTAAAACCCCCTTCTTAAAGTAATCATATCTACAGCTCTGAATTACTTCTACACTAGATATAGACTTATTGACCTGATTTCTGCTTTAACCCTTGAATAAAGCAATGGCATTTCACATGACCATTCATCTTCCATGAAAAATAACTGTGCAAAAACATAATTTTTAACTGCATATGTTAAGGGTTAATCTGTTGAAACTACATTAAAACTAATAGGTAGAGACACAGAACACAAAGTAAAATGTTTTACAGTTCACAAACAGACTGAATCACATGAAGATATTTAAAAATGGCTCTAAAAGTATAGAGGATTTGCTGTGCTGTACACAGATTTTCTCAAATGTATTCTGCCCTATATTGAGCATATAGTCTGTCAAGACTTACATTAATCACATGAAGAAATATAGTTACTAGTTTACAAAACAGACAGAATCACATGAGGACATGTAGTTAAGCTTTCACAAAATAAACAATCTGTTGACAAGACTGATAAGTTTAGGTCAATGATACATAGTGTATAAGACTATATCCTACTTTTTCATGTATACCTGTAAAGATTATCTATTCAAAGGAAGATAAGTTTTCTATTAGCAAAACGCCAATGTGCTGCCGGGGTCCAAAAAGGGAGCAAAGAATAGCAACACTGTTTACCTTCCACGCATGTCATAAAAGGCGACTAAGGAGGTTATGTGATGGAGTTCGCTGTCCCATCCCATATAGGGTCAGTCACCCAAAGCCATGCTGAAGTCGGATGTGTCAGGCCGAAAGGCACAGATATTGCAGAAATGCTGTAAACCATGACACAACACATTCTGTTCTCTGGACTACATCCTGCTAATCTGCAGGAGTTTGAGAACAAACGCAAAAGAAGAAGATTAGCAAAAAAGTGTACAGGATTTTTAACATCTCCTGACATCTTTTTCATTCGAACACTGAACAGAACCAATGTCTTTGCAATCAGAGTGCATACCAGAATGTAGTTATGTCCCTTTTTATCATCCGTCATCAATGCTGTAGGGGGCACTTTCTGCATGGTCTAGTGAGAAAACTATCAAAGAATCCACTTAAACCAGTAATATTAACATGGAGATAAAATAGTGACAGATATCCTGTCATGGCCGGAGTTACAGGGCTAATTTCATGCTTATAATAGTTAGTCATTCAATTAACATGCTCTGCAAAGTTGAAGCAGGAGTTGTCTGCCGTCAATGGGTGGAGTTGTTGATGCAATCTCTGACCAGAAAAATTACATTTTCATTAAGCATTTACTTTAACGTCAGGATCTGTAGGTGTTTAGAGTAATAAGTAAGACAATACACTGGTGATCATAGCCACTGTATCAAAAGGTACATCAATGGATCAATCTCATGTAATCAATGCACTTAGGAAAATTGTGTCTGTGCAGATGATTTTCAAAATGGATCGCTCTCACGATTGTTGAGATAGATGAGCTGGCCAAGGACACTTCACAACCACAATTGATGAAAAGTTCATATATTTAGGCAAAGAGAAAAGTGGACTCAGCAAAGTCAGTATCTTACAGTCAAAAGATATTGCCAGAATCCTTTTGGGATACAACACAATCAAAGATTGCATAATGACAATAAGACTAAACTGAAGATCCAAAAACATCACCATCATCCAAACATATGCACCAACATCCAAACATATGCACCAACATCCAAACATATGCACCAACATCCAAACATATGCACCAACATCCAAACATATGCACCAACATCCAAACATATGCACCATCATCCAAACATATGCACCAACAACAGCAGCAGAAGACAAAGAAATAGACACATTTTATGACAATCTACAAGAGACAATAGATAAAATACCGAAACAAGACATTAAAATAGCAATGGGGGGATTTATATGCAAATGTTAGACCACGAAGTGCATGGGAGGAAAGATATGCAGTAGGGCCTTTCACTATTGGCCAAAGGAACAAAAGAGGAGAACGACTAGTAGATTTTTGCATAGACAACTTGACAATCACTCTATTCCAACAACACCCTAAACGACTGTACACATGGACATCACCAGTTGGCAAGACAAAAAATCAAATAGATTATATCTTAATCCAACACAGATTATGATCAAACATTCTATGCGCCAAGACTCTTAAGAGTGTCGACTGTGATACAGACCACAAACTTTTCATGGCTGATATAAAAATAAAGCTTAAAAGGGTCATAAAAGGTGCTAGACCCATCCACTTTGACACCAGCAACATACCAGCAGAATATAGCATTGAAGTTCACAACAAATTTGAAATACTTCTGGCAGTACAAGAAGATTCAACAATAGGATGAACTAGCCAACTATGCAAGAGATATTCTTGTTTCTACAACATAAAATATTATACTCAGAAAAGTAACCAAAAGAAAAGGCTACATCTCAGATGAAACTCTCAAACTAATTGAAGAAAGAAGACAAATTAAAACAATGAATTACACTGCAAATCACAGCAAATAAAAAGAAATCAGAAAGAAAATAAGGAAGAATACAAGACAGGACAATAACAAATATATACTGGAGACCTGCAAGATAGAGGAGATGAACAAACAAGGAAGAAGTGATAGATATAAATAACCCAAATATCGGAGGATGACCGACAAAAAGGAAGTGTCGCAGTAACCATACAAATAGAGGTAAATGCAAATAAAGTAAATAGGTTACTAGAAAACTATCAATATAAAATAATAAAATATAGAAAATAACAATTTAAAAAAAAGAACAAATACAATTATCAACATGTCGGTCCAATTGGGACCTTTAAAGACAACAAAAACAGTTAAGAACAAAAAACCATAATGAATATAAACAAAATTGATTTCTCCCACCAGGAAATCAACAAACAGCTACAAAAGATCAGGTGCAATACAATTTCAACAAGTGCATATCGATACATTCAATATGTCTAAATTATGAAAAACCCAAAGATTAAAGATGTAGAACTAAAGAAAGGGGGACACCAAATAGCACTGCCAAGAACGGGGAGGGGGGGGGGCAAGTTGGCAACGGGAGACAAAAGGGAAAAGGACAGAAAATAATGCACGTAGGAGCGCCGGGGGGGGGGGGGGGGGGGGGACACAAAAATGTATGATATACACATTTCTACACATGTTAGATATATACCTGTGTTTGTTCCTAGTATACTTGTATTTCTATGTATGTTTGTGTGTATATATATATATATATATATATTGTTATGCTCATTTATGTGTATATATATCCAAATTTGTGTGTGTGTGTATATATATATATATATATATATGTTGTTGTGTGTGCAGGTACCTATGTACATGTATGTGTCTATGTTTCAATGTGTGCTGTGAAATCAGTATATACTTTTGTATATGTCTGGATGTTTGTATGTATATGTGCTTATATTTATAAGTTATCTGTGTTTGCCGGGTAGAATGTGTGCATGTTTGGTTTGTGATTGTGTTTGGATGTTTGTAGTTTTTGTTGTCTATCCTGTGCTGTCAAATGCTATTCTTCTTTGCACATTTCAGTGTTCCGTGTGTTTATTTGTCCCCCCCCCTACGTGCATTGTATTTCTCTGTCCTTTCCCCTTTTGTCTCCTGTTGCCCACCCCCCCTCCCCATTCTTGGCAGTGCTATGCTATTTGGTGTCCCCCTTTCTTTCGTTCTGCATCTTTAATCTTTGGGGTTTTCATAATTTAGACATATTGAATGTATCGATATGCACTTGTTGAAATTGTATTGCACCTGATCTTTTGTAGCTGTTTGTTGATTTCCTGGTGGGAGAAATCCATTTTGTTTATATTCGTTATGGTTTTTTGTTCTTAACTGTTTTTGTTGTCTTTAAAAGTCCCAATTGGACCGACATGTTGACACTTGTATTTGTTCTTTTTTTTAATTGTTATTTTCTATATTTTATTATTTTATATTGATAGTTTTCTAGTAACCTATTTACTTTATTTGCATTTACCTCAAAGAAGTGATAGCATGTTCAAAGATATGAGAACTCTAACAGGTGATTTCAAGCTAGCACTAACCATCATTCAAGATAAACAAGTTAACAAACTGACAGAAAACAAAGATATCCTGGAAAAATGGAAAGAATATTCTGAAGAAAAGTATGAGGAAATCCACAAAAACACAGACAAAAGCAGTAAATAGTACCAGAACCCAGTTTAAATGAAGTCAGATGGGCCATTAAAAACCTGAAGAGAGAGAAATCTCCAGGTGTGATAGTATAACTGCAGAAATCATCCAGGCAGGAGAAACTATCATCACCATCTATCACAGACTGCACCAAGATCTGCAAAAGTGAAGTTTGGCCCAAGGACTGGACACGATCAGTCTACATACCGCTAGCAAAGAAGGGAACCATCGCACTGATCAGTCATGCCAGCAAAACACTACTTGGTATCATCATGAAAAAACTACAACATAAGCTGGAAGAAGAGTTAAATGAAGCACAGGCAGGTTTCAGACAGGGCAGATGCACCAGAGACTATATATTAATATGCGGAACATCATAGAGAAATGCAGAGAGTTTGACATCTACACATGCTTTATTAACTACAAAGAATTTGATTGTGTACAACATCAAATATGTTGGAATATCATGAAGGATGTAGATTTCCCTGTACACCTAGTCCACCTCAAAAAAAAACATACCAAGACCAGCAGGCAGCGGTGAGAGTAAATAGTGAAACATCTGATTCGTTCAGCGTGGAAAAAGGATGTTTCCTATCACCATTTATGCAGAGAACATAATGAGGAATGCAAGAAATGACCAACAGAGAAATAACTTCAACCCACTCAACATCGGAGGTCACAAGATACCAGAATTAAGATATGCTAATGATACAACATTATTAGCACACAGTCAAGCAGGTCTCCAACATCTCATAAACTCCATTCAAGAAAATAGTGAAAAACAAAACCTATTTCTGAATGGAAAACCACTAGGAAGTTCTCAATCGGTATCAACAATGGCAAATTAGAAACCTGTTTTGAATACCTTGATTCTCTTATCAACAGTAACGGGGATTGCTATGAAAAAGTCAGGAGGAGGTTGGCTATCAGGAAGACTGGCTCAAGATAGACAGAAGTTTTGAAATGCTGTGATGACTGCTACATCCTGTTCAGGATATCTACCTGATGATGATGATATGTGACAGGACAGGACAAGACATACATAATAGAATATATAAATCACATGAAAAGACATTTGTCATAGAAAGTATCACAATAGGTTACAGAACATACATGAACAAATATATAATGACAGACACAAAAATACATGAGACAGAATTCATTTAGACAAAACATATCGCTATTAGGTCCTTAATAATTAATTGGACAGTATTAATTACAAGCAATAAGCTGTATGCAGTAATTGTTGACTGATTAGAACTTCCGGACAGTACAGTGTTAACATGCCAGGTATTAATTCACAAATATTTACATCTGCTAATTTCTAAACAAGAAAAACTCTCAACATAAATACAAGACCACCTTACCTCACCACTCTGCCACCCATTTCTCTCAAACCCATCTGTAGTACTGTATCCAGAATCATTGCTTAGTACAGTGTGTCTTTTCCATTTTGATTCTGGAACTCCGAGCATATTTTTGAGGTCGTCAGTTGATCTGATTTTGAGATAAACATTTATGAAATGATCTGATTTTGAGATAAGCAGTTATGTAATGATCTTCTTCTTCAGCGTTCTTTCTCAAACTCCCGCTGGATATCTCTTTTAGCAGGATCCATTGTCCTACTAGATTTCGAGCAGGATGTAATCCAGAGAATGGAAATGCGCTGTGTCGTTGTTTTATTTGCGCCAATGGCCCAACACATCTGTCTTCGGCAGGATGAAATGATCTGATTTTGAGATAAACATTTATGAAATCAAACTGAAGTTTGAATTTTGAGGATACACTTTTCTGCAACATTCTGATGATGTGTACTCAAAAATAAGACAATGAATGAAAGAAATTGAAAGCTAAATGTTAGTCATTGGATCATCACCATTGCTCTCCAGACATGTCCACAGATGCTCCTATCTCGCATTTACTGCATCCACCATTACATGATGAATGACAGTTTTAGATCTTTGTTGGTTGGCAAACAATCCTCTACGCCTTCAGTAGTGTGACAACAATGCATTTGACGTGATCTCATCAAGACATAACGTTTTTTTGGGGGATATGGCTGGTCAAGTACGGAAAATCTGTCTACTTGTGTTGCAAAGCGATTCGATGCTGCTAGAATGAACCTGGTTTCAATTCCCGTCAACTGTAAGAATTATTTTCATTTATCCTCATGCTTCCTACTTGAATTTACTTATCAGACTAACTCACTTTGTAACTCATTGAAAAATATCACTTGATATTCCCCTTCCTACACACCATGTCATGTCATCAGAATGTCAGAATGTCATCAGCATATGATAATGGTCTATCAGTCACTGTGATCTATCTGCCTGTAAATTGTATCACGTAATGAGGAAACTCTCAAAAATGGAAAAGGAAGTGTCTTTATAAGGTATAACAATGGAAAAGAATCTCAGTAAAGCATTCCAAACAGGAAACACATGCTCAAACATTAGAGCAGGGCCAGGGACACTCCTGAAGGAATTGAGAGCTCTCACTAGTACAGAACATTCAATATCAAACAACATAGTAATATTCACTGACTTTAGATCTTTTAATTGGAAGCATTAAACTGTAATACATAGGAAGAACAAAATACACAAATGTATACTGGAACTGGAAAACATCCCTTTTCGATGGCTACCTGCTCATTGTGATATCACTGGAAATAAGAAAGTTGATGCCCTGGCAAAAGCAGGAGGCAAAATGGAACAATTCAGTTATCCTCTGCCATACAATGAGACCAAAACACTAACCAGCAATCATTATACATCAGTGAAATAAATAAATGAACATTGATCAGAATCTAGATAACATAGACCAACTTCATAGACAACAAAAGACCATCATATTTCAACTTAGAACTGGTCACTGTATACTACAGAGCCATTTCGTACCGGATCAGGGTGGTCCAAAAATGAATGTTCATGTGGAACAGGAACTCATACAGACCCCTGAAAACATACCCCAAGACTGTCCAGATTACAAAGAACTACGAGGCAAGACATGGCCACACAGGTCTAAACTTTGGTGCAGCCGCTCTGACCTGGAGAAGACTGGGAGCTTCATTCTGGTGACTGACCTGAAGATCTAGTAAGACCAAAAGAATCATGAACGCAGAAGTACTGTATACACATTAAAAAATACTGCAACAGCTGTGACTTCTGTGGATGTCCAAGGCTTATGAATACTGGTGCCAATGCCTAACTACCACATTTCAGAACCACCTCTTCCTGAAGCAGGGCTGCAGCAATCCAACAAAGTAGCAACTTACAACAAAGTGTAACAACTGAGTAATGAAATCCAATGACACTGTTGAATGCATCCTCCAAGTCTATTTCAGCCGCACATGTTTACATTAATGAATCAAATCTTCAAATAATCATGCGAAAAGACAGCTGCGCTGTGTCAAGTCTGCTTATGCAAAGAAGTTGGAAGCTAAACATAAGTGCAAGAATCTGAAAGTTAAATGATCAGACAATGAATGGAAGAAATTTAAAGCTGAATGTACGACAATGAATGAAAAAAATTGAAAGTTGAATGTGAGGCAGTGAGACAATTATTGAAATAAATTGATATCTAAGTGTAAAACAAGTATATAATTGCATAAGTTTAAGACAATGAGTGAAAGAAACTGAAAAGTGAATGTTAGACAATGAGTGAAAGAAACTGAAAAGTGAATGTTAGACAATGAGTGAAAGGTGAATGTTAGACAATGAGTGAAAGGTGAATTTTAGTTAGATAATGAGTGAACGGTGAATATGAGACAATGAATGAAAGATCCAAAGAACACGAGCATGAATGAACTTATGGCCTGCTTACTACACCTCAGCAGTACTACCAAAGAAACAGTACTGCAGTGGATCCCTTGTCACTGTGGCATACCTGGAAATGAAAAAGCTGATCTCCTGGCAAGGAAAGGAGTATCACTAGAACAAATAGAAAGGGATAATACTTACTATGAATGTAAGACAAAAGCAAAATATAAGAAAAAGTGGAAGAAGAGACACCCAACTGCAGAACCAAATGACCCATACCATCAAATATCACACGCAAGGAACAAACCATTATCTTCAGACTACAAACTGGCCACAACAGACTGAGAAGTCACATGTTCTGAAAGCTGAAGATTGGAGAGACAGACCAGTCAACTGTGGACTGAGCTCAGAGACTGCAGAACACATTCTTCATGCATGTCAACTCTACCAAGAAGAGGGAGAAAATATGGCCTACTTCCAGACTTGAGGGGCTCCATGAATGACCTGAAGCGAATCACTCAATTCATTAAAGCTAATGGCGCTGTAACCTGATATCCAACTGAAGAACGATGAAGAAGAAGAAGTGAAAGTTGAACGTGAGACTGACTGACAATAACAGAAGAGTAGTAAATAATGTAACTGAAAACTTACTGCTGAGCTGGTAAAGATTTGCGAATGAATCTTTTCATATCTGAATCGCTGCCCATGAGAATTCCTCTCTTCCTGTCCTCTTTAATGGCCTCAATCAGTAAGTATTTCATGATATGCTGCCTGCCTTTGATGCATACCTGGTTAATATAGGTAATATTTATCAGATGATTGATCTACAGGTAAATGTACTTTTCTGCCTTAACTTTGCTACCCTCTTCCACAAGTGCAGATTAATAAGAGAAAAATGACACATTATTCTAACAAATACATCTCATTTGTCTGGTTTTAGTATAGTTCAGACTTTTTAATATAAGTTCTATGTGTGTCTGTTACAAATCAGTTATTTCAAACACAAGACAAATATATACCTTTGAAAACAGACAAACCTCCAAGTTGTCAAAAACCACTTTTGCTGGTAGTCAAGCAACATAACCTGGCTTGGTTTAGAGGACATGTAATGAGGACATATGGATGGACATGATGGCAAATAAAACTCTGGACTGACAACATCAAGGAATAATCAATGAATGAATTTTCTACATTCATTCGAATGGCCAAATAAAATCCTTGATTGACAACATCAAGGAATGATTATGAATTAATTTTCTACATTTATACGAATGGATGAGGACAGGTATGTTTGGTGAGATTTTTATGCTGATATTATTCGGGTATTATCATTACTATTAGTATTATTACCATTGTTATATTTAATTCCTGATCTAGATGTACGGGCACCCATTCTGTCCTGGAGAATATAGGCTGCCAATACAGAGTGCTTCAAATTACATTTGATGAATGTCTGCTGTGATGGTCTCAATCTAGATCAGATCCTTCCCAGGTTGCTAAATAATGTCCATTAACTTAGCTTTGGGCCATCAGTCAACTAGTCCTTAGTTTTGGTTTCCACTGTTGCAGAAGTCACTCTTCTCAATTATTTGCAGTGTAACATTAAGCTACTGGCCAGGTCATTCAGGAATCAGAGGCAACGAAAGAGCTGATGCATTCATCGAGAATGATATAGATGAAGACACACAATAGGAAGAGAAAGAGCTGAGTTAAAAAGAGTAATCATGGAAGCGTTTGAAAATTATGACGAGGAGGCTGAAAGAGAGATGAAAATGGGAGTGATGAGGAAAAAATGTGTCCTCTCTGGAAGGACCCAAAGAACTCACAACTAACTAGGAACTGAGCTTGTACACCCTAAGTTGGTTGGATGGACGTAAGCTGAGAACTTATAGACAAATATTTTAGTGTTACAAAACAGTCAAATAAAGTCATTATATTCATTAAGATATTCAAACAAACCCAGAAACCATGCTGAAGTCGGATGTATCAGGCAAAATGGTGCAGATATTGTAAACTATAAACCATGACACAACACATGGTTTCAGACTACATCCTGCTAATTGGGAAAACACACAGTACCGGCAGAGCTTTTTAAATTAATTTTTTTTAAACACTGGAATCTTAATCACTTAATCAAATGAAACATTCAAGTTAGATTGACCACATATGTCCTGCGGGCTTGTCATACGCAGCATCACTTATCATGGCTCATCCAACTTTTTTATTGGCTGGCGACACAATAGTATATGTAAAGTGACCAATGAAAAACAAGGGTCACTCTTAACAGTCAAAATGAGTGACTAATCAGCAACCAGCATCTATCCGGAGAAGGTGTGTATATAGACTCACATGTGCAGCATTCTGTATCTAAATCTTCTTCTTCTGCGTTCGTTCTCAAACTCCTGCAGATTAGTAGGATGTAGTCCGGAGAATGGAATGCGTTGTGTCATGATTTACAGCATTGATGCGATATCTGCGCCTTTCGGCCTGACACAACCGACTTCAGCATGGCTTTGGGTCACTGACCCTATATGGGATGGGACAGCCAACTCCATCCCATAACCTCCTTAGTTGCCTTTTGCGACATGCGTGGAAGGTAAACAGTGTTGCTATTCTTTGCTCCCCTTTCGGGCCCCGGGGGCTCTAAATGAATAGCTCAGACTAGAAGTTACATATTCAATGAGTTTAATCAAAAGAAACAGTACAGTTGAGCTTACATAAGCTGGGGGTAATGTTAGTGGGTTGTGGTCCAAAATCAATTGTTGCAGTGTTTCCATATTACGGAAAGCTGTTGGGATCTTCTCAATTCTGTTGCTTGAAAAATCAAGTCTGTATAATTGGAGACGGCTGATTTCTGAAATAGGTGTAACATACATATACAATATATAAACATAAATATAATGCTCAAAAATGAATTTACTCAACATATCTTAAATATCTACATAGCAACCCAGACTATGTAAGAGAAAATTCTGGGAAAGTAATGTGCTGCAGGATGGCACTGATCACATGACTACTAAAGTGTTGTAGGTGTCCAATAAATGTGTGTCTAAAACTGTATTCTCAAAAAAACTGTATTCTCAATAAAACTCAATGGTGCTAAATTTAATTGAATAAACCAATATTGTGAAATCACTTGGCAGACAGAACTCTGGCAAAAAAATATCTGCCACTGATCTTGATACAGACTGTGGTTAAAACTAGTAATTTCAAACATATTACAAGTCCCTCAAAAAAACATGGCATTTTCATTTGAGTGTGATCTGTAATTCCAACAACAGCTTATTATCCTCTGAATGAAACTATCAGATGATAACAGTAGCAGGCTTTCTTGAATACTACATTCAGTAAGATACTATCTAATGATGAGAAAGATACTATCTAATGATGAGAAAGATACCATCTAATGTTGAGAAAGATACCATCTAATGTTGAGAAAGGACAAAAGGTGATGTCCATAAATTTCATCAACAATTAGGTTGAGGGTCTGAAGAAGTTTACCAGATGTTGAAAAGACAAAGTGGGGCTTCACAAAAGTTGGCATCAACAAATACTGTTTTTATAAACAAATTAAATTGTTTAAATTTGACACATTTTTTTCTAAAAATGCACAACAAAAAACATGGTTTTATTTCTTACTATCATACTAGAAAAATATTTTGAGGAGTGGGGTAAAAAAAAAAGGTTTCGACATTTGACAAGGTTGATCCCCTGAATTCTTGACAGTTGCTGACAGGTTGGAGTAGGTAAAAATTTGCCAACAATTATTGACGTAATTTTTGGACATTGCCCCCCCCCCCCTAAGCACTGAAAAAAGACAAATTATGAGCAAGGACAAACTGTTAGATAGGAATGAATGTTGCTAACAAAAATACATGCTGAGAAAGGATATTATGAAACAGTACAGTTGTTGAGAGAGGAAAAAAGTTGGTGAAGAAGCAAAGATGGTGAGAACAAAGATAAAATTCTTATCATTACTATTATAATTAGCCAATTTTAAGAGACAAAGAAGAAACAAATCTGTAGATAAGAGCACATTATAAGAAAATAAAAGAAGTAACTGGTTTGGAATTAGTGCCTACCTATGTGATTATTTCCCTTTGTTATGTTTATCAGTTTATGTTTAACATTTATTAATTTAAATATAAATATATTTCGGGTTAGGGTTAGGATTACGGTAATTATGTAAAACACAACATACATTAGTTATGTAAAACATAACTAACCCTAACCTTAAGCCTCAAAAATGAATATTTAAATTCTTCTTCTGCGTTCGTTCTCAAACTCCTGCAGATTGTAGGATAGCAGGATGTAGTCCGGAGAACGGAATGCATTGTGTCATGGTTTACAGCATTGCTGCGATATCTGCGCCTTTCGGCCTGACACATCCGACTGCAGCATGGCTTTGGGTCACTGACTCTATTTGTAGGCACTTGGACATCTGGGATTAGCATGTTCATCTGGGAAATTTTGCTTATGCTATAAATTTCTTGTGACAGAGTTTAAAATAGTGTTAGCATCATTTGTTGTGTTTGAAACTAGATTTATTAAGTTCTGTAACCATTTTTCTTTTATATATGTAACTTTTAAGAGGGTAAAACAATGCCCAAACCAGAAATTATTTATTTAAAACATCAACATTTGTTTAAATTATGCAAACATTTTGAATATTAATTAGTTGTACGTGCATCTGAGAATCACATCAATGTGATCAACAGATGCAGTATGTCTGTGCGAATACAAAAATATATAGTTTCTGTGGTATTTTATTATGTTTAATAGATACATAATCTATTTTCATTTTAATTATGCAAATTAGCAGCCATTTTGAATATAATTAGTTCTGTGTCCATCAGAAAATTCCAGAAATATGATCAACATAAGCGTCTTGTCTCCATAAACACAAAAATGTATAGTTTGTGTATTGTATTATTGAAAATAACAAAGATAATTCAGAAATTATCAGATTGACTACATTTTGTGGTCACAAGTTTTATTTATATTTTCCTATATTTTCCATGTAAATTATTTTGATGTCATATTCATTAGAAAAAAATCATGACTTTTTTCACGATTGACATACCGACTTGATTGAGGTATCGAATTGCAATTTTTAAGGGCTATCTAACTATATTATTTGTAATTATGTAGCACTATTTTGAAAATTTTGTCCAAGTACCTACTATATGGAATGGGACAGCCACCTCCATCCCATAAACTCATTACTCGCCTTTTACGACATGCATGGGTAAACAGTGTTTCTATTCTTTGCTCCTCTTTTGGGCCCCGGCAACACATGGGCGAATATTTCAATTAATTATTGATATAATATTTAGATTAATTAACCATAAAATACGTAGGTAGGCGCTAATTGCAAACAAGAACCCAAAAGAACTACCATAGTTAATAATAATATTAAAAAATGGGCCTTTTCTTCTTCTTCTGCATTTATTCTTAAATCCCTGCAGATTAGCAAGATTTACTCTAGAGAACAATGAGCTGCATCTTGGTTTACAGCTTAGCTGCAATATCTGCATCTTTTGACCAGACACATCCAACATGACATAGGTTAGATGACTTTCCAAGGCATGAGATATTCAACTCCTGTTTACCAGGACAATGTGTTATTATTATATGCTGTTAATTCATACTTCAGCAGCACACGAGAGGAATGGTACCAGCGGAAAAATTTCTCATTGAACATATTCAGATTTAGGAATGTTGTGTATTGTCTTCACATACTAGGGGTTAAGATTTCAGCTTCAGATAATCTCTCAGGGCGTAGCAGCTGAAGTTCTCATTCTGTACTGGTTGAGTTTTCTTTTCCATATTTTAGTGAAGTGTTCTCTCCATGCTACACCAATCCTTGCATTATTGATACTGAGTCATGCTCATCAGGTGCCATGCCAGCTGGCAACGGCGGTCATAGCTTTCCACAGCATTATGTATTGAGATCGTTGTTGTTTCCCTGCGTGCCAGGTTGTCAAACTGTCTAATATTTTCTCACGTTGCTGCCCTGTCTCTGTTGTCTTCAAACCTACCTGTCTCATGAAGTGGCCAAAAAAAGAAGATTGCTGTTTTCTTATATTGTTGATTAAGATCTGTTTCACATTTCACTCTTTCAATACCTCTACATTAGTTTTTCTGGCAGTCCATGGTATTCTCAGCATTCTTCTGTAGAACAACATCTCCGTTGCCTCTAATTTCCCACTTTTCAGTTTGCTTATTGTCCAAGACTCGCACCCATATGTTAGTATAGGAGTTATATAACACTGCAGAACTCTCTTTCTCACCTCTAATGACAAGGTCATATTACACAGTATATTTTTCATTTTTCTGAATATTGTTTTTGCCTGTCCTATTCTGCTTCTTATTTCTGTTTAAATTCTTCCATCTGCTGTAATTGTTGAATCTAAATACTTCAATTGGTGGACCTGTTTTAATACTATATCATTCTGATCTTACAACTTGTGGTATTTTGTTTCATGCTCATTAACCTCAAAATCCTCCGATTGTGCAGACTCTCGTAGAGCATTATGTATGACTGTTCTGTCCAAAGATTGACCACCTGTTCTAGAAGCATAACTAGCCAACATGTCAGACTTACCAACAGGTAACTCTACAAGATAGTTTCTACGAAAATTGAGGCTACGTAACGATGATAAATCTCCAATTTGTACAGGTAAATGGGAAATTTCATTACAACTCACATCCTGAAGAAAAAAAGTAAGAAAAACAAGTCATGAATTACTGGAAAACAATTTCAAATAAACATCTCTGGACTTGATGAGTAATAATATATATATATATCACATGACATATTATTTCCATTACGTTGTCTTCATTGTGGATACTCTGAGCGCCTCTCTATCCCGGATGAATAATATTACCAGCAAGAATTGTGGGATTATTGTTAAATCTGAAGTTAATTGATTGACACAGGTTGATTTGTATGATTTACAAGGTGGTTATCAGTAACATGAGTTAGACAGGGGTGTTGTCTGTGTGTTTCTGGGGGGCCTAAAAGGGGAGCAAAGAAAAGCAACATTGTTTATCTTCAATGAATGTTATAAGAAATGACTAAGGAGATTCTGGGATGGAGTTGGCTGTCCCATCCGATATATGGTCAAAGTGACACAGAAGCCATACTGAAGTCGGATGTGTGTCGGAAAGAAAGGTGCAAATATCACAGCAAAGCTGTAAATCATTGCTCAATGCATTCCATTGTCCAAATTATATCCTGCTAATCTGTAAGAGTTTGAGAACAAATGCAGTCAGAGAAGAATAATACAGAGGTGCATGCTATTAGAATTATTCTTCATTATTTATACGGATAGTTTCACTGAAACATCCAAAGCTTCACCAGATGTTGACCAGCCAAAACTTCACCCGATGCTGACCAGCCAAAACTTCACCAGATGCTGGCCAGCCAAAATTTCACCAGATGCTGATCAGCCAAAACTTCACCAGATGCTGACCAGCCAAATGACAACAGAACTACTCATTGCTGATGACCAGTGCCTACTCAACAGTTGTGAAGAACTGCAAGATTACATAAACCTATTTTACGAAAGATATCTTAATCAAAACAGAAGTAGCATCTATAGGCAGAGAATTCAAACTGTCTAATATTTTCTCACATTGTCGCCATCTGTCTCTGTTGCCTTCAATTTTGCATGTGAACTACTGAAACAAATGCAGACATTTAAATATCTTGGAAGCATTTATATAGATAAAAGAATGGACAGACAGGAATTGATACAGCCAAATATGTAAATTATAAACTGACCCCAATCTTGAAGTACACATCTATCCCAATATAAACCAAAAGGAAAATCGTAAATTGAATCTTCATACATTGTGTTACCAGTACCAGTAGTGGACACTAACAAAAGAGAAAACTTACTTAACCTGTAGGAATCCAAAGTCTACAAATGTAATCTAAAAACACTTATATGAAGAAAGAATTACAAAGAGAAATAAAGATCAGGCAAATAAAATATTTTGGAAACATTAAATGGCATGACACCTTATTGAAGACGTTAATTGAGGGTAAAGTAAAAGGCAAGAGGTAAACAGAGATACAAGTGGGAGAGTAACATCACAAGATGGACAGGTTACAGTCAAGCAGAGTGCACCACCAGGACAAGAGACAGGGGATATTGGAGATCTGTTGCAGTCAACCTTCCTTGCGGAGATGGCACTTGATGATGATGAAGTAGTCAATAGCAACAAGATAGAGGAACTAGTAAGCTCGTACTTAGCAGGTGAAATCAATACAAGTCGTGTCTCATTGAAGCGATATATAAACCTGTGTTTTACGTAAGTCTAATTGTTACTTAGCAGGTGACATCAATACAAGTCGTGTCTCATTGAAGCGATATATAAACCTGTGTTTTACGTAAGTCTAACTGTTACTTAGCAGGTGACATCAATACAAGTCGTGTCTCATTGAAGCGATATATAAACCTGTGTTTTACGTAAGTCTAATTGTTATTTAGCAGGTGACATCAATATAAGTCGTGTCTCATTGAAGCGATATATAAACCTGTGTTTTACGTAAGTCTAATTGTTACTTAGCAGGTGACATCAATACAAGTCGTGTCTCATTGAAGCGATATATAAACCTGTGTTTTACGTAAGTCTAATTGTTACTTAGCAGGTGACATCAATACAAGTCGTGTCTCATTGAAGCGATATATAAACCTGTGTTTTACGTAAGTCTAATTGTTATTTAGCAGGTGAAGTATTAAAGTCACAATTTTTATTTTGGCTTTCCCCAAAATTATCACTTATGTCTTTCTCTATTCTTCCATTTTTTTTGTCCACCATACTACCCAGGTAAGCACAATTCTCCAGCTCTTCAGTCATGTCACCAGCAATCTTCATAGGTTTTCAGTGACTAAAATGCTACAATAACTGAACATTACCTATACACAAACACTGTATTTAACATTTACCAAGTCCATAAGATTCTTCAGCTGTCTTATTTCTTCTGGAAGTGACACAAGTTTGTTATTGCTCGCCAACAGAACTTCAAGACAGCTAAGTGTGCACAAAGCAGGTGGCAGCACTGGTAATTGATTCCGGCTGGGGATTTTAAAACAAAATAATTTATTACCACTTGGGCTTTGACCTAAAAATTGATAGATGTACTTATTGTGTCATTGATATATGTACTTTCTGTCATTGATTGATGTACTTATAGTATCATTGATATATGTACTTTCTGTCATTGATTGATGTACTTATAGTATCATTGATATATGTACTTATTATGTCATTGACTGATGTACTTATTGCATCATTGATAGATGTACTTATTATGTCATTGATTGATGTAATTATTACATCACTGATAGATGTACTTATTGTGTCATTGATAGATGTACTTATTGTGTCATTGATAAATATGTGGAAGCCTTTCATTGAAGATTTACAGATGTCTTTATACCTCAGCATTGGTCTACCACTGACTCAATGGCCATCAGCCAGTTCCCCGAATAATACTAGCATTGGAATGTAGCAGCTTGGCATTCTGCGGATGTGACCCAGCCAACGCAATATATTTATATTAAGTTTCTCCTTGGCAGATGGTAGCTGGTATCCCCAACATTAATACTACTCTGATGCAATCATAGAACCATTGGGTAGGTCATGTGGTACATGACAGATCATCACCTACCACAATACTTCTCTGTGGTGAGCTACAGAAGGGCATATATTCTCAAGGTGGAAAAAATTATACATGGGAAGACCTGCACAAAACAGAACTACATGGCACACTACTCAAAAAATGGCATTTGTGAAAAGTGGATAAATGCAGCAGCTCAACAGCAGCTAGATAATCCTGGATAGATCAAACACCATCTACAATGATCTCTTCATGGGCAGCTTCTCCAATTACCTTTACGACCAGACTCTGACTTATTAGCCATCTACAGTCTCATTGTCAAAGACTTAACTCTTAACTGAATTTTATACAGTTGGTGTAACAAATAGTCATCATCCCCTGTGACTGATGGAGAACAATTGAACTATATATACTTCCTTCTTGTTTTTCAGGCAGTCATCACATCAAGTAGCTGATATGAACCATATGATTTTTATATATACATATCTAAAAACTTCAATGTCTCTTGTTTATTGCCATCTGAGGGGCGATACTTTCACCTGTTACCAGCAACCATGCCTTCTATTACTAGTTTATCTATTCTGTACAAGGAGAATCACAGCACATACAAAATTGAAAATTGTTGCCTCTTGTTTTGATGTCTCAAGAGACATATAATAATAATTAGACATGTGATCCCGCCGAAGACGGATGTGATGGGCCATTGGCGCAAATAAAACGCAGACACAACTCCATTCTCTGGACTACATCCTGCTGGAAATCTAGTAGGACAATTGTTCTGCTACAAGAGAGATCTGGCAGGAGTTTAAGAATGAACGCTGAAGAAGAAGACATGTTATGAGGCATGATTCACTTTAGAAAACTATCCTACAGGGCACAGTTATGGTGTGAGAAAAAAGGAGGACAAAAGAAAATATGGATTACTAATAGAACAGACTAGACAGGATTCAGATTCTTCACACTTAAACAAAGAACTGGCATAGCAAGATTTTGATGCTATTGTCCACAGTTACACCCATACAACACTGAAAGGTTATGTGCTTGATGATTACAATACCTTCCAGGACCAGATAGATAGAACACCTCATATGGAGCAAAACAACATCTCACAAACATATGCATATATCACACAATGGCATTGGGTCAAAGGGCATGAGCCCATGGACCGCTGGATCAGCAACCATGATTATGATAATAATAAGCCTTTAAGAAAGCTGAGATACTTTATTTTAAGTCATGGTGTGGAGGTGGGTGAGAATTTAAAAAACACTTTCAATATGGCACTGACATGACACATGATGAAAATCGTTAACAAATTACCTCAAAAAAGACTAAGAAAACATGGATTAATGACTGTATTTACCTCAGATTCAGATGAGTAAGGATTTGCAGCTGTTGAATGGCATCAGGAATGGAGCGGATGACATTATGGTAACAGTTGATTTTTTCAACAAATAAATATTCACAAACTTCATGGGGAATTTCTGTCAGTCGATTCCTTGAGATATCTGGGTTAAAGACAAAATAAGTAAATATTTAAAAACAATAAGAATAATAAAAAAGAGAATACTTGTTCATTGGTGAGCAGAACAAATTATTGTATGTCATGTGACGTATTCTTTCCACAACATAGTCTTCCTTATGAATCTTCTGAATTCCCCGCTATCTCTGGCAAACTGTTCCGCGACTTCTAGCAACGTGTGCTTGCATTATTATGTTTAAATATTTCAATGATGTTATTGGAAGTTGCGGTAGTGTTGTCACTCTTCCACCGACCAGTAGATCTGTTTTAGATTTAACTAGTTATTCGTGGTTTGAAATAAAAGCTACTCCCATTATTCACACAGTCACAGTAAAGTAGAGTTCTGAGAACCAGACTCTATTCAGTGAAAATTCCTCAGATGGAGATAGTATTCGCCACTGATGGGCCAGTGGTTTGGCCATTGTGCAGTTTATTAGGGAAGAAAAATTGTGTTTTCTGCACAAGCACTAGTCTGAAGGACATCTTAGTCCATAGCCACCTAAAGTATTCTGCTTAATCATTTTGGTACTGTTCGTTGCAAAAATGCAGAAGTTGCTATACATGTCCTTATGGTGGTTCAGATGCACTCCATTTTATTTCCCATGGCCACTTTCTCCATTGATGAGGCCTTTACATGTGAATCCCGTAATGTTATTTACATGATCATATGTAAACGCTGTTGCAAGCAGTAAATTAGGGAAACCGGCTTAAGATTCAGCGACCACTTCTGTAACCATTTTCATGCCATCCAGCACAGAACACCTACTCCTGTTGCCACACACTTCAATGGCGATGGCCATCATAGTGCTCTTGATATTCAGGTCACTGCCATCAGATCCTGCGCCACCAATGATATATCTAGGTATGCTCTAGAAAATCATATTATTATTTAGTTGGGTACCCACAAGCCTTTTGAACTCAATTCTGACCACTTTTTTGTCTAGTTCTCGGGTGGTGTAGTCTTTACCTTTATTCAATTTGTTCCGTCATTTACGTCATCGTTTTGTGTCCACCTATATTTACGTTTTTATGTACTTTCTGTTCCTGTCCTTTCTCTACTGGAACCAGGCTCACATTAGAGATAAAGGTTAGCACCTGAGGACACAGGAGGCAATGGAAAGTCTAACTACACGAGACAAGTTCATTTACAGCAAAACACAAAATATATTATGAAGGGACTGTGACAGTTTGATCAATGTTTTCTTTTAATTTGTGTTTGGCTAGGGCCTAATTTGTAGAAACTGAAACATATCAAAGTCATTGCTACATTATAAGAAAAATATTTGTATCTGTACTATTTTCCTTTTATTCTCACCAAGGCAACACCAGACATTGATTCTAGTATTATGTATACTAGTATAAATATGATGAATCCCATAGCAGCCTACGATGTCAGTGTAGGCCTAATCTTTTTTTCTAGTTTATCTTATTATGTACTATCTTTCAAGAGAATGAATGGCAACTTCTTTTATCTTATTTCTCTAATAAACTACTGTCTGTTTTCCTTTAACAGTTACATGGAGATTTTAATAAGACACAAATGGTTATTAGGCCCTATCTAGTACTACAGTTCAGACACCTATATCGGTATTTTGGAATTATATAATATATCTCATTCTCACAACACAGACAATATCCTATTGAATAGGGGGGCATAGTAATTCAACTCAGTCAATCAAAATCTAAGAAGTGATAGCGTGTTTTAAAACCGTGTCTGTTATATTATATAACATAACATTAGTAAATCTGTATTGTATAATATGAAGATGTTACACGTTATTAACTAATAATATACCTGTGCAGGTTTACATGGGTGTGCCAATCCTAGTACATTACACTAAAACCCTTTCCTCTAACTACTGTCTAGCGACGTCACAATAATAATAAATAATCCAAGAATAACATGGCAGGAAACAGTTTTTTTCAACTTACCGATAGAAGTTGTATCACTTAAATCATATTTAACGCATAATTTTGGATAATCCCTTAATTTGCGGCCATTTAAGTATATCTCTCCTGTAAACTGTGCATCTTCAAACACACGATCTACAGTCCTTCCTATCGGTGGGGGGCTTTGACAGCCCGACCCATGATAGGTCGCCATGTTACTTTTCATTCTACGAACGGAAGTTTTGTTTTCTTGCCATGCGCAAGTTTTGCTGCGCAGAGGTCAACGTGAGTCATAGGATGGAATGCTGCATGTCTGTAGACTACTAAAGCTCCCAGACCAGTCCAAGTCAGTGATTGGAGCCGGCAGCTCACCAAGCGCACGTGAATGACTTCGCGCTGGAGAATGTAAGATCTCAGACGAACTCACTTAATCTGAATGAGCGTGAAGACCGCAGTAAAACTGCACTATAGTCAAGGCCGTAGAGGAGGGAATGGGAGTCAAACCCTTCACTTAGCAAATCAGAACATGACTTTAAGTACTAGGAACTTAGCCAATAGGTCGCTAACCACCACCCACCCACCCCCCCCCCCTCCCAACCCATCCCTATACATTTATTTTTACAAAAAATGTCATCACATTTTTTCAAATAGAGAAATTTACACACGACAACGCACGAAGGGCCTTTTTTAGGTAACCCCCTCCCCCTTATGGGAGACTTATCTACGTCCCTGACTATATGGTAGCTAAATGTTGAAAAACATAAAATGGTTAAAGTAGCATTTTTTACTTTAAACAAAACGCAGAATCGACGTCGCAATCAAAATGTATTGGCCGGCATTGATAGTTTTTTTTTTTTTAAACATTTAGTCAAAACGTCGATCCTGTTTTTTGTTCAACGTAAATCTTCTACTTTAACCATTTTTATATTTCGATATTTAATACTTACTCACCGGGTTTAAATTTCTTCTTCTTCTTCTTTCGTTTACTTGAAACATGTCTCAGGAATAAAACTCGCTGTCTTTTGTAGTTCATACAGTTGCCCATAGAGCTTTGATTCCAGTGTTGTTTCCTCTGGCCAATATGTCTGCCTCAGCGTTTCATATCTCAGAACAATCTTGAAGTATATGTTTGGCACTCTGTTCTGCCTGTCCGCATATACACATGGCAGTGTTGCCATTCTTGAACTTTGTGTGCATGTGGCAGCGTAGTCGGATGTGTCCCATTCTAAGGAGTAGAATTACAACTTGTTCTGATCTGTCCATAATCTGAAAGTCCTTTTGTGTTCGTGGGGCTTAAATTTGAGAACTAATTCAAAATAAATTGGATTTAGAAAATACATTTGTAGTGATTATAGACATATACAAGTGGGAGGGAAATATCACGAGATGGACAGGTGATAGCAGAATGCACCACTAAAGCAAGGGGCATGATTTGGAGGTCCGTTGCAGTCAACATTTGTTTGCGAGGTCTTCACATGATGATGAGTGGTTATGTTTCAGTTCTTTAGTTTCAGAATTTCATATTCTATCTATTTCAAAAAGAGATTGGGATTGAAAAAGAAATATGGCGGTTGTGAAGTCTGTTCGTACATCATTTTATTTCAAAGAACATGCCCCATACAGAATGAATATGAACATGTTTGCAAAGTATCAATACGTATTTATTTGATATTGATATGAAAAGACTGCAGGGTCTGGATACAACTCCGCGAGAAATTACTATGCCTCCTCGAAGAGCTCTATTTGGCAACAAACTGTTCTCGTTTCAGGAAACTTCCATTCTTTGCAGACGTCATTATTTTGATATATATTATGACAGTCCAACTTTTCACAGGTCTCTCAGAAGCATTGTGTAAAAACGTGATTTTATTTTGCTTTTAAACAACATTCGATGGCAACGCCGTAGAAGACAACCACACCTTGTCCGAGTCGCAGTCTTCGACAGTAAGGATCTTTAGGACTATTTACACCACGTCATGTTTTGCTGTCCTGCGTCACGCCATGCCGCGCTGTCATGCGCATTATATTGTTTTTGTTATTCTTGTCATATCATAATGTTTTTCATTCGTTCTCACACTCCTACTGGTTAGCAGAATGAGATGAACGGAATTCATTGTGACATGATTTACAGCTTGGCTGCGATATATTCACTTTTTGTCTTGCCACATCCGACTTCAGCATTGATTTTGCGTCACTTTGACCTAATGGATGAAAGTACTAACCCCACACCCACCAAACCTCTTTAGTCGCCTATTAAGACAAACATGGCAAATCACGGTGCTGCTTTGTTCCCTTTTCAGATCTCGGCAGTACACAAGCTTTCTAATTACTCACCTACTGTTGAACTGTATCTAATGTAGACAATTAAATGTCTTGATTTAAAAATCTGTGTCTCTGAATATGTCTCTTAAAGATCAATAAAGTCAATCAGGTTTAGGCTTAAGTTTATGTTCACGTTCAGACTGAGGTTTAGGTTTGTGTTCAGACTTAGGTTCAGATTTACGTTTAGGTTCAGGTTTAGCTTTACTCTAGGTTTAGGTTCAGATTTATGTTTAGCTCCGAGTTTAGGTTTAGATTCAAGCTTTAGGTTCAGCTTTATGTTTATAAAGCTCCGAGTTTAGGTTTAGATTCAAGGTTTAGATTTAGGTTTAGTTTCTAGGTTTAGGATTAGGTTATGCTTTAGGTTCAGGTTTAGATTCATTGTTAGGGTTTAGGATCAGGTTCAGATTTAGGTTTATATTTATATTAGGTTTAGGTTCAGATTTACTCGTAGTTTCAGACGTATGTACATTTTTAGGTTTAGATTCAGATTTGAGTATAGGTTTCGGGTTAGGGCCGTTTAGGTATGGTGATTATCGTCTTCGCACACCGGTTATGTCTATTAGTGCTCAGATCTGTTTGTATAAATCTATAGGGGTGATTTTGTCTGAAGGTTCTAGTTCTGTGGTTGACTATTCTTTTACAATTCTTTTTCTAATTTTTGTAGTTCTTCAAAATGAAATAGTTCATAATTATTCTGATATTTATAAGAGTTTTGTCCTGACATACAAGAAGACAGGAGGAAGTGTTTAACTGTTTGGTTGGAATGAGAGATGTGAAGTCCTGAAAATACGTTTGCATAAAGGGAGAGGGGATTTACCTTTAAAAACATTTTTTTTAAATCCTCTTTCCTCGTTTTTGTGATATTTTTAATGACATATATGGTTATTTCATGATAATGTGTCCACGCGCATTCCAGATTTTCCTTATTAGGTTTGATTTCATTCAGCTTCCGTGATGCGGAAATAAAAAAAAACACGCAGTGTCTGCTACCAATCATTCGATCTGCGCTCAAAGCACTGAGAGCCCCCCCCCCTTCCATCATGGGTCTTCCAGGAGAGGGGAAAAGGGGGGCTCTAAGTGCGTTGCGCAAGATTAGTGTAGATATTTCCCAAGCCTGGTCAGCTGAGTGCAAATATAATGCGACAATCTAGGTCATTGGAAGACTTGTGTCTGCACATACAAGCCTCATAATCAACTTTGCCCCTTTCTTCTGTCACTATCATTATAGTAGTCACACATTTACAAACATCAAAGAAATATGCTGCCATATGCAAATGGCAACAACTGGTGAAATTAAATTTATAAATTCCTCATGTCGTTCAATATTTAAACTGCTATGCATAATCTCATTAAATTCCGCTTACTGGTTATGGAGATGTCACAAGGGACGACTAATGGTGTTATAGTAGTCGGCGTGACTGTTTCGTTACATAAAGAAACAAGAGTGACACAGAAGCTATGCTGAAGTCGGATATGTCGAAACGAAAGACACAGATATCACAGTCAAGATGTAAGCTATAACATACGTATTCAGTTTTCCTGATAATATCCTAAAAATGAGTGCTAATCAGAAGAAAACAGAAGAAGTGCTGGTTTGATTGCTTTTTCTTTCTTCCGGTGTATCACTGCAACTCAGAAACATGGACACTAAATAAACAATTAGAAGACAGAATTGATGCCTTTGAGATGTGGGTATATAGAAGAATAGAGAGAACATCATGGAAAGAGAAGAAAACAAATAAAGAGGTGCTACAGACACTTAATATGAAGAAAGAACTACTAAGAGAAATAAAGATCAGGCAAATAAAATATTTTGGACACATTAAACGGCATGACACCTTATTGAAGAAGTTATTTGAGGGTAAAGTAAAAGGCAAGTGAGCAAGAGGTAGGCATAGATACAAGTGGGAGAGTAACATCACACGATGGACAGGTTACAGTCTAGCAGAGTGCACCACCAAGACAAGAGACAGGAGATGTTGGAGATCTGTTGCAGCCAACATTCGTGTTGCAGCCAACCTTCGTTGCGGAGACGGCACTTAATGATGATGATCACTGCAAGCTTTCACACACCTAGGTATATTTAATTGAAACAACGCAGACGGTATTACTGAGGTGCATTCAGGTCTTATCTACTTGTCTTCCTACCGTCCTGTTACCTGTCTCCTGAGAAGCAACACAAGTCCCTAGCTACAGCCTTTGTTCTGTCATGAATGCTAAACAGTGCGGCGCGTGTTGTTCGGTGCAAGAAAATAGATGATCTCGTACGGGGGTAGCGTGAGGGCAAGAATATAGAGAACGTCAGACGTGTCTTCGATTGTAGTCAGGGTTCTATATGAGGGCTGAATGTACAAGTAAATGTTCACATACTGATTACGTCATTTGTCTTGGTTATTTTTCTTCTTCTTTTTTTCTTGGTTATTGATATTGCTTATGCAGAGTCCTAGATACGCCTTTACTAATGGAGGGGTAAATGGCGTTAATAGAAAAATGCTTTTCATGTGTTTTTTTTTGATATTTTAGGGAAGCTGCTAATAAGAAAGGAAGTAAGAAGTGTTACTATATCTTTTATTTGTTTTGTAATCCTAAGTTCCATCTCCTGTTTTTATATAGTTTGTAATCCTATGTTCCTTGCTTTATTTGTTTTGCAGTTCTAAATGTCATGTCCTGTTTTTATTTGTTTGGTAGTCCTAAGTTCCATGTTATGTTATGTTATGTTCCTCCAAGCATAGGCGGCGCATAGGGCAGAAACAATAGCTTTCCATTTCTGTCTTTGTGTTGCCAGGTCTTTCAATTCTTGCGTGTTGTTTAGGTTCATTGACATGCCTTCTCTATTAATGGTTCTTCGTAGAGTTTCTCTAGGTCTCCCTCTTCTTCTTACTCCAGGTGGCACCCAATATAGTGACTGCTGGGGAATTCTTAGGCTGTTCATTCTGAGAACATGGCCGATGTAAGTCCAACGCCTTTGTCTAATGAAGGAAGATATATATGTTTGTTTGCTTTCCTCTCATATAGTAGTGTTAGATTTAAAGTCACTCCACTTAACATTCAGAATGGTACGTTATGTCATTTGTTTTCAAAGAGTCTAGTCTCTTATCCGTGGCTTTCCAACTTTCGCATCCATATATGATAGAATAGTTAAACAACCTGAGTTTTGTGGTGTTTCTTAGTGTGTTTGACGTCCAGATGTTACGCAGTTTATTGAAAGCACCCGCTGCAAGGGAAATACGGTGTAAAATTTCTTTAGTTGAGTCTCCATCCAATGCTAGATTGGTGCCTAAATATGTAAAATTGTTGACTTTTAATAATGGAACATTTAGAATTTATATGTTGTCCTTGGATCTCGTCATCATCATCAAGTGCCGTCTCCGCAACGAAGGTTGGCTGCAACGTATCTCCAACATCTCCTGTCTCTTGTCTTGGTGGTGCACTCTGCTAGACTGTAACCTGTCCATCGTGTAATGTTACTCTCCCACTTGTATCTCTGCCTACCTCTTGCTCGCTTCCCTTTGACTTTACCCTCAAGTAAGGTCTTCAATAGGGTGTCATGTCTTTTAATGTGTCCAAAGTATTTTATTTGCCTGATCTTTATTTCTCTCAGTAGTTCTTTCTTCATATTAAGTGTTTTTAGCACCTCTTTATTTGTTTTCTTCTCTTTCCATGATGTTCTCCCTATTCTTCTATATACCCACATCTCAAAGGCATCAATTTTGATCTCGTAAAATCTAGTATATGAGTTTTTGATGTATTGATTTTCAACCCTATCTGATTTGAATAGTGTTGGAGATAGAGATAAGTTACATGACTTATTTTTATTTGTTTCGTAGTCCTAAGAACCATGACTTATTTTTATTTGTTTCGTAGTCCTAAGAACCATGACTTATTTTTATTTGTTTCGTAGTCCTAAGAACCATGACTTATTTTTATTTATTTTGTGGTGCTAAGTTCCATGTCTTATTTTCCTAAATGGAGGAAAGACGGGGGGGGGGGTTAACCGTCTTAAACCCACACCCCCTGTAAACTGGCTTGTATTTATGTCATGATCTGTTGGATATCTAGTAGGCTAATCATTTTATTAGACAATTGCTTGGCTAGGTAGGAGGGCCGTAGATACGACTATGTTGGGGGGATGAAGGGGTTTCGTAAAAAAAGATTTTCCACTTTGTCTTTCTGGGGGTTTTCGATGCTCCTTTTGGGGGAGGGGAGGCTAACAGTAGTGAATATTTTCATTTTACTATTAAATGCCATATCATATATTTTGGGTGAGAGGTAGTATTTGAGGCATAAGCCTCCGTAGCTACAAATTTCCTAGTAAATTGTTTAGTTCTTTTGCAAGCTATCTACATGATTAACTAGCTAGTTGGCTAGTTAGTTTGTTAGCTAGCAAGTTACTTTATTAAGTATTTGTTTGACTAGTTAGTTCACTAGTTGCTTGTCTAGCTGTATGGTTAGTTCCGTTATTTCACTAGCTAATTAATCAAAATTCGTTCCTCAGCTAAAAACAAGTTGGCCAATTAGTTCCTTGACTAGCTAGTTAGTTGGCAGGTTAGTTTATAGCCAGATCATTGGCTTCGTGGTTAATTAGTTGATTAGCTACATAGTTAGTTTATTGGATAGCTGGTCACTCTTTTTTATTAACAAGCAATTTGGTTTATTTATTAGTTCATTATTTAGCTGTGTTGTAATGTACATTTATGAGATGTTATCTATAGCTAAGTTCTGACTCCGATTTATCACATGAATCTCATCATCATCATCATCATCAGGTGCCATGCCGGCTGGCGTAGGCGGTCATGGCTCTCCACAACTCTCTGACCACAGTATTATGTATGAAAGACGTTGTTGTTTCCTTGCCGAGCCAAGTTGTCAAACTGTCTAATATTTTCTCACGTTGTTGCCCTCTGTCTCTGTTGCCTTCAATTTTGCCTGTTGTGACTATGTTCTCTAAACCTGCCTGTCGTATGAAGTGGCCAAAAAAAAAAGAAAAGAAGATTGCCTTTTTTCTTATATTACGGATTAAGGTACGTTTCGCATGTCACTCTTTCAACACCTCTACATTAGTTTTTCTGGCAGTTCATGGTATTCTCAGCATTCTTCTGTAGAACCACATCTCTGTTGCCTCTAATTTCCCACTTTCCAGTTTGTTTATTGTCCAAGACTCGCACCCATATGTTAGTATAGGGGCTATATAGCACTGCAGAACTCTCTTTCCCACCTCTAATGACAAGGTCATATTACACAGTATATTTTTCATTTTTCTGAAAAATATACAATGAATAACATCAATCTACTTTTCGGGAAATGACGGTCTAATGAGAAAGATGGCAGACCAGCATATAAGACATGAATAGACAGGGAGTTGACAGGGAGTTGACAGGGAGTTGACAGGGAGTTGGGAGTTGACAACGGAGACATGTTGAGACTATTTCATGAACACAGGCTTGGTGTGCACACCGCTATTGATAAATCTATTTGTATAAATCTGTCGGGGTGATTTGGTCTGATGGTTCTAGTTCTGTGGTTGACTGTTCTTTTACAATTCTTTTTCTAATTTTTGTCTTTCTTCAAAACGAAATAGTTCATAATTATTCTGATATTTATAAGAGTTTTGTCCTGACATACAAGAAGGATCAACATATTAACGATCCCTGTGGATTATCACTTGAAGCTACGGAGTTACGTGCTATGAGTGGTACTCTCGGTAGGTACCGTTTCGGTGAGAGGGACGGAGTACATATGGAAAACCGAGTACAGTGAAGTCAATCTTCTACAGCTTTTAAACCCTTTAAACCGCTATTGATACCGATGGTTTCAATAAATTAATGGCACATCTAGGATGGGATTCGGTGTTAAGAGCTGTAGTAGTAAAACTGAACACATGCAATAATTAATAAAAGATACGTTTAACCAGAATACCACAGGAACCATCAACAAACATACCCTTGTCATGTATTGATGGAGAAGGAACATATATGGGTTTGTCTGAAGTGCAATGATATTGATTCGTTGTCATAATCATAGTTTTTTTTAGCTGTCATATATACCGGATGTCTATAAAGTCACTGACGTCACACAGTATAGCAGTAAATACTCACAATTCATATTACGAAGTGTCACACCAATGTTAATTAGTGCATTTTGACATTGTAGACACCCTATAATTAATTTCACAATTCTTCTTCTTCTTCTGCGTTCGTTCTCAAACTCCTGCAGATTTGCAAGATGTAGTCCGGAGAACGGAATGCGTTGTGTCATGGTTTACAGCATTGCTGCGATATCTGCTCCTTTCGGCCTAACACATCTGACTTCAGCATGGCTTTGGGCCACTGACCCTATATGGGATGGGACAACCAACTCCATCCCATAACCTCCTTAGTCGCCTTTAACGACATGCGTGTAAGGTAAACAGTGTTGCTATTCTTTGCTCCCCTTTCGGGCCCTGGAAACACATGCGCGTCAATTTTTGTAACAATATACCCCTTCTCTCAAAAAATCACATTTTAGAGATAAAGGTACCATATTCATAGACACATTACAACACAGCAAAGTTTATAAACAGTGTTGCTATTCTTTTCTCCCCTTTTGGGCCCCGGCAACACACGTGCGTCACAATGATTGCCATAACACTGAATTTAACTGCACAAAAAACTTGTTTTTTGCATGAAATTTTACATTCCATATGTTCTCAAGATGCAAAAATCTCCGACAAACCACTAAAACAGCCAATTCTGCAGCCCACTTCTTACGGTAAGCCGTTAAAACGCCATTTTATAGTTATTTCTAAATGCATTACTGCAGTGCAAGAAAGCTCCTATGAAGAAAAAGAATAAAATTTGTGCAGTTCTTATAATTATATTATATCTGTTATTTGTGTGTGTGTTTGTTTGTGTAAAAATATGTGTGTGAAACAATACAATTTATTCATAACAAATACCTTCTTCAAACACAGAGAATCCCAAATGAACACGTGGTACAAATGGAACGATCCTAACTGCAAAAGTTAAATAGACTTTATAATAGCAAAAAGAAATGATAGACGTTCCATAAAATATGCCAGAGTAATTCCGAATATGTGAGCAGACATCGATCACAAAGCTGTAAAAACATCGGTTAAAATAAAAAGAAAGAAGAACAACAAGACATGCAACAAAATAGACAGAACAAACATGCAAGCTAAATTCAAGAACCTCTCAGATACCAAAATAAGGGTAAAATATAAACTAAGATTTTTCGAAGAATTTGAAAATCTACCAATAATTACAAAGCCAATTGAAGAAGAATGGGAAATATTCAAGAAAACCATAATGCAAATAGCAGGAGAAATATGTGGATACATGAAACATAAAGATAGAAAACCCAAAGTAACACCATGATGGAGTCAATGCGTCAAAGGTTCAAGATTTGGGCTGCAACCAAGTCCCAAGAAGATTATATTGAGTACAGGAGAGCTAAATCATTATCAAAGAAAATCATTAAATATACCAAAACAAAAGCTTGGCAAGAATATGGAGAATAATTAAATACAGAGTACAAACATGTACCACAGAAATTCTACAAGAAAATTAAGAACATGAGAAACAGGGAAGATAAATATGAGCCAAACAAAATCATCATTGGTGAAAATAGAAGGACAATCAATGACCCGAAAAGCGAAAAGAATCATGGAAAGGTGGCAACAGTATTTTAAAGAATTGCTAAATCTTAAAGAAAGAGCAGACAACAACATAGAACACAACGGAAGAATTAGAACCAAGCATATTGAGATCAGAAATATAAAATGCAATACAAACAGCTCCACAAAACAAAGCCGCAGGATCTGATAACATACAAGTCAAATTTAATCAAAATAGCAGCAGATATAAGGATAAAATGGCTGCATAAGCTGTTTAGCATAATATGGAATACACAATAAATCACAGAAGACTGAAAAAACGCTGTAATAATACCTATTTGGAAGAAAAAGGGCAACAAAAGAGATTATACAAAATACAGAGGTATCTCACTTCTAAGTCACACTAAACATTTTCAATAAAATTTTAGAAAGAAAATTACGAGCATTCATCGAACCACAACTCAACACTAAAATGGGACTTGAACAAGAGATGTACAGATAACATTTTTACTCTCAGAAAACTGGGCAGAAAAACAACGGAAAACAACCAAGAATTGTATATCGTGTTTGTCGACCAAGAAAAACATTAAACAGAGTAGAAAGACAACAACAATGGAAAATACTATCAAAATACGGAATTCCACAACACCTAATCAGATTTTACAGTAGTTACACAGGAAGTCAATGTGGAGTTAGAACGAGTGTTAGCCTTACAGACACATACACTCTGGATTGCAACAAGTATGTGTCATATCTTCCTTGTTATTCATTACATATATCGATTCTTCTTCTTCTTTCCTTCCTCTTTTACCTTTTACGGATGTCGAGGGAGATACAATGTTCTTGTTCTTGCTTTTCTGACAGCTTCAGATAATGTTATTTGGTGTTTGTGTAATGTCTCTTTGATGTTGTCGATCCAGCGTACTCTAGGTCTACCCTTGGCTCTTCTTTCTGCTTCTCCTCTCTTCATATATGCTTTATAAACTAATGAAGAACATGGCAATCTTTCCAGATGACCAAACCATTGTATCTATTGGTTTTGTATGTATTGTAGAATTGATATGACACCCACTCTTTCTCTTATGACGTCGTTTCTAATTCTGTGTCTTCTGGTCACTCCTATGACTTTTCTCAGACATCTCATCTCTGTTGTAACCAGTATCTTTTATGTTGTGCTGTTAAGGACCATGTTTGACATTGGTAGCACAGGGTTGAAATGAAAATACTTTGGATAAGATGTTTTTTTGTGTTGACATTGGTAGCATTTTGTGTTGCAATAAAGGGGATAATTGATTGACACAGTATTTGATTCGCTTTGCTACAACGAATGTCTATTTCTGTGTCCATCTTTCCATCAGAAGAGAATGTTACGCCTAAGTATTTGAAGGTGTTTGTTTGATGCCTTGATTTTGATTCAAGTCATATATTGATTTTGACTCATTTATCGATTGTATATGTAAAATTGACAACGTCAATGAAGAAGACAACTTTAAAAAGGTCATGAGCGAACTTCTTTTTGCAGATGATCAAGCAATAATATCAACATCAGAGAAACAATTGCAACAACATATAAATAGACTCCACACAACATGTCCTTCTACTTGTGGTCTACTACACACCACCCTATCGTGCCCTACACGACCTTAACATGAAGATAATCACAGGAACAAAAATAAGGTAATGTCTATCGCAAAAAAGAAATAAACACTACTATTTTCATCAATGATCAACAACTTACACAAGTGAAAGAATTTACTTAACTTGGAAGCATCATATCATCAAATGGGGAAAACACAAAAGAAATCCAACACAGATGCAACATAGTATATCAGTTCTTAAGGCAAATGTTTGCTATTTTCAAAAACAAACATGTGAACATAAATACTAAAACTATGCTATACAAAACGATCATCATAACATCACTGTTAAATGATGTGACACTCAATGTCAAACGTGGACACGAACGACAAAAGAAAACATGCTACAACAGAAATGGCCTGTCTACGTAAAATTCATGGAGTAACAATAAGAGACAGAATGAGAAATGAAAACATCAGACGACTAACAAACACAATTCATATCCTTGTTTACATCAGAAGACAGCAGATTAAGTGGTATTCACACGCTTCCAGACTACCATCAGATAGTGCCCTTCCCTTCCAAAAACAAAAACAAAAAACATTACTATACAGACACGATGGATACAAAGCACGGATGAACAAATGGATACAAAGAACAATGAATACAATGGATACAAATGGATACAATGAACTGATGGATACAATGTTGATAAACCATATCAACGAAGGATACAAAGCCAGGGGCAGACCTTACAGAAGATGGATTACAGAAATAAAAGAGTCAACGAAAACAAACATATATGAAGCACACAAACAGCCACCTTCAGATAACTCTTCTACTCCTGACGCTACAAGGCATAAAGTTGTCTAAAGTGAAAACAAAAAGTAAGAGAAAGTGAAAATATAAGGATAATTTTATCACCGAAAACAATGTGCTTTACCATAATTTAACTATTGAGTGAAATTTAATGTGTTCTACGCGTACCAACAATTATCGTGCAGATTGCCGTTTTAACGACGCATCGTTCATTCGTTCATTAAAATATAACCCAGGCAAAGGTAAGGTTAGGGAGGGAAGGGGTTGGGGGTATTGAACACGTATTGAACGCCTTCCCCAAGATATTTGACACAAGTATTGAACACCTTCCCCAAGCTTGATGTGGATACAAGTATTGAATCCTTCCCCACACTTGATATGGGCACAAGTATTGAACCCCTTCAACAAGCCTAACGTGGACACATGTATGGAACCCCCTTCCCCAAGCTTGATGTGGACACAAGCATTGAACCACTTCCCCAATCTTGATGTGAACACACGTATTGAATCCCTTCCCCGCGATTGATGTGGACACATGTATTGAACCTATTCTTAAGCTTGATATGGACGCAGGTATTGAACCCCTTCCCCAAGCACCGTCTACTAACAGGTAATTAATTGACTTCACCATCTTTGCTAAGTAAACCCTTCTTACCGTAGTCATGCTTTGAGAAGACACCAACTCTCAGTAATGTGCAATGCTTTGAGAAGACACCAACTCTCAGTAATGTGCAATGCTTTGAGAAGACACCAACTCTCAGTAATGTGCAATGCTTTGAGAAGAAGACTACTACTCAGGCTGGGTAAAAGACGACAAAGTAAACTACAAGTTCACTACAAAAACCTAAAGTTCACCAATAAAAAGCCGACGATACCAATCAATAACAACTTCTATAACTAGGTCTACAAACAATATGTGCTCACCACACACTCACACCTGTATCTTCACGTACTTTCAAGTCTGTTATAAGAAAAATAACATCAACCGAGGAAACGTACGTTTACCTGGCAACAATGGACTTTGTAAAACAACTAGAAAGACGTAAGTGGATATGACGTAAGCAAAAAAAATCCCCTATAAAATTGCCTCAGATTTACTGGTCTAGCTTAATTATCTGCCAGTGTTTACCTAGGAATAGTTCAGGTGAGTATGTCATAGGAAATTGTTTCGTTTATCAAATTTAAATAGGTAGGCAGACCATATACGTTGGTTCATCTTTTTTAGTTAATTGTGCATTTACACAAAGTGGCCATGATCAGAAAATGAACAAGAACATCATCCGAAAACAAATAATGTGTGGGGAACTCTGATGCCGTGGCTTCTTTTGGCTTGCGACTCTAAGTATATAAGTATTGACCAGCGAAAATCCCGACAGTAATAAAAAAAAACTGTAACAAATGAAGTGCTAAGTAATTATGTGCGGAGATCTTCTATACTGTAGGCGGTCATGAGATCAGCAGCCGGGGAGATTTGGCACGTCTTGACATGCTATTTGTCACATCGTCATGCTCTCTACAGATTATTCCGTTTTATTTGAAGTTTTTAGTTTTAAAGAAAAAACAGCATGCAGTAATGAAAGATTGACGCACTCAAGACAAATGCTTATAATTTTGAATACAACTAATATATGTCATTTCACATACGACTAAGAAGAACATAATACTTCTTCATACTATTTGGTTAACTGCAACAAAAATTAAGGAACAGCATGGCTTAATGTAGCGTTTCTCAAACTTTCTTACTACCGCCCCCTATTGCACGATAATGAAATAATTTAGCAGCGAGCAGGTAGCTCTTTACGCCCGAGGCCTTTCTGACATAAACACAGGTTCTAAGTTGCGTAATTGAGGCGACACCTGGGCTCATATAAGGTCTCAAAGGCACTGTTGTGTTTGGATGCTTACGGATGCATGCTAGTCCCGAATGAAGGTTTTCCCGTGAGTCAGTATCTCAGGATCTCACATCCTATCAGGAACACAGCACCCACTTCTTGGCCAACTATATCATAATTCTTCCGTCAGATTTGTTGACACATCAGCAGTGATAACACATATAACATTCACTATAACCTAGGAGTCTGCCTAACAAGAACAAAGATGCAATGCCCGCAGACCTGTTCGTCATCCATGGAGATGATTTTATAGAGGGCACATGTAAGAAATTGAGACAAGATGTAACGATGACACAGGTGACATGTTGTCAGCTTATTCCCCAACTTTCCTTAGACATCTTACTTTATGAAATACTGTCAAAGTTGAACAGTTAAACGCTTTGTTTTCACACTGTCTCTTCATCAACAACTTCATACACTTAATTATCACATCGCTGCGACATTTAAAAAGGGAATGGAAATTATTGCCTAATAATATCTTGCCCAATGCAGTATGTAGGGGACTAGTTATTTCGCAGCTGATGATACCTGGTTTACCTAAATAATGTTTCCGATGCCTGTTCATGATGTCATTGTTAGGCACCATGATAGAATATTGTGACGCACATTGAAACTTCTCTTCCCTGTGAATAATATTTCTGCTACGTATACAATGGTTTTTTTTTTATATTCGTGTGTTTGCATTTATTTTATATCCCTTTATTCGCAATTGTGTTGGCGGGCGCGACAGAGGACCAAAGAGTAGCACCACTGTTCACCTTCCATGCTTGTCGCAAGAGGCGACTAATGAGATTATGGTGGGGAGTTAGCTTTCCAGTCCCATACAGGGATAATGTTACTCAGAATTTATGATACGTCGGACGTGTCGGGTCAAAAGGAGTAGATATCGCTGCAGAGCTGTAAACTATGACACGCGCATGCCGTACTCCGGACTACATTCTGCAAATCTGCAGTAGTTTTAGAGCGAACGCAGAAGAAGAATAGAAAAGAATATTCCGTTAATTCTGAGGATTATAGAGTCCTTCTAATCCGAGACATCACGCCAGTCAGCTCATTTTGTTGTCTGAACTCTGTTGTTATTGTAACTGTTCATAATCTGGCTGCAAACAGTGAATAAAACAATTATAACATTATTACAGCTACTTATCTCGTAAAAGGAGACTAAGAAGGGTTAAGTGTAAGTTGGTTACCTATCACGAAAAGAAGTCAGAGTTCAAACAAGCCTTGATCACAGCAAAGAGATATATAACCAACCATCCCAAACAGGACAAACAAGAAGAAGGCATATGACACATTGCCAAGAAAAACACGAGACATGAGCTGCCGGCATAAATTTTCTTTCTCGTGTAACTTAAAAAGCAAACACATTTTCATGTTTTAGCTATTATATATGTCTAAATATTTACTTTGCTTCAACAGAGAACCCAACAATGTCTTCTTTCATTTTCTGCTTGGCTGTTCTGATATTTGTACCATTGTGTATGAGTCTACCAACTGGACATCACGAAGAGGATACCACTACGACACCATCAGACAGCGACGAATCTCAAGCATTAAACCCAGCGATACATGGCAAAAGTTTCAGACTCAATAATTTACTCGGAGCTTTATTGCTAAATAACTACCTCAGAAACCAGGGTGGCTTTTCAAATTTCGGTGGTCGCATAAACACAAATCAGCTGCTGCCATTTCTTCTTCTTGGACAAAACTATGGTTAGGTTAGTACTTAGGGTTATGTATGTTCTTCTTCTGAGTTGACACGCGTGCATCAACTTCAACTACTAGCATTTTCCACCCCTACAAATGTCGTATTTTTATAAATAATTTTAAGAATGAGTATAGCATGCGTCCTATGCTAATGGCATACCCTAATGTTGTCTACTTTTAAGATGAATATAACAGACTACCTATGCTAATGGCATACCCTAATGTTGTCTACTTTTAAGATGAATATAACAGACTGCCTATGCTAATGGCACTCCTTAATGTTATCACCCCTGAAACTGTCATATATTAAAATATTGGCCTTTAATGTACAGAGCGCAGTGGGTGATAAACCGTCATGATATAGCGTTGATACACACTCTAGTCCTACCAAAATATTAGAAGGCTGCCACATGGGCAACTTATCTGAATACAAGCATGTAGATGAGTTTAACGTAGCACAGCGTATCCACGCTCTTTGACTCAAAGTACATGAAAATTAAGGCTCATTAGTTAACACAAACACACACACAAACGACAAAACCCACATTATTAATAGATTCAACGATTTAAACGTATCAGCGTAGAGACATTACACATTCGCCGCCTGGCAACAATTAATAGGTGCTGTCACGGGCTAGGGTAGCCCACTAAAGTGTCAAGGCATGCCAAAATAGGATGTGCAGTGCCTACAAGGCGTATAACGGTGACACACCATACTTACGCTCTCGTCGCAAATTGCACGAATCTTAGTGTTGATTATTAAGGAGCGAACAAATTAAAAAATCAAAAATAAAGAAAACAAAATAATAACGGAGGACGTTAAATTAAAGAAATTAGGTATGCATATAATACCACCCTAATATCAAGGAACTATGCATGTTTAGAGAACATGATTATATCAGTTAAACATTATAGCGAGGTCCACTATCTTTTCCTCAATGCAAATAAGACACAAATAATGCATATCAACAAAGATGAACTCACACCTACAATAGTCGTTACAATAGAGAACAACTAGAAAATATCAGCAACTTTGAATATCTCGGATCAATCATCAACACCACAGGAGATTGCTCAGGAGATATCTGCTGAAAAGAAATTAACAATAGCCCTACAAAAAACATAAAAATGAAAAAGTCTATGAGAAGGAGCAAATAGACAAACAAAGTTACAACTATTAAGAATCTATATTTTTCCAGTGGCACCATATGGGTGTGAGAGGTGGGCAATAACATTTGTAATTAAAAAGAAAATATTGACATTTGAAATTAGATGTTATAGAAAGGAAATAAGAATATAAAATAAGAAATAAGACAGAAAGACGAACCAACGCAGATGTTAGCAAAGACCTGAACATAGAAGACGACTGGCTGCTCAAAACGTTTTTTCTAAACGCAAACTAACATATTTCGGACGTATAAAGAGACACAATAGTTTAGAAATATTGATCATACAGAGAAAAGCTCAAGGAAAGAGAACAAGAGGCAGACCAAGACTACCATGGACAAAGAACGTGCAAGACCTTCTGAATATGACATTGGAAGAGACTAGGCAGCTTGTACAGAACCGGGATGCTTACAGAATGGCAGCGCAGACAACATTCTGTAAAGGACACATTACATAGATAGAACACAAACAATCATAATAATAATAAATATGATCTGAAATACGAATCCTTGTCATTGAGAATCTACCGCTGTATGCACATTGAACTTCAAGGCTATTTATATGAACAAATGATGCGCTGTTTAGTCATAAACGTGAATTCATTTATCTATATTTTACACTTTCTACTTTATCTTTATTCCGTTCCTGATCTTTTCCCTACATCACTCCATAATTTCATATCAATGCATTGAAGTGGTGTAGGTTTGGATATGTAGGCCTTCCTACATCGGATGTATCCATCAGCATCGCAACTAGACAATTTGTCCCCATGTGCAACTCTGAATCCGGCGCCTATTGCATAAATTAATTTCGGTTTTGTCGTGCGCCTCTGGCTGCGGATTTCGGTGTCATCAACCAGGGATAACATGTATGTTGCCTCTGCCTAGTTCAATAAATGCTTAAATCTCTGACTTAGTAAACACACCAAAGTCATCGTGATGCAGTTCAGTCTTTGCAACAATGATTGGCTGCAGCATATCTCTAACATCCTTGTGTCTCTTGCTTTTGTGACGCAATCTGATAGACTGTATCTATTCATGTCCTGATGTTGCCCTCTAATTTGTACCCTAAAGGAAAAACAGTGAATAATTCTAATTCCGTGTTGTTGTTTTTTCCCATGTAAACTGTACACATCTGATAAAAATTTCTTTGCGGACCACATCTATCCCCATCTTCCACTCGCTACTACCACGCCCGTGTGTTGCCGGGGCCCGAAAGGGGAGTAAAGAATAGCAACACTGTTTACCTTCCACGCATGTCGTAAAAGGCGACTAAGGAGGTGATGGGATGAAGTTGGCTGTCCCATCCCTGAAGCCATACTGAAGTCGGATGTGTCAGGCCGAAAGGCGCAGATATCGCAGCAATGCTATAAACTATGACACAACGCATTTCGTTCTCCGGACTACATCCTGCTAATTTGCAGGAGTTTGAGAACGAACGCAGAAGAAGAAGAAGAAGAACTCACCCAAAATCATGAGTGCATAACATCAATAAAGAAGACTACGTTCTAGAAAGAACATGTCACCGAAATTAATAATACATGAATAATACAAGAATAATACATGAATAATACATGAATAATACATGAATAATGCAAGAATGATACATGAATAATGAAATAAACTGCAGTAATTTCTGTCAGTGAGCTCTAAAATAGCAGGTAACACATCTACCTGTTAGCATGAAATAGCAGGTAACACATCTACCTGTTAGCATGAAATAGCAGGTAACACATCTACCTGTTAGCATAAAATAGCAGGTAACACATCTACCTGTTCGCATAAAATTATCCATTTATTTTACTAAATGATCTTAAACTCTTGGTCACGCCGGTATCGCTATTGTCAATACAATTATGACCACTATTCATTCATTTTCCTTTTGCGCTGAAGTTAGCGCATAGGGCAGAGGTCAGATCTCTCCAATTCTGTCTATTCAAAGCTACTCTGTGCAGAATTACTACTATATATATAGTATTACTATTACTATGACCACTGCTTCGACATATTGTTATTTTATTATTACTACTACTATTGATATACTACTACAGCTACTTCTATTACCACTATTACTATTACTACCACTATTACCACTACTACTATTACCACTACTACTATTACCACTACTACTATTACCACTACTACTATTACCACTACTACTATTACCACTACTACTATTACCACTACCACTATTACCACTACTACTATTACTACTACTACTATTACCACTACTACTATTACCACTACTACTATTACCACTACTACTATTACCACTACTACTATTACTACTACTACTACTATTACCACTACTACTATTACCACTACTACTATTACCACTACTACTATTACCACTACTACTATTACTACTACTACTACTATTACCACTAGTACCACTACTACTATTACCACTACTACTATTACTACTACTACTACTATTACCACTACTACTATTACCACTACTACTATTACCACTACTACTATTACTACTACTACTACTATTACCACTAGTACCACTACTACTATTACCACTACTACTATTACCACTACTACTATTACTACCACTACTACTATTACCACTACTACTATTACTATTACCACTACTACTATTACTACCACTACTACTATTACCACTACTACTATTACTACCACTACTACTATTACCACTAGTACCACTATTACTATTACCACTACTACTATTACTACCACTACTACTATTACCACTACTACTATTACTACCACTAGTACTATTACCACTACTACTATTACCACTAGTACTATTACCACTACTACTATTACTACCACTACTACTATTACCACTAGTACTATTACCACTACTACTGTGACATATTATTACTGTATTACTACTGCTACTACTCTGCTGCTACCACTTCTACTATTATTACTACTACAGTAAAAAAAAATTGATCCGACTCTGAGGCGTGACCGAGTACTACTATTACTACTACTACTACTACTACTACTACTACTACTACTACTACTACAATGTATGTTATGTGACTACGCTTACACGCGATCATAGACAGTAATATACTGGTGCCCGGTCATGTCTTACGGATTATTACTTAAATGGCATTCGTGGACTTACAAGTAAAGCTCTCATGGCCTTATGAAAACGAACCATATGGGTTTGGACTACGAACACGCGGGTGTAGCAAAACATACCACGTGATGATGTACACCTGCGGTAACCGTATCCACCTTGAGTCTACTGTGGAGGTTATGGTCACTTCTAAGGGCCATCAAGAAACCATCTTGGAAGAGATTTTTTTTAAACATTTTTGTATCGTTAATGTGTGTTCCGAATTTTCAATATTTGGTCACCGAGTATATATATATATATATGGGTTGTCTTGTGGTGTGGTATAGTGTAGTGTAGTGTTGCGTAGTGTAGTGTAATTTAATGTTGTTATGTTATGTTATGTTATGTTATGTTATGTTATGCTTATATACATGTAGGTAGGTATTATTGTATATATATATATAATTATACCTTTATTTGTTTCTGTTTCTATTTCAGAATACAGCAGCTATCGCTTGCCGCCATGAAACCGCTATCTCTGATGCTCATTTATTTTCTATCTTTATTGTATATTTCTGTATAATAAAGATTGATTCATTTCTCATGCGAGTGTTCGTTTTGTGAGAACTGTTGTGCATATTTTGATATAACACTCTTTGTTTGTTACGACTGATAAATATTCGAGTGTCAGACAAGTTTCCCACGATATTAGCTGGGAATGTCAAAGTCTTAGATACGAGAGGATGGTTTTGAGGTGGTTTAACACACATCCCCCGCTTCTCTTAAGTACATATAACAGCATAATTATGATTACTCTATTTCTTCTGCGTTCAATCTCAAACTCCAGCAGACTGACAAAATGTTCGCAGGGTTAAACAAAAGTAGTGCATTATTTACCACTTGGACACGATATCTATGCCTTTTGGTCTGACACATTCTACTTTAGCATGACCTATAGATCATTTGAGCACTCTAGGTTTAGAACAGTCAAACCTCACTCTCAAAACCTCTTAGGAAGCGACATCACTAACGAATGTGTCCATTGTGTGGGCCCTGTTTTTCTAGTCCATATTTTCTGGCAGATTGCTGTCATAAAAGTGATCAGCTCCTTTCCTGCATATTTTAGGAATTCCGATGGAATATTATCTACTATTGGTGATTTATTTTCTTTCAATGATCGTAGGGTCGTTTGACACTTTCTTACTCAATACTTCTGCTTTCCCAAATTCTCTGTTGTTACTAAACAAAATATATTTGAATACCAGAGAGTCTGGGGCAATTTCACATTTATATAAATCTTTGTTATCTTCAATGATAAGGCATATCCTTCATAGATCAAGAGAAAGCATTTGACCGAGTAAACAGAGAAAAACTATGGGAAACATTAAAAATTTATGGAGTATGCCAACATTTAATTAACGTTTGTAGAAGTCTCTATAACAACAGCAGTTGCACTATAAGAACAGCTGCAGGCTACACAGAGGACTTTGTGATTAGCACAGGAGTAAAGCAGGGATGTGTAATATCCCCACTACTTTTTATTACATACATGTACCATATAAACAAAACAGCAAATTCTAATGAAGCAAATGAACTGCTTTTTGCAGATGACCAGGTTTTATTCCACAACAGCATTAAAAACTTGCAAGACCACCTAAACACAATAGACACAGCAGGCAAGCAATTTGGAATGAAAATCAACATAGACAAAACAGAAGTAATGAATATTGCAAGAGAAAAGGAGAACTTCTACAGATAAATAATAAACAACTAAAACAAGTAGATGAATTCAAATATCTGGGCAGCACATTGAGATATGACAACAAACAAGAAGCAGAAATAAACGCAAGATGTAATAAGGCCTGTCAGATCATTGGTCAATTAACACCTTTACTAAGAAACAAAGATATTACACTAGAAACAAAGAAAGCTATTTTCAACACCATTTTCTTACCAACATTGTGTTATCAGTGTCAAACTTGGACATTAGATTCTAGAACAATACATAAGATTAACACCACTGAAATGAAATGTGTGAGACGTATGATTGGAGTTAGCTTGAGAGACAAAATCAGGAATGAAGCACTAAGGAAACAATTAGGGATCAAACCAACAATAGAATACATACAGAAACAACAAGTTAAATGGTACGGCCACATAACCAGACAGAAAGAGCAAAGTATTATCCAAAAAACACTTAACAAACGATACGAAAACAGGAGACCTATTGGACGCCCTCGTAAAAGATGGATAGATAGTGTATTAGAGACACTCGGAAATATAACAGCAGAGGAGGCAAATAGAAGGGCAAAAGACCGTACACTCACTCTCCCCTCAACATCGAAAGGTACATGAGGACAGAAAGAAGAAGAAGAAGAAGAATGATAAGGCAAACAAGGGCCACATCATATAGATAGATAGACTTTTTCAAAACATCCCGTCATTTGACATCCATATCAAAATCGTGAGTTTTCTTTTTCCTTCTTTACGTGACATGTGTGCACTCTTATCCCATCTAATCCAACGAGGAAAAGATGCTCTATTCAGGCCAAGCTCCAACCGCGTTCGTTTCTCGGGATGATGAATATGGCAAAATAAATGACCCATCTTAATGATGATCATAGATCTCAACAGCCAACTTGGGATAGTCTCTTTTGATATCAACAGTCAACTTGAGATAGTCTCTTTTGATATCAACAGTCAACTTGAGATAGTCTCTTTTGATATCAACAGTCAACTTGAGATAGTCTCTTTTGATATCAACAGTCAACTTGAGATAGTCTCTTTTGATATCAACAGTCAACTTGAGATAGTCTCTTTTGATATCAACAGCCACCTTGAGATAGTCTCTTTTGATATCAACAGCCAACTTGGGATAGTCTCTTTTGATATCAACAGTCAACTTGAGATAGTCTCTTTTGATATCAACAGCCAACTTGAGATAGTCTCTTTTGATATCAACAGTCAGCTTGAGATAGTCTCTTTTGATATCAACAGTCAACTTGAGATAGTCTCTTTTGATATCAACAGTCAGCTTGAGATAGTCTCTTTTGATATCAACAGTCAGCTTGAGATAGTCTCTTTTGATATCAACAGCCAACTTGGGATAGTCTCTTTTGATATCAACAGTCAACTTGAGATAGTCTCTTTTGATATCAACAGTCAACTTGAGATAGTCTCTTTTGATATCAACAGTCAACTTGAGATAGTCTCTTTTGATATCAACAGTCAACTTGAGATAGTCTCTTTTGATATCAACAGTCAGCTTGAGATAGTCTCTTTTGATATCAACAGTCAACTTGAGATAGTCTCTTTTGATATCAACAGTCAACTTGAGATAGTCTCTTTTGAGTCGATTTGTAACACGTGGAAATCGAGAATTTTAATTTCGTAGGTGCAGCTCACTGTAAATTTCGTCAATAGAAGACCTACCCACAGAATCAATACAAGCCTTTACTTACTTTAAGTTTATTATTATTTTAGTTTGTTTCCTGTATGGTGACATAATATATAATTGCAGTGATTAATGAAAATCACAGGAATAGTAATATGGAAGAAGACTGGATTTTCCCTTTAGCCAAAAATATCTGGTAGGGTAGACGAAAAATAGGGGATAAAAACAAAGTATGGATTGAATATATTAAAAGTTGGAAAGAATAAAGATTCTCCATACTTAAACAGAGAACAGAGGGTCATGACGGGATGTTTGTGTTAATGTATCCAGATTGGCACCGCTATGACCCCCTGAGAAGTTCTGGTTTTAATGTAATGTATCTTGGTCATTACATATCTTTGTTCAAGAAACCTTGCTTGCAATATGCATTATGTATAATAACCATTCTAAAATTATTGAGCGATATAGGATCTTTGCTATGTTTGCAAAAAGTGACGCATATATCATGACATTGTCATGTGTTGTCGTATCGTAAAATTGGCATGTGCTTTCGTATCATGACATTATTACTCGTATGTGCAATGTTATCATAACATTGCCATGCATTATCACATCGTGACATTGACTTACAGTCCTATCAGAAGTTGACAGCCCCTTAAGGTTGTACCAGAACAAACCGCTTGGAGTGAAAGGCATGGAATACCAATATACATTCAGACCCACGTGAACGGAATACCAAGCGAGGATGAACAGAACAGTGTGCAACGAAGGACATTCACCCTCAGTTTCCTGGACGAGGAATATTCACAAGATATATGGGTCAGAGTATACACAGATGGGTCAGCACAGAATGTAGTGAGGAATGGAGGTGCATGTATATAATATATAATACGTTATCGTGTTATCACACGTCTAGAAATACGATCAGAACACCAACAGGGAAATTCTGCAATAATTATGATGCAGAAATCCAGGCAATTGGGGTTGTCGCTGAAATACTGCTGAACTCCAACCCTGGCTCACAGCCCGTGATATTCCTGACAGATGCAAGGTCAGTGCTTTAAGCTCTCCAATCTGGTAAGTCTATAAATGGTGGTGATGAAGATGATGATGATGATGATGATGGTATAAAAGCAACTAATACGACTTGTCGCCTTACCTGGTGTAGGAGTTGTAGTTGTAGTTTCAGTTTCAAATGATATTTCCCTGGTATTATTTTGATGGCGTGGATGTGTGTAGTGTGTTCTAGTCGTAGGTAACTTTTTTACTTAATGTTGCTGCAAGGTTGCCATTACCTTACTTGAGAGTAAAGTCAAAGGGAAACGAGCAAGAGGTAGGCAGAGGTGCAAGTGGGAGAGTAACATCACATGATGGACAGGTTACAGTCTAGCAGAGTGTACCACCAAAACAAGATTGCAGGGGATGTTGGAGATCCGTTACAGCCAACCTTTGTTGCGGAGACGGCACTTGGTGATGATGAAGGTTGCCATGATACAATCTGTATATTAGTTTGGGTTAGGGTTATAATTCTATATCTAATCTGTGGGGAACTTTGTCATATTTTATTGCAATCTCGAGACACGCTGCAGATAAGAGGGTTGATCCTCTTTTAACAGTCCAACCATAGATCATCAACAGGCTTCAGCAGAGCATGGATCATGGACTGCGGTAGCCAACCCCATTTCAAATATCCCTAGTCGCCTTTTATGAAATGCATAGCAGGAGGCAGTGTTACTATTCTTTGTTCCCATTTCTGGACCTTGAAATACACTAGCGATATGCAGGATATATTATTATATATCGTGAGTGATTAGTAGGTATAACTGCGTATCTGGTGTAGTAATGATACACATGTAATTAGTAGATATAGTTAAGTATCTGGTGTAGTAATGATACACATGTAATTAGTAGATATAGTTAAGTATCTGGTGTAGTAATGATACACATGTAATTAGTAGATATAGTTGAGTATCTGGTGTAGTAATGATACACATGTAATTAGTAGATATAGTTAAGTATCTGGTGTAGTAATGATACACATGTAATTAGTAGATATAGTTAAGTATCTGGTGTAGTAATGATACACATGTAATTAGTAGATATAGTTAAGTATCTGGTGTAGTAATGATACACATGTAATTAGTAGATATAGTTAAGTATCTGGTGTAGTAATGATACACATGCAATTACTTGTGTTAGTGTGATGTGGGTTTACAGAGAAATCTTACTTCTACTGAGGGATAAGGGAGAGGGGGGAAACTGAGAAGATTTTTTCTATTAAATCTATATATTGTATTTTCTCTGCTTTTGCTGTGAGCAATTTAGAGATGCCCACAGACCCCGTAGTCGTAACCTTCGATAACAGTTAACATGTTGTTCCAACAGGCCACGCCCGTGTGTTGCCGGGGCCCGAAAGGGGAGAAAAGTATAGCAACACTGTTTACCTTCCATGCATGTCGTAAAAGGCGACTAAGGAGGTTATGGGATGGAGTTGGTTGTCCCATCCCACATAGGGTCAGCGACCCAAAGCCATGCTGAAGTCGGATGTGTCAGGCCGAAAGGCGCAGATATCGCAGCAATGCTGTAAACCATGACACAACGCATTCCGTTCTCCGGATTATATCGTGCTAATTTGCAGGAGTTTGAGAACGAACGCAGAAGAAGAAGTTCCAACAGGCCGACGTTGTGCTTGAACTAGTTACGGGCACGGCGTGCGTGGGCGGAACAACTAAGAAACCTGTCGCAAGGGCCAGAGTTGTGCCCTGATGTCGACGTCTGTTTCAGCGGCATTAGACTCGAAACACCATCGAGTTGAATGGCTGCTGGAACAGAGGGCGGAGCACTTATGGGAATGCCCCACGTGCTGTGAGGTCAGTTTATAATCAAGAATCAAGATGCCCACAGACCCACAAGAACCATTACTTACAATAGTGAAACGACGAAAACTTGCATAGTTTGGACATGTATGTCGGTATGGCAAAAACAATATTACGGGGAAATATCGACGGCGGAAGAAGCAGAGAAGAAAAAAATAATGGAGAGACAATTTCAAGGACTGGACGATAAGATTTTTCCTCACTTGTACGGTACTTTGCAGATAGATGGAGGACTCTGTGTGTTGATGCATCTAATATGGCACCATTACGATCCTGACGGGTTACGGTTTATAAATAGTTAGGTAGTATTCATCTGATCTATCCACCTATGGCTGCTCCTATCATGATCGTAGAGAATCTTGTACATTTACATGATAAAACTATAGTAACCATCACCGTTTTATTATTGAAGCTAGTGATTCATGTGAAACTATAGTAACCATCACCGTTTTATTATTGAAACTAGTGATTCATGTGAAACTATTGTAACCATCGCCGTTTTATTATTGAAGCTAGTGATTCATGTGAAACTATAGTAACCATCATCGTTTTATTATTGAAACTAGTGATTCATGTGAAACTATTGTAACCATCACCGTTTTATTATTGAAACTAGTGATTCATGTGAAACTGTAGTAACGATTGCCGTTTTATTATTGAAACTAGTGATTCATGTGAAACTGTATCTCTATTTTACTGGTCACTAAAACATTTCTTTTGTATAACACAGATATTACATTGAAGTTTTAAACAGTCGTAGTTTGATATGTTTACTTATTGTTATTTGTTTTATTTCTAGATGTCTGTTGCTACTTGATCCACTGCAACCAGGAAATTAAAAAGCAGACCAACTGGCTAAGGAAGGTGCTGCCGAAGACCAACCAGATATATCAGTTACCTACCATCAGAAAAAAAACAGATGATCAAGTCAATAAGAAAGCTACAAATACCAACACAAGATGACTATTACATTATGAACAGATCAGAACAAGTTATAATTCTGCGTCTCAGAACAGGACACAACCGACTACGCAGTCACATGTATACAAAGTTCAAGATTGGCAACACTGCCATGTGTACATGTGGACAGGCAGCACAGAGTGCCAAACATATACTTCAAGAGTGTTCTGAGCATGAAACGCTGCGGCAGACATATTGGCCAGAGGAAACAACACTGGAATCAAAGCTCTATGGGACACTGTATTAACTACAAAAGACAGTGAGTTTTATTCAGGAGACAGAATTACAGATATAGACATGTTTCAAGTGAACGAAAGAAGAAGAAGAAGAATCCACTGCAGACCGTTTCAATTTTAGTAGAAATATACCAGCATGAGTTGTATAGGAAAATTAGCAAATTTGTTTCTTGGGGGTCAAATTCCTGATACGATTTGGTTTACTTTGCAGATGGTAACCATGGAAGCTGTCCACACTGGACGTCAGGTTCTAGTGTTCCTCCTGAAGGAGAACATCCCCAACAGGGAACTTGACCTGGAGCTACTTCGTTATATACGTAACAACACCTACTTACCCTATCCCAGCCAGGAAGAAGTCGGTGACGATGAAGTCATGAAGACGTTCTATGACAAACTGGCACATGACCTGAACTGTTAGAGTTCCTGAAACAGTTATCAAATACTAGAGAGTACAATAACAAATACTAGAGAGTACAATAACAAATATGACTGTATGGCTGGTTTTGCGCTGCTGCTGTACATTGCTTTAATAATACTTTGATTACCACAGAAATAGGATTTGTTGGACCATTCGCACAATGCATTTCCTCTCATTGTATAATATCCTGCAGGAAACCTAGTAAAACCATTCTCTTGCTTTAAGAGAGATCTAGTAAGAGTTCAGGTACGAACACACACACACACACAATTTTAATTTAAAACAGCTACAAATTAAGGTAATGTTGCTAATTCAAACAGCTACAGATTAACTTAGTATTGTTCATATTCAATTTAAAGTCTTTACTTCAATTAAAAAACAGTGCATCTTATGGCAGGCCCGTAGATAAGGGGCGTGTGTGTTTGGGGTGTTTAACCCCTTTCCCCTCATCTTCCCCTCCCCTCCCGCAATAGAAAATCGAAACATGACTTTTAGTACTGGAAACTTGGCCAAAAAACTGGCGAGAAGCAAAAAAAAAAACCCTTCCTTACCCATTTTTTGTAAGAAGATTTTTAAAAGGTAGACCTGACGCATGAAAATGTACAAATTACCCTTTTTTTAAGTGAAACCTCTCCTTTAATGAGATCATATCTATAACACTGACTTATGGTGAGGTACATTCTTTTCAACCGCGAATATGAAGCCTATTTGATTATATTAGTGCATTTGAAAATAGAATAGTTCCGGTTGCGGTTCAGATAATACTGACACTACGATCACGACATAGAGTTAAATTATAGCAGAAGTTATAAGGCCTGCTAGATTTATATCTAAACAACTCGGTTGTCAAAACATGGACAGACTGTCCTGGGCATGAAGGGGTTAGCGACAACGAAAGAACTGACTGATTGGTGGGAAATGCTGTACATGAGACCAGATAATACCGAGACCAGATCATCATCATCATCATCATCATCATCATCAAGTGCCGTCTCCGCAGCGAAGGTTGGCTGCAACAGATCTCCAACATCCCCTGTTTCTTGTCTTGGTGGTGCACTCTGCTAGATTTTAACCTGTCCATCGTGTGATGTTATTCTCTTCATTTGTATCTCTGCCTACCTCTTCCTCGCTTCCCTTTGACTTTACCCTCAAGTAAGGTCTTCAATAAGGTGTCATGTCTTTTAATGTGTCCAAAATATGTTATTTGCTTGATCTTTATTTCTCTTAGTAGTTCTTTCTTCATATTAGGTGTTTTAGCACCTCTTTATTTGTTTTTTTCTCATTCCATGATGTTCTCCCTATTCTCCTATATATCCACATCTCAAAGGCATCAATTCTGTCTTCTAATTGTTTCTTTAGTGTCCATGTTTCTGAGCCATACATTAATATAGAATAGTTGTAGTTTTATAATTCTAATTTTTAACTTTGCAATTTATTTAGATGTTACTATTTTCCTCATGTCATTGAAGGTACTTTTAACCATTCCTATTCTGCTTTTAACTTCTGTTTCACATCTGCCATCATTTGTGACTATGTGTCCAAGATATTGATAATGTTTTACTTGTTGTAGTTTCTTTCTATATATGTTTATGTTTACCTCCTGTTCTTCTGTGTCTTTGCTGATTATCATGGTTTTTGTTTTTTGGATGTTTATATCCCGTCCATATTTATTACTTGATGTATTGACTTGATCTATTAGTCTTTGTAGTTCATGTTCACTTTCTGCCAAAAGAACAGTGTCATCTGCATATCTAAGGTAGTTTATTATTCTCCATTGATCGTGAGTCTTGGCCTTTCTTCTATATTTTTAAAGATATTCTCTGTGTAGATATTAAATAGGCTTGGTGATAAAATGCATCCTTGTCTTACCCCTTTTCTTATTTCTATATATGGAGAGTAGCTGTTTTCAAATCTTATTAGATATATATCGTATCGACCAGATAGGATCGATCTAATATGGTCAATCATTGATTCACTACAGAGTGAAGAAGACGATGCAGAGAGGGATAACATTCACAGAAGAAACTACTAATAGGTTTGATGTACACATCATGGGGCGGTAATATACACATACAGGGAAGTGATAACATACACATACAGGGAGTCGTAACATACACATACAGGGAGTGGTAACATACACATACAGGGAGTCGTAACATACACATACAGGGAGTGGTAACATACACATACAGGGAGTGGTAACATACACATACAGGGGAGTGATACCATACACATACAGGGAAGTGATACCATACACATACAGGGGAGTGATACCATACAGGGAAGTGATAACATACACATACAGGGAAGTGATACCATACACATACAGGGAAGTGATACCATACACATACAGGGAAGTGATACCATACACATACAGGGGAGTGATACCATACACATACAGGGAAGTGATAACATACAAGGAAGTTATAACATACACATACAGGGAGTGATAACATACACATACAGGGAGTGGTAACATACACATACAGGGAGTGGTAACATACAGGGAAGTGATAACATACACATACAGGGAGTGGTAACATACACATACAGGGAGTGATAACATACACATACAGGGAAGTGATAACATACAGGGAAGTGATAACATACACATACAGGGAGTGATAACATACACATACAGGGAAGTGATAACATACAGGGAAGTGATAACATACACATACAGGGAGTGATAACATACACATACAGGGAGTGGTAACATACACATACAGGGAAGTGATACCATACACATACAAAGAATGACAGAAATGGGGAAGACCAGAAGTGAGGGGAGAAAATATTTCCCCTCTGGAAGGATCCGAATATCACGTTATAATCATCTGACTGAGAATATGTTTGAGTCTTTGTACTCTTGAATGCCGGCTGAAAAGAAAAACGAAGCACTTATGGGAATGTTCCGTGTGTCATGATGCTAATTTCTATTCAAAAACAAACAACATTTTCATTTAGCATTTAGGTCAAACTAAGATAACTTTTTCTCACACACAGTAAAAACAAGACAATTTTAGAACTATAATTTAGCCACAAGGCGCGGGAACAAACTACCCCGGTAATAACCCAATATTACATTTTATTGATGTTTTTTTACTACATAACATTTCGAATAATATATCTCCGCAAGTTTTGTAGTTTACAATTTTAACGGCTATTTCCCTTGTAAAGCAGATGTGTTTGTGTGTGTGTGTGTGTGTGTGTGTGTGTGTGTGTGTGTGTGTGTGTGTATTTGAGATTTTCCAGATCATACATGATTTGTACAATATTCTGCATTTATTTAAATTTGTAAAATCAATTTTTTTTTTAATGTGTGTAATTAATTTTTCCCTTTTTTTACAAGGTATATTTTTCTTATTTAATTTCTCTTTATCTAGTTTTCTACAATAAAATATTACGTATTGCTATCACTTTAGTTTATTTATGCATTCAATTTTTGTCTTCTTCTTCTTCTTCTGCGTTCGTTCTCAAACTCCTGCAGATTAGCAGGATGTAGTCTGGAGAACGGAATGCGTTGTGTCATGGTTTACAGCATTGCTGTGATATCTGCGCCTTTCGGCATGACACATCCGATATTGGCACAATAAAATCATCAATATAGAACTTTTACGCCACACTCAGCTACCATCTGCCATGGAAATACTTAATAAAAATAGATTGCGAGGGCTAGACCATGTCCACAGAATGCCAAATTGTCGCATTCCACAATAAGTACTATTCAGAGAATCTTCTGAAGGCCTGTGGTAGTCCCATGCTGAGATACATAGACATTTGTAAGTCATCAATGAAAGATTTTTTCAAAATCTGGCAAACATGGCCAAAACTTGAGCTGTCTGGAGGCACAATCTGCGTGCTGGCTGGGGCGATGTTGTTTAGGAACAATATAATAAAAGATATGGAAGATAAAAGGGAAAGATGAAAACAGACATCTTCTGTTGCTTTAGCAACATGATCGCTTAGAAAGTTTTCCATTACTGAGAGAAAAAACTCATTGGCTTGTTTTTGTTTGTTTTCTTAATGATTGTCTGCAAGATGCAAAAAGCCATTCAGTAAATTATAAATATTACAGAAAGTTACGCTATATTTTTATAAAGAAAATTAACTGCTTATATTACAGTGATTCAATGGTGGAGCAAAGATGAATAATACTACAATCTGCCATGTATGCTATGAGAGGAAACTAAGAAGATGTAGGGTTTATTATAGTGGAATCCCCTTATAACAACTTGGTCTAGACCAGCAAAATATTTTATGTAATAACAGAAATTTACCATGTACAGTACAAACAATAAAGAATAAATATAATTGGGGATTTTTAAATGTGTTGCAATATAGGGAAATGTGTTATAAGAGGATTCTCTATAGAGGAATTCCACTATACCAATCCTCATGATTTTTTCTGCAATGACTTCTGGGAAGAAATCATGCCTGAACTTCTGGTAGGGAATCAATCCTTTTTATCTAACAGTTTGTCTCAAAAATGCAGGATGGTCACAGCAAAGACCTCTCTAAAGTAAAAGACTTCCCAGATCCTAGCATTGCTCCCTACAGTTACATTTAACAAGTGATCGTGGACTTGTTCCCTACAATTACATTTAACCAATCATCTGGGACTTGTTCCCTACAATTACATTTAACCAGTCATCTGGGACTTTGCTAAATCTATTTTTAAAAGTTGTTGTCTTTCTCCAGGTGAATTATGGTTGATAGTATTCACACCTGCCGTTCTTCTTTCTTTCTAGCACCAGGAAATGCAAGCGATTAGCTCTTACTTCCTATGTGTAGTGGGGTGGTTTTTATGAGCGTTCTTTCATACCCAGGAGACTTCGGCTTAATTCAAATGCCTAATGATGGAGCGTTCTACTCGGGTGGAGTGTTGTCAATCCAGGGCCAGATGTGTCACCTTGGTTGAATTGAGTCCATGTTTGTTCAAGGTTATCTTGTTTTTTTCTATCCACCGTTTTCGTGGTCTGCCTGTGGTTTTATGTCCGGATACTCTTTTATTATATGTTATTATTGGCATTTAGGTTCATTCTCATAAGGTGATCAAACCATTTTACTTACTGTCTTTTGATATGTTCAATACATGATATTATACCTACCCCTTTCCTAATTGCTTTATTTTTTATTTTATCTAGTTTAGCAACCATTACAGCTTTTCTCATACATTTCATTTCACATATAATGAGTTTTATTTGCTGCGAGACTATTAAAGACCATGTTTGGCATTGGTAGCATGGCGTTGTTTAAAAAACTGTCCCACCGAACAAAAAAGCATCACACATTGAATGTGTCTTAGGAATTCTTATTGTGAACTTTGTGTTTATTACGGGAAGACGTGGCCACATTTGTAACTAAACACACCATACAGTAGTTAACAAAACGAAATTTTGATAAGACGCATAAATCGCTACATCCAACTATCTTCACTCTACGCACCGAGAGGGCCACAGTATGAACCTAGTAGGGGTGCCCCTCTGTGCGTTGCATGCAGCTCAATTTATCTGCAGCTGAGGTTGTGATTTTTTAATCTCCAAGTCACAAAAAGCTGTATGAAATACTAATGATTACTGTTATAGCCTAACTATCAATGTAAAAAAGAAATAAATAGTAATAAACAAAAGAACAAAGACCCTTTTTCTACTTTACGGTCCAACTGGGACCTTTTTCAAGAAACACATAAACAAGAAAAACTTAAAATTTTGTTACTGCATGTTTTCCTGTGAAGGAGTGCAGAAAGAATTTCTATGGGATGTGGAAATAAAGGTTGCTTTGCCATAGCAGACGCCTCAATGTATATGGGAACGATTTTAATTGTACCTCCAAAAGATAAAATCCTGTCCCAACTGTGGATTTAACCCAGGACATCAAGTGTCTGAGAACGGAGTTCTAACAACATGGCCATGCGCTCCACTAGCTCCACACATAAACAAGAAACACAAAATTATAAAAATACACATGTGATTATTTGGAGATGTCTTTCTTACTCACAATATTAAAAAGTTGGACTATGGACACGTGATGTGGCCACATCTCCACATAAAGTACCATAGTTTTTTTTCATACACAGTGTTGTAAGAATGTTTTTTACATTGTGCTAGCAAGGAGACCAAAATCAACGCTGAATGAAATATGATCTTGGTTAACAGCGAAGGTACAGAAGCACAAACCAACAACATGATAAATTGGTATAAATTTGAGGACTTGAATATTTTCGAATACCTCGGATCCTGCATAGGCCTATGCAGCGATGGAAAACCCAAAACAGACTTAGAGATATTCCATAAGGCTGGAGATGGATGTAGCGGATATGTCAAGGTTAACTTTAATGTGGAAAAGCAAAGTCAGTGTTAGTGTGAAAAACTAACTTTGAAACTCACTTATGTTGTCTATTGTGTTGTGTTGGTGTGAAAGCTGAATACTCACTGCAGTCATGGAGAGAAGTTACAAACCTTCGAATACAAATGTTACAGGCGAATTCTGCGTATCTCCTATAGAGAGCATGAGACAAATGTTTCAATCAATTGCCATGCCGAATGGCATAGGCGATCATGTTTCTCCACGACTCTCTGCCTCTCATGTTGTCAATAATCTTGGTTGGTGAGCTTTTACCAAGCTACAATACTAGTCCATCTAGCGACAAATGTGTACGTTAGAAATAAAATAGATTCATACATATCTATAAGAATCATTACTGCCAATAGTAAAGCGACAAATATACCTACTTGCATGGTTTATAAGTCTGTTGTTAAGGGTGGTGGGTGTTAAACTCCTCCCTCCCACAATTAGGAAATCATAACATGTTTTTATTGCTAGGAATTTAGCCAAAAGGTGGGTGAAACCCCTACATTAACGATTTTTTACAAAAAGTTCATCTTTCTCATTTAAAAAAGTCATCACCTTCCTCATAAAAAAATCATCACCTTTCTCATCAAAAAGGTCATGGGCTTTCGCATCAAAAAAGTCATCCGCTTTCACATAAAAAAGTAATCAGCTTTCGCTTCAAAAAGAGGGAAGTACATACAAAAATGAACGAATGCTTTTTTCACATTATTTTATAGGTAAAAACCCCTTTCTCAATGAAAACTTGACTACGGCCCTGATGATTTTTTTTGGACGTGTGATGATATGATTATTCGTCATAAACTATACTACAGGGAACAGTGGAGGTTGGAAGAAGCAGACGAAGACTAAGAACATCATGGACAGGCAGCATCTAGGGCTGGATATGTCAAGGTATTTTCACACTTATCTGCGTTGCTGAAGATAGAATTTGCTGTAGAATTTGGGTGTTATTTCATCCAATGTGGTACTCCTGTGAACCTGGCAGCTTATATCAGTGTTACCCAAACTTTTCTTTAAACCTTTCCCCACCTCAATCTTTCAAAAATTCTGATGCCCCCCCCCCCCCAATGTAAACATAAAGCGGCCCTACATTTTTTATAGGTCTATTCAAAAATTGACTCATTCCATAAATTAAACTTGTTATTGAAACTAATTATAACTTGTTCAGGACACTAGACTTAGGTTTTAGGAAGAAAGCACTAGAAAATTATTAGAACAAAAGGAAAACCAGTCAAGTAGGCTAAATTTTCAAAACATAATAGACTAAATAATAGACAACTAAATCTAAGTACAAAATATTTTTTTTCGAAGTGTCCCCCTAAACAATGAAATCCCCCCCCCTTTCCACCTGTGGGCGTTAGCCACAACATCGGGTTATAAGCTTATAGTATGGTGTGATAGCAGGGAAAGGAACTTGAGGAAAATGGGGACTGTTGCTGACCTTTCGTGCGAAGACGGTACCTCATCTTAAATGAATAGCCTATTGTAATGTTAAACTTCTGACATGTTTACGGGGAAATGTCACTTTTTTTTTTAAAGCACGTGCCAGCCCTGATTAAGAATCTCGAATAAACAGGTCAGACTTAGGCCTGTTCAATCGTCTCATTTTATCCTCACGGTAAACCCCCACCCCCCCTTCTCCCAACACAACACAAAGCACCCCCCAAAAAAACCCCCAGGAGATACATTGTACACAACCCGATGTACACAGGAGACACATTCACGTGACATTTACAGTGTTTGAATAAATGTCTCCTTAGTTGATGATTGGTCGATACGGGATTAAAACCTTTTGGTTAAGGTATGTTGATCTCATGGACTGCCAGAAAAACTACTGTGGAAGTGTTGAAATAGTCAAATGCGAAACGGACTTTAATCAATAATATAAGAAAAAGACAATCTTCATATTTTTGGCCACTTCATGAGACAAGGAGATTTGGAGAACATAGTCACAACAGGCAAGATTGAAGGCAACAGAGACAGAAGGCGACAATGTGAGAAAACATTAGACAGTTTGATAACCTGGCATGGCAGGGAAACAACAGCGAACTTGATATATAATACTGGAGACAGAGAGCTGTGGAGAGCCATGATCGCCTACGCCAGCTGGCATGGCACCTGATGATGATGATATCGTCTTAGCGGAAATAGGCTTCAATTTCTAGCAAGTGTACTTGCGTTACAGCAAACACACACATTGTTAGGCTGCTTGTTGTTTGGTGAAGGCTTCGTGAACTGTTCTTCCACGTGATCTGGTGGTAAAAGTCTATTCGAACCACTGATTGTGGATTATTTTGATCGTCTGTGTCTCACAACATACGTGACATGAAAATGATCGGAGATAAACTCAGTGAATACAGCATTCATTCACATTCATATGTTTATCAATGAACGCTCTAGTGATTGCAAAGATAGTCTTGAAAAGATAATCAATTCTTCACCAAGATCAATGCCTTCTGGTGCACACATCTGTTCAAGAACGATGTGTGAAAGTACAGAATAATTCTCCGCTGTGCTATAAATAGCACACTGTTGACAATTTTAACTATCCAACGTCATGGATTCCCGTGTAACACCAATCAAAATAATGGCTACCGTGACGTCACATCCGACAATCACACAGTTCAACTCTAGACACAGACGAACTTATACATAATTTGTTTGTTTTCCAATTTACATATTTTCTACAATTTCCTATTATTTGTGGTTAGCGATCAGTATTTCTGCCCGATATACACGGAGCGAGGTGCGCGCACACATTAGAAATATTATTTCTAATCCTAACCTTACTCTAAGTACTTACCCGTAAGCTTGCCAAATCACACAACAAAGGTCAGAAAACACATCGAAACTAGAGCAAAGGTCACAGTGGAGAACTATAATTTACTTCAGCCGAACGATGCCATCTGGTGCACACATCTGTTCAAGATCGATGCCATCTGGTGCACACATCTTTTCAACTTCTTGTTTCATCTTCTGTGTCCATTCTCAAGCTCCTGCAGATCAGGAGGATATAGTCCAGATAAAATTTGTGTTAAAATTGACAGCTTAACTGACAAATCGGATTTCAGCATAGCATCTAGGTCAATTTGATACTGCGGGGTGAGACCAGTGTCATAAATATTTATAAAGTAGGGGGAGGGGTAATTCCCTTAAAAAAGGTCATTCGTGTGTTTTCGTGTATCAAATCTTCTTGATGTGAAATGTGATGTTATTATTAGTGAAAATCTTTAGGGGGGGGGGGGTCTTTTTACCCGCATTTTGGCCAAATTTCTAATACTAAAAGTCATAGGCCTAATCCAGTTTGCTAAAAGGGTGGGAAGTTTAATACCTCAATCCTTCAATCTCCTTATCTACGTGCCTTTATGGGATAACAAATTCCACCTCAAATTCCTCTTAGTTGCTGCTTACGATATGCTTGACAGGTAACCGTTTAGCTATCCCACGCACCCGCCAACCAAACTAAGTTTATCTATCACTACGTTCCGATTTTGTTTTTACTAGAAACAGATTCTTGAAGAGATTCTTTCTTTGTAATTATATCAAAGAACATATGTAAGCTGTGTTGGAAATTTAATTTATTTACTGGATGATATCCGTGACAGAAGATCCATGGCAATTACTTAATGCTGTGAATTAATTAATACGTCCACAGAAAATACCTTATTCCCACTGATCTATGTATAAATAAATCGAAGTCTTCACACTCAACCGCATTTAGTTTTACCAAGCGTGTTTATTCGCTTGAACGAAACGAGACCAAGTGTGTTGATTTGAACACGTAACACATTTGTTGTATTTGTAAACTGTTATAGAAACTGGGACATAGGCAAAACAGGGCGAGATATAAGTCAGTGTTATAAAACCAAGACAATCTTGGTGAGACCTGGACACATTTTTGCAGTCAATACATACAATTACAATACATACGTGCCATTAACATAAACAAATGTATATTTCCGCAATTTTAGTAAGCAATGTATCAAATCAAAATATTTTGAATTTACATTTTTTTTAAACTCAGCTGACACAGGTGGATGTCGTTATATTGTGGAATTGCGTTATTGTTGAAAGTAAATTTTCTCTTTAAAATGAAGCTTTTAAAACTCACAAATTGCAATTCCATTTTTTTCCCTCGTGAATACTAAATTCATTTTCTTGTGTTAACGAAATTATAATTAGATCTTTTAAATTACGAATTAAGAACTATGGCCATAAAAACTGTAAGACTATATTATTACTTTGTATCAAAATTGTTTATAAATAACAGTATCAAAAATACGTTTAAGTGTAAGGGAGGTAACCGTGTAAATACAAATAATACTAAAATTTAGATAATTTCATGACAAAAAAGTCGAGTGAAGCACTTTCTAAGCAGCTCTCCTATACCCCCGTAATCCTCTTCGAGGCGGTATGACATAGCAGGCGCCGACATTCGAAAGCCACTCGGACGCTGAGTATAGCTCACCACTCAGCTGAGCACGTTTATGCTATTAACATTCCGTACGACCGAAAACTTCACCCCGGTGACTTCGTCCTGTCTTAACATGTCATATGGGGAGGAACCAGCCTAGATCCCAAGCGGTACTGTGACGAGCGAGCTGACTCGACACTGGCTGAACCTTGACCCCGCGGTGGAGTCTAAGACATGTGAACGGACTACTGACACTAGTTCCCATACAAAGTCAAGAGCCAACTTTTGCATGTAAAGTTCCGCGGGGAACTTGAACCTTATACGGACATTATCCCTTAACATCCAAAAGTTTATGTGCCACACTTTTGTTCACCATGTCAACAGTTAGGGAAGAATGTCGTGCATATTGCTTTCAAAAAACATTTTTAGAAATAGTAGAACGGGGAAGAGTTACATAAAATCACTCAAGATAAATGAGAGTTGTTTATTTAAATTATATTACCACATGATCAGATCAAAATATTTGTGTTCTTATGATTTATTAATATATTTGCACATATTAATAAATTTAACATGTATTACATCCCCTTAACTGATAGTATCTGCAGGGTTATGACCCTTAATGAATAATGGAAATGTCCACTCTCTATAACCCTGCTATCCTAGACAGAGCCTCAAAATATATTTCACGAAATTATTTTTCCATACAGAGCCTCAGTTTTTATCCCATTGTTCCATTGCAATCGCATTTTTATCTTCTTAAAACTTCAAGTACAAAAAGATCCATGTTTTTATGTTATGAGTTTAATTCAAGTACAATTAGTTTTCGCAAAAACAAAACACATGACATTTGTTTGGACAATCATTCAATCATGACTTTTATATTTTTGTTTGTAAATGTTTTGTAAGGTGTCTTTTGCTAGGTCATATCGACTTACTGTACCGTGTCTCTCGTCAAATACAATCACGTGAACTCATTCTTCTAAATAACTTTACTTGACGTTGATTTGTCATTGGCTGTCGACACAATGTATACAAAAGTGACCAATGAAAATCACTGTAATGGTTAAATAATGTGACTTCAGATGGATTATTTTCAAATAGTCCACACAACTAATTGAGAGACAAGATTATACAGTGTAGTAAACAATGTGTAATGGGGAATTTTTGATACCACACCGGTATATTCCGGTCATTTCTATTTGTACTATGTCTTTCAGCAGACAGGGGTTACATGAGATCTGTTGCATTCTTTATCTTTATAATAACTAATGAAATCAGTATTCTGGTTTTCACACTTTTCTTTTATTAATATATGATATACAAGTTGTTTGGGAAAATTAGCAGTATATTTCCCTGAATGATTGATGCACAAAATAACCATCTTTTAACACGTATTGTGTTTAGGCAAGTGCCACCAACTCGTTCCGTCAAAAGCACTAGACAACACAAATTGTTTTTAAAAAGTCACACACCATTAGTTGTTGTTTTTTTAAATCTCGAGAGGGGAACAAAGAATAGCAATACTGTTTGCTTTCCATGTATATTTTAAGAAGCGACTAAGGAGGTTATATGGTGGAGTTGGCTGCCCCGTCCTATATAAGGTCAAAATGATCCAGTGCCATTATAAAGTCGAATGTGTTAAGTCAAAAGCGAAGATCTCGCATCAATGTTGTGAACAATGACAAAACGCATTACGAACTACACCCTGCTATTCTGCAGGACTTTGAGAAAAAACGCAGAAACTCAATTATCCAGAGTGAGAACTAAGATGGAAAGCATCTATGTCTTGTTGACGAGATCTCAATGTCCTTTTTATCTCCTGTTACCAGTGTTGATCACATCGTCCGTAATATCACTCCCTTAATATCCACTTGTGCTTTACTTCTTTCTCTCCCACTTTCATCATCCCTTGCCTCCCATTTCGTCATATATGTGTTTCTATTCATTGTTAGTCAGCTATCGTTTGTCAGCTCCAGTGCAGCAGTTAGACAGTGCAGTAGAGCTTTCCGCCAGAACTGTTTCAGATAGCCATCATTTCCGCCTTGTGCTGTGATAAAGTGGGCAGTTTTGTAAAAAGAATAGAAGCATTCAAAAACTTATTTTTATGTCGCAGATCTGGAAGAATCTGCGCCATAGTTTCATTTTTTGTGTGCAATTATCCCCCTTCCTTCAAATATATAGCCCCAAACGTGGACCTAATTACATTTTGAGAACCACTGATCTTTATCTGCTTCTTCTTTTTATGCGTTCGTCCTCAAACTCCTGTATGTTATCAGGATGTAACCCGAAGAATGGAATGTGGCATGTCATCATTTACATCGTGGTTGCGATATCTGCGCCTTTCGATCTGACACACCCAACTTCAGCATGACTTCTGGATAATATGATCCTCTATTGAATAGGAGAGCCAACTTAACCCCCCCAAAACCTTCTTAGTCATTTTTTACGATGTGCATGATCGGCAACAATACCAGTACCACTAACTTTGCTTGATTTTCCACATCACATTGGCACCACTGATCTAAACCACATAGCACAGTCCACACCACGCATTGTTTGTGTTTTGGTTTTTCTTACTAGTCCTAATGTTGACATCTTAAGAGCAATCTTACTTTCGTGAACTGTGCTCACAAGATAGAAATAGGGCTCTGTTTACTAGAAGAAAACTTGACTATTGTGTCTTAGATAGTCACACTGACTAAACATAATGCTTCATTAATAAAATAATTTAGTCACCGTAAACAGAGAACTTTCCACTTTATAGAAGTCCACTTTTCAGAAGGTGGTTTTACGTTTGCAATGAAGGGGAGATAATATGTACAGTTGTGAACAGATTTGTTTTTATTAATTAATGTGTTAAAACAAAGTTGAAAAATATATTCCTGATGTACTTTCACTTTAAACTTGCATTTACAATTTAGTGTGTTATTTTTTTAATTGTATCCATCTGTCTAAAATAGTTTTAAAAATTATTATGAAACTCTCACACTTAGACCGACACACGAAGTGTTTCTTATATACAAAAACGTGAAGTTTGAATTAGATCCCCTTATTCTATCAATTAAAAAACATGTTTCATTGCGTTTTTCAAGAGATGTCACAGAGGATGTAAGATTGTATTAAACATAAACGTTCAAGTCGTAGGCTAAGACCTAAAGAAAAATCAGCAAAATGTTCATAACCCCTAATGTGGATACAGCGAAGGAAGTGTCAAACAAATTCCCCCCCAAAAAAAGACTATGATATATATTTCTGCGGAGAATGCCATGCAAAGAATGAGATAAAGGCCAGAGATTCCATACGATGCTGAGAGTGCGGCTACAGAATCATGTACAAGAAGAGAACAAGACGATTGATTGTATTTGATGGCAGATAACAGCAGTCTTCTTCTTCTTCTTCTTCTTTCGTTCACTTGAAACATGTCTATATCTGTAATTCTGTCTCCTTAATAAAACTCACTGTCTTTTGTAGTTCATACAGTGTCCCATAGAGTTTTGATTCCAGTGTTGTTTCCTCTGGCCAATATGTCTGCCTCAGCGTTTCATGCTCAGAACACTCTTGAAGTATATGTTTGGCACTCTGTGCTGCCTGTCCACATGTACACATGGCCGTGTTGCCAATCTTGAACTTTGTATACATGTGACTGCGGAGTCGGTTGTGTCCTGTTCTGAGACGTAGAATTATAACTTGTTCTGATCTGTTCATATTGTGATAGTCATCTTGTGTTGGTGTTTGTGGCTTTCTTATTGACTTTATCATCTGTTTTTTCTGATGGTAGGTGATTGGTATATCTGGTTGGTCTTCGGCAGCACCTTCCTTAGCCAGTTGGTCTGCTTTTTCATTTCCTGGTATTCCACAGTGAGAGGGTATCCACTGCATGGTTACCCTATACTGGTAAGACAATTCGCTAAGTAGTTTTTTTAAGTCTGTTAGTTTTCCAGACTGGAGAGCTTGAAGCACTGACCTTGCATCTGTCAGGAATACCACAGGCTGTAGGTCAGAGTTGGAGTTCAGCAGTTTTTTAGCTGCCACACTAATTGCCTGGATTTCTGCATCATAATTATTGCAGAATTTTCCTGTTGGTGTTCTGATTGTATCTCTAGGCTTGTGTGGGTATTCTATATATACACCTGCACCTCCATTCCTCACAGCATTCTGTGCTGACCCATCTGTGTACACTCTGACCCATATATCTTGTGGATATTCCTCATCCAGGAAACTGAGGGTGACTGTCATTCGCTGCACACTGTTCTGTTCGTCCTCGCTTAGTATTCCTTTCACATGGGTCTGAATGTATATTGGCATTCCGTGGCTTTCACTCCACGGGGTTTGCTCTGGTACAGACCTTAAGGGGCTGCCAACTTCAGGTAGGTCTGTAAGTTGTCTACGGAGTCGTTTAGCTTGATGGATAAAGCTGCTCCTTTTCAGTCGTCCTATTGCTAGATTTTGGAATCTTTCCTTCATTGGATGACTTGGCATACACTGAAACTTTTCTGCTTGAATTAGTACTTTTGTGTCTCTGCGTTCGCCAAGTGTTTGCATTCTTCCCATTTTCTGCATCTCTGCTATGGGTGTTGATGTCATTGCTCCCAACATTATTCTAAGTGCCTGGTTTTGCACTTTATCTAGATCTTGTAATGTGGTGTTTGATGCAGGACACCACGCAGCTGAACCGTATTCCAGGTGTGGTCTTATGCCTTGCTGGTAAACTTTACTGAGTATATTTCCACTGGCTCCCCATGTGGTTCCACTTAGTTTTCTCAGGATAGCTAGCTTCCTCCTGGCTTTTGTTGTTGCTTTGTTTATGTGCTGCTTCCATGTCAGCTTATCATCAAAAGTAACTCCGAGGTATGTGGGTTTTTTGTCTTCTTTCAAGAGCTCTCCATCTATCTTGATATGACCAGCTTTTTGTTTTGGTGAGAGGGTAAAGAGTGTAGTGCTGCACTTATCTGTGTTAATGCTGACGCACCATCTATTAGCCCATAAGGTTAGGGCATCGATAGCTCTTTGTATTTGTTTAGTGGCCACTGTTGCATGTTCTTCCGTGCACCAGATCACCAGGTCGTCAGCATACATTGCCACTTTGATCCCATGTGGTAGTTCAGCAACTAGGTCATTGATGTAAACCAAGAAAAGTGTGGGTGACAGGACTCCTCCCTGGGGGACTCCATGACGCAGTAGAACTTTCTTGCTCTTGCGACCATCTAATTGTACCCTGGCTCTTCTATTATGCAGGTATGCTTTTACCCATTTGTACATTCTTGAGCTAACCCTGCAATTTCGCAATTTCTTTAGGAGCCCTTCTTTCCAGACCTTATCAAATGCTTTCCTGAGGTCTATCCATGCTGCTAGTACCAGTTTCTTTTCTTGGAAGGCATCCTCAATCTCTTGGGAGAGGTAGGTTGCCTGATCTTCAGTAGAGTAGCACTGTCTGAAACCTGCTTGCTGTGATACCAGAAGGTTTTCACTTTCAAGGTACCACTGCATCCTAAGATTGATAATGCGTTCCATTGTTTTACATAGACAGCTTGTGAGGCTGATGGGCCTGTAGTTGGAGACTGTGTTGCCATCTTTTCCTGATTTGAGAAGTGGTATCATTATTGCTTCTCTCCACGCCTGTGGTACATTACCTGTGGACCAGCTTGTGTTAAAGATCTGCAGTAGCTTTGCTCTTGCTGCACTTCCCAGGTTTCTAATCATTTCATTGGACACTCCATCAGCTCCAGGGGACTTTTTCATTTTCAATTTGGATATTGCATGCTCCAGTTCTCTCATTGTGATTGGTGCCTCCATGACTTCAGGTATAGGTTCACCTTGTCCAATGTTTTGCTGGTTCTCTCGAACCTCCTGTTGTTTGTCTGGGCTGACTTTGACGTTATTGTCTTCTGCAAAGGAATCTGCAAAGTAATCAGCTGCATGTTTACCTGTTAAAATGTTTCTATCTTTATAAAGTGTGATCCTGGTATTTCTCCCTGTACCTTCATCATTTAGTTGTTTTACAAGTTTCCATAATTTCCTAGTATCTCTTTCTAGGTTCAGCGACTCTGTTTTTTCTTTCCAGCTGCTCCGTCTGGCTTGTAACTTGGCTCTTTGAAATTTAGCCTTTGTTTGCTGATATTTGTTGTGATGTTCTTGGCTAGGTCTGTTCTCAGCCTGCTGTCTAGATGTTTCCATCTCATTTTGCAGCTTTTCCAGTTCATCATTCCAGTAGGGTTTGTAGTTTTTGCGTGCTCCCCTGGGTATGGTTTTACTAGCAGCATGTAGTATACATCTATTAAATTCACTCACTGCTCTATTGATGTCTTTGTCCAAGTTCATGTCCTTAGCTAGAACACTGGTTAAATGCTGGTACATTTTCCAGTCTGCCCTTTTATAGTTCCACCTAGTGAGCGTGCTGCTGTCCGTGGTAAATTCATTGTGGATTTCCAGAAATACTGGTCTGTGGTCACTACCTCCAAGCTGCTTTCCAACAACACGTGTGATGTTCCATTCCAAGCCTGGTGAGTGGAATGCTAGGTCTGGTGTAGAGGTGGTGTGCCATGCTCTCGAGTAGAAGGTTGGCGAGTCTGCTGGCTGGTTAATAAGGATGAGATTATTTTCATCCTGCCAGCTCTCAAGTTCCTCACCTCTCTTGTCGATATGATCGTAGCCCCAGCTCTGAGAGTGGCTGTTGAAGTCACCACACACCATAAGTCTCTCTTTGTCTGGAATTGTGTCTAGTGCCAATGGTTTATCATTTGGGCAGTAGTAGTTCAGGAGATGGAATTCTGCACTGTCTGTTTTTAGGTGGAGCATCTGGTATTCTGCCCCTTCCATATATACTTCAAGCTGACATGCGCTGATATTGTTTTTAACAAGTGTCAGAATTCCACCCTTTCGCCTGTCCTTTCGGTCAGATCGGTAGCACTGGTAGCCTCTGATTTTGAAGGCTATGTCGCTGCTGAGGTGTGTTTCTTGGATACAGCATATGTTAACTTGTTCTTCACTGAGGACATTTTCAAGTTCCAATTTTTTGCTGTATCCATCTCTTTTACTGTTGACACCCTCAGCATTCCAGTGCATTATTTTTATTGGTCGTTTGTTTGTTTGGCCAGTAGCTCTATTCCCTTGCCTCCTGGCTCCTCGGGGCAATTGAGAAGGACTTCCAGTAACTGAGGTTGGGCCCTTTCGAGGTATAGGGCCCGGCACCGTCCCTGCCTGAACGTCCGCCACAGGGCAGGCACCATAACTATTTATAGATGTAGACATGTTTCCATTGTGTTTTGTGCGTGGCATCCTGATTATCTGTGCGCCTTTTGGCTGGATGCCTCCGTCTTCAGCACTCTGCTTACTAGGGCAGGACTATGGTCCTGCTCGAGTGGGACTGCCCGACCAGTCTTAGTTTCCAGCCCCTGATGGCTGAACTAAGCCCCATCACCTCTGCACGGTGCTGGTCTCGATGGAGATAACAGCAGTCAAATTGTTCGCCCTTGTCTATTATTGTTTGTTCGAGAATGGTGTTTGAATGTTTTTAAGAGAGATAGACGCATGTGATTGCTTTTGTGGGTTTCACCAATGGTCCACTAGACAAACCACCCATGCAACAGAAAACCTTAGTGGATGACATGCCGTTATATTGAGGTTATCTTCTTAGAGAATCTTCATGGCACGTCATCTATACAATTATGCTTTTATTTTGTTGTTGAAATGTGTGTCATGTTTACCTGAATATATATGTACGCACCCTCTGTGGTTGGGAGGGAGCCAGAGATGTACTGTGCAGCACTGGGGAGGAGGAAACGGACAACACTGTTTTTTCCTACGACTGAAACCCATCATAGAGGAACAGTGACTCAGGACGTGACAATCCTTTTGACTTGAACATGTGGTTGCGTGCCTGGAGCAATAGAGAAGTTCGGCATAACCAGTAGCCAATTGGTGGCGGGGAATGAGCACAGTGAACCCTATCTTGGCTACAGTGGCTAGGAGCAGTGCCTAGGTTGAAACCTACCTTCCTGGAGGTGTGATAGTTATTCTCTGGCTCTGTCCCAGGGTGGGCCGAAAATCCACATATTTCCCAGAAATATAATGCCATTTAATGGCATTAGGTCAAAGGGCATGAGCCCATGGACCGCTGGATCAGCAACCAACCAACCAAGAGAGATAGAAATAAAGACATGTATTTCTCACTAAAAAAAATACTGTTTCATTGTTACAGTTACTCTCCAGACACCTCAGAATACTCTCCTCCTTACATCTCAGAATTAAGAAAGGGTACATATATTTTATGACAGACTATACGGAGACTTTCAACAACCTTCACATTCCAGGTGTCACGCCAAAAGCTAGGGAAATAGCCTTTAGGATATTATTCAACATGACGCCCATTATAGGGAAATAAGCACGCAGAATAGAGCAAACGCCAAAATGTAAACTTTGCATAAGAAACATCCCAGAAACAGAAGACCACATCTTTTACACATGCAATACAATCACTCCTACCAGAAACAGATTGAGAGACATAATAAAAACACACATACACAACACGGACATATACAAAGCTATCATGTTGAACGTACTACCTCAGACAACAGATGTACACAACACGGACATTTACAAAGCTATCATGTTGAACGTACTGCCTCAGACAACAGATGTACACAACACGGACATTTACAAAGCTATCATGTTGAACGTACTGCCTCAGACAACAGATGTACACAACAAACGTATCATCTTGCTATCCCGATACAGATACCTGATCTGGACTTGTCGGATACGGGCAGTGTTTCACAATACAATGTATCAACCACATACAGTTTTACACATATTCAATCAGATGACACATCACATAATATGAACATGTACAGAAATACACAAATCATCACGGGTTTTTTTTTCATCAATAAATATTTTTTGTCATCCATGTCAAAATTGTAAAGGCCCACCATTCCACATTTAAATTCACGGGCATACTTTAATCACATTACATATGTCTATTGTCATTACTTCGATAAATATTTCACGTAAATTGTGTATATAAAATGATTTACTAAAGATCTCCGCGAGGAGACACAATATAAGACCAAATGTTTGAAATGAACTATTTTTCCAAACATATTTTGTAGTTTTTGTTATCACCAAAGTTAGAAACTTTTGCTACTGCAAGTACTATATCATGACTTTTTGCTTATACAAGTAAATTTAAGTAGGAAGCCAGAGGACAATTAAATAAAAATTTCTCATGACTTTTTGTTAGCTTTTACTCATAATATGAATATGTAAACAATTATTCCTTTGTTGTTGTTTTTGTCATCAATTAATTTTGTTGTCATCCATGTATCACCCATTTCATCATCATCATTAAGTGCCGTCTCCGCAACGAAGGTTGGCTGCAACGTATCTCCAACATCTCCTGTCTCTTGTCTTGGTGGTGCACTCTGCTAGATTTTAACCTGTCCATCGTGTGATGTTACTCTCCCACTTGTATCTCTGCCTACCTCTTTCTCGCTTCCCTTTGACTTTACCCTCAAGTAAGGTCTTCAATAAGGTGTCATGTCTTTTAATGTGTCCAAAGTATTTTATTTGCCTGATCTTTATTTCTCTTAGTAGTTCTTTCTTCATATTAAGTGTCTTTAGCACCTCTTTATTTGTTTTCTTCTCTTTCCATGATGTTCTCCCTATTCTTTTATATACCCACATCTCAAAGGCATCAATTTTGTCTTCTAATTGTTTATTTAGTGTCCATGTTTCTGAGCCATACATTAATATGGAATAGATGTAGCATTTTATAATTCTCATTTTTAATTTGTTTGTAATTTGTTTAGATGTTAATAATTTCCTCATGTCATTTCAAAAAATTGTAAAGGTCCATCATTCCACATTTCAACTCGCGGGCAAAATTTCATTACATTACATATGTCTATTGTTGTTAATTTTATATTCTATACTGTAATCGTTACAAATATGTTGTATATACATATATATGTAAATAATACAATATTATTGGGGGGAAAAAACGAAAAAAACCAACCACATGAAAGCCAGCTCTCACTATGCGCATATATGTACACATGTGTATATATATATATATATATATATATATATATATATATATATATATATGCGTGTATGTGTATATGTGTGCACGTGTATGGGTATGTATGTATGTATGTATGTGTGTAAATGTATTTTTGCTTGGATAGTATGCGTGCAAGGATGAACAAACAAAAATCCTTATAATAGGGCCTATTATATTTTATCATTTACACTCTCATTACAAATTTTCACGAATGTTGTTGAATCCATCTCATAACAAAATGCACACTGCACATTTCAAATGTATTTGGTTTTGTAAATGTTTTTTGTTGCAAATAAAGATTGGCAAAATTATTTTTTTTAAAGTTACAGTTACTCTTACTAATTCTTGAGACTAACGGGAATTGAACCAGTCCGTTACTCTTACTGTAATTACTGTTACTCATTGGAGCACCTGCCATCTGATGTTAAAATACTGCCAAGATATTTGACTTTAGCCCCATGATTTAATGTTGAATCATAGATAGTAATGCTGCATTTTGGCGATGTGCATTTCTTGAAACAACTATTACTTCTGGTTTCTTCTTGTTTAGACAGAGCTTTGTTTTCACTTTTTTTACTACCATGTCTAACGAGGTTTAAATTTCGTGTTCTCTCCCTACAATGAGAACTGTATCGTCAGCATATGTTAGATTATTCAAATTTTGTAACCTCCAACTGCTATTCCTAGCATGCTTTCTAATTTTCATTACAACAACATTAAGGACTATTACAACAACATTAAACATCCCGTACAGGCATTGAAATATCCTCAGTAACAACAAACATATAACATATAATATCCGTATTAGGCCCTTGTATAACTAATACGGATATTATATGTTATAAGTTTGTTGTTACTGATGTGCATGGGGGGAAAAACATGGTTGTATTTCACAGCCATATAATTCGATTTTTATAAACATACGAATGTTTCCAGTCTATCGAGATTAAAGTCTATGTTTTAGGAGAAAATACGTCACTAATAATGAATTCTTATTTTTATCGTGAATTTAAGTTGCCAGTATATTTATACTTTGTGTCACAGTACCTGAAGATTTGGAGGGGAAAAAATAATAAATAAGGTCTATACCCCATCGTCAACAGGGACTGTCCACAGACTCGGATATAATATTATTTTTTTAAATGACACATTACGTACAATCTTAAAAGTTTTATAAATGTATAATTGATAGAGAATTTGTTGTAATCTAGTTAAACTTTTAAAGGGCAAATAAAATTGTTTTTCTAGGGTCATGGAAAATCTCAAATTGGATCCAAATGATCTTTTCCATCTAACAGGTAGTTTTGGAGAAAAATAATTCCAATTTACTGCATATACATGATATGATTGCATATCTAAGACTGCATATATAAGTTGTCTGCAAGATTGGATATCTAACATATGTGCAAGACTATATATCTAAGCTTTGTGCAAGATTCACACCTCAAAACTGTGTATAATACTCCAACTTTAAGCCCTGTACAAGACTTCAATTTTAAACTGTGTACAAGACTCCAAATCTAAATTGTGTACGAGACTCGAACTCTTAGTTGTGTACAAGACTCCAACTCTAATCTGTGTACAAGACGCTAACTCTATGATATTTCAAAACATCAATTATAATATGTGTGCAAAACTTCCACTCTAAGCTGTGTAGATAATAGGGCCGATAAACAGAAAACGTTTCTCCTGTTTATTCACTGTAATGTATTTCATAGAAAAGACGTTACGTTTGAAACACTGAAACTGTATTTAATACTGGTATACTTTACATACTCTATAGTGTAGAAGTTTGTACGTTCATTGTAAATCTGATAGACCTTGTGTTTTACGTTAGTACTATTCTCTCATTTACTATCACATTCAGTACATACATTCTAGACAAATTGTTTCGTTTTCAGATTCCGCTGGAAAATTCGATATTTTTACTACGCTGCTTATCTGAAAGTCATGAGTAACAAAACCAACGATCCTGAAAAACACTTCACTTACGATGTTTTTGTGTCTTACGATTCAGAAGATCATGGATTTGTCACAAGACAACTGGCTCCAGGTTTGTTGTTTACCTATGTCTAACACGCAGCGCCGAAACTAGACCAGAGCGATCGATGGGGAAGCCCAGGGGGCGACGCTGTCAAAAGCAAAAGTTAGTGCGCCGTATTCTAAAATGAATTTAGTCATGTAAAAAAATGAATTTAGTTTATATAGAAAAAAAGGTGTGAGAAAGCGAAATGTGTCCAAAGCTCCAAAATTTCTAGTTGTCGGCGTTATTATAAATGTTATGTTCTAGGTATGAAATACCGAATAGTACCGTTATTATGAGCATGTTCTATGTATGAAGTACTGTATAGAACCGTTCTCATGAATATGTTCTAGGTATGAAGTGTTGTATAGTACCGTTCTCATCAATCATATGTTCTAGGTATGAAGTGTTTTATAGTAGACAGCGATTATTGTTCGTTTCCCTGTTTTATTGTACTGATATTTTAAACCGTGTGGTATATGTCTTCGTTCGTTCTCACACTCCTGCTGGTTAGCAAGATGTAGTCCAGAGACTGCAATTCGTTCAGTCATTGGTTACAGCGATATCTGCGCATATTGTTTCTGACAGTTTTGGAATAAGAGATATAAGATGTAGGAGGTCAGTTGCGGTCAACCTTCGATGCAGTATCAGGTACATTTGAGGCGGCACCTGCTGGTCAAAAAAAACTGTCAAATTATGCATTTTTCCCGTTAAGAAGTTGCAGGAAGGAATTTTGTATCAGCTGGTGATGACCTGTTATTTACACGACAACATTGCCTAACTGATTTATTAAGTGATAATATTTTGGCTAACTGGCTTCTTAGTCGAATAACCCATGGTTCAATTTCCAGTTGAACTGAACAATTTTTAAACCTGATTAACGACCGTACTTCCCCACAATGTCTCAAAATGACGAGGAGCAGTAAAGATTTGTCTATACTAAATCCATTAACTGAATGAGGTGTAGATGTATTTATTTATTAACTGACTGATGTCTGAACTTGTGTTTTCTTAAGTGGCGGATGTTTTCATTTGTTTCTTTATACAGTGACTAATGTCTTGATTTGTTTATTTATTCACTGATTTATGTCTGCAATTGTTTATTTATTCACTGACTGATGCCTCGGCTTGTTTATTTATTCACTGAATGATTTCTGAACTTATTTATTTATTCACTAAAATACCTAGTTATAATTAATGTATCTGCATTTATCATATTCACATTTAAATTAGTACTTTTTTTTTAGCGTCAGGGGCTGTCCATGAGCAACGTCAACAGTGTTTTTTTTAGACATGTTTAGTCCCCCATCCCCCTTGTCAACAATGGTCAAGAATTCAGGGATCGCTTGCTTAATTACGTCAAAACAGTTTAACCTTCCCTGGTTTAAAAAAAAGCGGTTTGAAGAAAAAGGACGGAAAAGAAACTTGAAGGTTTAATTTCCAATTTTTAGAAAACTTTCATATTCAAACAGTGTAATTGGTGTATTAAAAAGGATATTGTTGACGGCAACTTTTGTCAGACTTTCAATTCAACCTGTCAAACTTTCTCAGATCTCCTAGCGATTAATTGTGTATATATTTTCTGGACAGTCTCGTAGGTAATCTAACATAAACCACAAGAATATCAAAATATTTGTTTCTTTAACTGACTAATCAGAATTAGAAAGACGAGGTCTGAAACGTCTCATTCATGGACGAGATTTTGTGGCTGGAACCTATATCGCTTCTAATATAGTGATGGCTGTGGCAGAAAGCAGGAGGACTCTGGTTATTCTAACACGGAACCTGATAGAGAGTACCTGGTGTAATTACGAGATACAGGTGAGTTCTTGGTGTGGTTATTATATGCAGGTATAACGCTTCTCATTAGGGGCAGACAGTCAAGATTTCTAGGACATGTGATGAGAAGAACACAGCTTGAACACTTAATAACCACTGAAAAGATCAAAGGGAGAAGAGATAGAGGTCGACAAAGAGAAAAGTTACTAGACGGATTAGTATTGTGGCACGGTAGAAGTTCACTAACCGAGATTATTGACTACACAAGAGACGGAGAGTCGTGGAGAACCATGATCGCCTACGCCATTCGACATGGTACTTGATTGATTGATAACGCTTCTGATGATTATTATTATGTTATCGATATTGATTGATGATGGTGGTGGTGCTGATGCTGATGATGATAATGGCGATGATATAACCTCAACTAGCATGAGTTTGTCCCTATGATCGGTATTGAAGTTGTAGTTTCACCTTGAGATTTGTATTTCTCTGGTTTTCTTTTGGTGGTGTGGATTTCGCAGTGGGAACTTTGCCATGATTTTCTTACAATCTCGAGATGTGCTACAAATGAATGAATTGCCTCTCTTCCAACAGTCCAAGCATGGGTCTTCACAGGTTTCACGAGAGCAGGGATCATTGGCTGCGATAATCAACCCCTAGTCCAAATATCCCTAGTCGCCTCTTACGATATGCATATCAGGAGGCAGTTTTACTATTCTTTGCTCTAATTTCTGGTCTTTATGCAGAATAAACTGGTGATATGCAGGTATATTTTTATAGAGTCCGACTCTGTGACGGATTGATACACAGTGCGCCTGTGACGGCCAAGGTACCGAGTTCGATGTCCGCCACATGCATTTTTGCACCCGGACCATTGCGAAAGCACTGGCAAACCACTGAATGTATTTTATTAGCTTGAAAATAACTATAGCCAACAACAGCTGGGTTGATGGCTTACTACCTGAATAGGATACGCTTCCAAAAATTAATATAGATTTCGAGTGATTAGTAGATATAGTTGAGTGCCTGGTGTAGCAATAATATACATATAATCACCTGTTAGTCTAATGTGGGCTTCTTCACGGGTCTTCTATTAACTCTTTCAGGACTTGATTATTTTTAGGTGTGGACCAAATTAATTTTATATATGTGTTTTTTATTGTATTACTTGACATACTAATATTGATAAATAGTGTATGTGTAATACATCATTAGAAAGGGGAATGGATACAGAATATGAATATATAAGTACATTGATGATATTTGATTGCTTCACAAGGTTACAGTTAGCCTTGTGAAGTAATCACGTATCAAATCAAAGCCAGTAAAGTGGCTAAAGATCCTGTAGACCCATGCCATAAAGCCAGTATAGTGGTGATTGGTCTGGAAAGAGTTAATCTGGATATATATTTCTGTACATTGTCTTTCCTCTGCTTTTGCTTATAGCCGTTTTGAGATGTCTACAGGCCGACAGGAACCATTACTTTAGTCAAACAACAAAAACTTGCAATGTTTGGACTTGTATGTCAGTTGATTGAACACACACAGTTCCCTGCCATGAACGTTACTCCTACTACAGAGAACCATCGACGGTGAAGAAGAAAAGACAAAGAAAATAATGTGCAGGCAGGATCAAGGGCTATACAGAATAAACATTTTTCTCACACATAGCTGCAGATAGTTACCGCTAAGGGACTGTGTGTGTTGATGTATCTAATATGATACCTCTACGGCCCTGATAGGTTACGGGTTCATCGATAGATAAATAGGTAGTATTCATTTGCTCGTTCCATCATCAGGATCGTGTCCATTTACATGATAAAACTGTAGCAAGGATCGTCTTTTTACTATTGAAGCTAGTGATTCGTGTCAACTGTATCTCTGTTTTCGTTCTCACTTAAACATTTATTTTTTATAATACATATATTACATTGGAGTTTTAAACGTAGTTTTTTGGTCGTTGTTTGGTATGTTATTTATTGTTATTTTAATATTTCTAGATATTTATTGGTACTTGAATGCTTCGCAGACCGCATCAATTTTAATAGAAATATATCTGCATGAGTTGTATAAGACAATTAGCAGATTTATTTCTTGGTGGTCAAATTCTTAATACGATTAATTTATTTTGCAGATGGCAACCATGGAAGCTGTCTACACTGGGCGTCAGGTTCTTGTGTTCCTCCTGAAGGAGAACATTACAAACAGGGAACTTGACCTTGAGCTACTTCGTTATATACGTAACAACACCTACTTACCCTATCCCAGCCAGGAAGAAGTCAGTGACGATGAAGTCATGAAGACGTTCTATGACAAACTGGCACATGACCTGAACTGTTAGAGTTCCAGAAGCAGTTTTCAGAAACTAAAGAGTCCAATAACAAATATGACTGTATGGCTTGTTTTGCGTTGCTGCTACACATTGCTCTAATAATACTTTAATTGTCACCGAAGTCGGATGTGACGGGACATTAGCGCAAATAAAACGGCGACGATGTATTTCTGTTCTACGGATTACAACCAGCTTGTATACCCATTGTCCTACTTCAAGAGAGATCCAGTGGGAGTTTTAGTACCGATGCAAAAATATACTTTAGCTTAACAATGGCTACATTATAATGTGATATTGCAAGCTTAAACAGCTACCGATTAAGTTAGTTTTGCTTGTTAAAACAGCTCAAGATGATATTGCTAGCTAAATCAGTTATAGATTAAGGTGATATTGCTAGCTAAAACAGTTATAGATTAAGGTGATATTGCTAGCTAAAACAGTTATAGATTAAGGTGGTGTTGGTGATATTTAATTAAAGACCGTCGCTTCAATTTTTTTAAAAGGAACCTATTAGATGAGATACATTTTGTTCACTCGATGATATGATTCTAATGGCATTACGGTATAGCTTATGACCATAGAAAAATGAAGGTTGGGGTTAAGATAATACTGCCACCGCGACCATGAAATGCAGAGTTAAATTATAGCATAAGGTATAGACTTTCTAGAGATGCATCTAAAAAAAACTCGGTATTTCAAATTATTACATGAACATACTGTCTTTGGCATGCAGGGGTTAAAGATAACGAAAGAGCAGACACATTGGTGAGAAATGCCGTGCTTGATAGCACAATACCAATACCAGATAGCACAGTACCGATACCAGATAGCACAGTACCGATACTAGATAGCACAGTGCCGATACCAGATAGAATAGTACCGATACCAGATATCATAGTTCCGAGACGAGATAGAATAGTACCGATACCAGATAGCATAGTACCGAGACGAGATAGGGTCGAACAAACAAGGGCAGTCATCGATTTACTATATAATGAAGAAGACTACGCAGAGAGGAGTAACATGCACATACAAAGAATGACAGAAATGGGGATAACCAGAAGTCAAAGGAGAAAATATGTCTTCTCTAGAAGCATCAGATGATTACGGTATAAAGATCTGACTGAGACTGACACGGATGACTGCTAGTATAAATATTTGACTGAGACTGACACGGATGACTGCTGGTGTAAACATTTGACTGAGACTGACACGGATGACTGCTGGTGTAAACATTTGACTGAGACATCTACCTACATGACCACTGTAGGTGGATTGTGCTTTATCTACATGTGACTTTCTAGCTACCCTTCGTTGTTGAACTGCTGCATTTCTCCTCTGTTCGTTATATGATTGATCTTGTTTTGACTGTAGAACGCTACGAAGCTCTATTTCGTGAAGATTCTTTCTGTGTATCTTGGTATACAACTTTTTCAGTGAAATTGTTAACGAGTCATTGAATGCTTCTTTTGGTCATCTTGAGAACATGCCATTCTGCAACTGACTATAAAGAAGTAACTTTTGTTTCTGGTGATCTGGCCTTTTTTACTACATGCCCTGTCTAAGGAATATGTGTCTGTATCAGACCTTCAAAACTTAATTAAAGTAGAAGTCACAGAAAGCAAAGAGAAAGGTCTCTTCCTAAATATCAAGAAAACAGAAGTAATGGTTATTTCAAAGAAAGAAAATAACACACCTTGCAAGATCATAGTGAATGATATAGTATTAAAACAGGTCTACCAATTCAAATATCTAGGTACAATTATTACAGCAGATGGAAGAAGTTCAACAGAAATAAGATGCATAATAGGACAGGCAAAAACAACATTCAGAAAAAGGAAAAATATATTGTGTAATATGACCTTGTCATTAGAGGTGAGAAAGAGAGTTCTGCAGTGCTATATAACCCGAATACTAACATATGGGTGCGAGTCTTGGACAATAAACAAACTGGAAAGTGGGAGATTGGAGGCAACAGAGATGTGGTTCTACAGAAGAATGCTGAGAATACCATGGACTGCCAGAAAAACTAATTTAGATGTGTTAAAAGAGTTAAATGTCAAACGGACCTTAATCAAGAATATAAGAAAAAGGCAATCTTCTTTTTTTGGCCACTTCATGAGACAGGCAGGTTTAGAAAACATAATCACAACAGGCAAGATTGAAGGCACCAGAGACAGAGCGCGACAACGTGAGAAAATATTAGACAGTTTGACAACCTGGCACGGCAAAGAAACAACAACGACTTTGATACATAATACTGTGGATAGAGAGCTGTGGAGAGCCATGACCGCCTACGCCACCCGGCATGGCACCTGATGATGATGATCAGAATATTGTCAATATTAAGGTACCAGATCTGTACAGGGTAATGGTATCTTGCCTTGCCATTTCATGTTTATAACGTTTCTGAGACATGTTCTTGGGTGTGATTGGGCTTCATCAGAGGATTGACTTCAGTGTACTCGAGTTTTTTCCGATTATGTCGCCCTAAACGAAACGGAACGCAACAGACACAGAGTACTACGGACGGCACATAATTCCGTAGCTTTAAGCAATAATTAATTCCCAGGCATCTCCGAACAAAAATTCATTTTGTAAACGAGACGACGCGAGCTGGATTCGAGTTCGTGGCCTCTTGAGCACTGAGCGAATGGTTTAGAAACTTCATTTATTCATTGGTACCATGGCTTTTGACGTAGGCGATCATGTCTCTCCACAGTCCTCTGTTTGTTATACATTTAAATATAGTTTCTGATGATTCTACATCATACCAGGCTTTCAAGCCATCCAAAATTTTCTCACGTTGTTTTCCTCTGTCTCTCTTACCCTCGATCTTTCCAGTTGTTACGATGTTCTCTAGCCCACCTCTTCTCATGACATGACCCAGAAACTGTGATTTTCGTCTTCTAATACAGTTAATAAGTTCTCTATTTGAGTTGACCAGTTGTAGAATTATAGAATTACTCTTTTTAGCTGACCATGATATTTTCAACATTCTTCTATAAAACCACATCTCTGTGGCCTACAGGTGTTTTCTTGCAATATTGTCAATTGTCCATGCCTCACTACCATATAACAGTATGGGCTCTATGTATCATTTTAGTATGTTCTTTCCTACTTCTATTGATAATAAATTATTACATAAGATGTTCCCCATCTTCTGGAAGCTACGCTTGCCTGTGCTGTTCGACTTTTTATCTCAGAGATACATCTACCATCTGAAGTAATAATTGTGCCCAAATATTTTAATTTGTCTACTTGTTTAACAACTACACTATAGAAATACCAAAACTCTGAAAAATTATGATAAAGTCTTTGATGATCGTCTTTGATGATCGGATGTTTTTATTGATCGTTTTCTGTATCAAAGCAATCAAAATCACGAATCAATCATATATCAGCCAACTGATCAGTTGTAAGGTCCAAATTTTGAGAATGATGTGGAGTGAACAGAGATATATATTTTTTTTCTGGTCTATTGTCTATCCCCAGGTGAATGATTGTCTATTGTCTATCCCCAGGTGAATGATTGTTGATCGCATTCACACTTGCCGTTAAGCGTAGGGGTGGGAGCTTAAGATGTCGTTTCAAGGTCAGATGTGTCGCCGTGGTTGCATTTAGTCTTTGTTTGTTCAAGGCTATCTTGATGTTTTCTATCCACCGTTTTCTTGGTCTACCTTTGGTTTTACGTCTGGTTATTCTTGTATTATATGCTCTTATTGGTATTTGGTTTGGCTTCATTCTCATAAGGTGACCGAACCATTTTACTTTCTGTCTCTCAATATGTTCGATACATGATATTATACCAACTCTTTTCCTAATTTCTTCATTTCTTATTTTATCTTGTGTGGTAACCATTGCAGCTTTTCTCAGACACTTCATTTCACATGTGACGATTTTTCTTTGCTGCGAAACTGTTAAAGACCATGTTTGACATTGGTAGCACAGTGTTGGTATACAAATTGTAGATATTATTTGTTTTTTTTTAATTTCAATCTTGATCTTTGGATGAAGAAGTAATGGTGAAAGCTGGTAAGTCACTGTGTTTGCTTTCTGGCACCTTGTTTCTATTTCTCTGTCTAGTCTTCCATCTTCGGAAAAAAATGCTGCCTAGATATTTAAATTCTTTGGCTTGTTTCACTTTGGTGTTATCTACTGTTATATTCATTAGTGTTGAAGACTTGCTACTTTTTAAAACTTGTTTTTTTCTTGCCTTAAGTACTTAAAGTGCGGAACACTGCTTTCAGCCGAGGACGTTTAACATAAACATAAGTAATAATGGAGCTCGCGGTTCAGGTAATCCCATCGCTATGATCTCCGAAGTTACAAAGCGGAGGAAAATAATACTATAACTTAAATATTGATAATGTTTGTAAGGGAAGTAAGTCTATTCTCTATGTATAATAAAAGGTGCATATACGACAGAGTTATTTCCCATGCTTTAAAAAAAACAATAAAGCGTTGATTTATACAACAACATTTAGACCTGTACTTATATTGTTGACACAAAACCACATATTATGGTAACTATGAAACATAGGTTAAAACGAGAATTGATTTAGTTAAAATTACTTTCACGAGGAGCATTGAATAAAAATCAAACAAAGAAAATATGTTGAACATATTAAAAGACATGAAGAACTTAATATGAAGAAAGAATTACTAAGAGAAATAAAGATCAGGCAAATAAAATATTTTGAACACATTAAAAGACATGACACCTTGTTGAAAACCTTACTTTTGGGTAGAGTCAAAGGGAAGCGAGCAAGAGGTAGAAAGAGATACAAGTGCGCGAGTAATATCACAAGATGGACAGGTTACAGTCTAGCAGAGTGCACCACCAAAACAAGAGACATGAGATGTTGGAGCCAACCTTCGTTGCGGAGACGGCACTAGATGATGATGAAAAGACATGCGAAATTGTTGTAGACCTTACTTGAATGTAGAGCCCAGCGGTGGGTACCAAAAGGTAGGCAGTGATAAACGTTGGAAGGAAACATCCCGAGATGGATAGGATAGTCTAATAGTGTGCATCACCAAGGCTAAAAACATAATATGTTAGAGGTCGTTGCAGACAACTTTTGATTCGGAGACAGCACCTGATGATGACGAGATTTCTGATGATGATGAAATTCCTGGCAACTACGAAATGTCTTAGTCTTGTTCTCTATTTCAGACTATCACGTCTTCTTCCAACTATCTTCTTCTTCTTCTTCTTCAGCGTTCATTCTCAAACTCCCACTGGATTTCTCTTGTAACAGGACAATGATCCTACAAGATTTCCAGTTGAATGTAGTCCAGAGAATGGAAATGCGTTGTGTTGTCGTTTTATTTTCGCCAATGGCCCAACACATCCGTCTTCGGCGGTATTCCAACTTTAAATAAGTGTTTCTCTAGAATTCAGGTTGATAAATGCATGTTAATGAGCTTTGGACGATCCAGTAAGTATTTTATTCTCTGTTTATGAAGGTGCAATGAACTTTGGACACTCCAGTAATTATTTTATTCTCTGTTTATGAAGGTGCAATGAACTTTGGACGCTCCAGTAACTATTTTATTCTCTGTTTATGAAGGTGCAATGAACTTTGGACACTCCAGTAACTATTTTATTCTCTGTTTATGAAGGTGCAATGAACTTTGGACACTCCAGTAACTATTTTATTCTCTGTTTTTAAAGGAGCAATGAACTTTGGATACTCCAGTAACTATTTTGTTCTCTGTTTATGAAGGAGCAATGAACTTTGGACGCTCCAGTAACTATTTTATTCTCTGTTTTTGAAGGAGCAATGAACTTTGGACACTCCAGTAATTATTTTATTCTCTGTTTATGAAAGTACAGTACATGAGCTGAGAGCAGCTTTCCCTACCAACGTGTGAAGGGAGGGGACTCTTTACTGTACAGTTTTTTCAATCTGTGTACATGCCAAACATAGAAGGTATGATTCTATCCAAGCAGTTGATACTTCCCTGCAATATAATGCCTGGACTAAAGTGCATGAGCCCATGGAGCGCTGGATCAGCAACCAATCAACTTCCAAACAGTTCATGAATGTATATTCATCATTCTTCATCATTGACAACCCAAACCCATTACTCGTGCCTTGCGACATGCATGGCAGGTGTCCATGTTACTATTACTTGGGCATCGATAACACGGAAAACTCTGGACGAGTTGACCTGCCGGAGCCAGAGATATGTTTAAGCAATCTGACATATCACTGCACCATCGTCGCCTTGGGTGCCCTCTTCCACTATTTCCGTTAACTCTGCCATCAGCTATTAATCTTTCTATGCTGTTATGTCTCTTTATATGACCAAAAAAGCACAGTTTTCTAGTTAATATGTTATTAAGGAGACAGCCCTCTTCGACGTTTGTTTATCATAACACTTCTTGATTTTTCTTTTTAGCTGTCCATGGTATACGTAAAATTCTTCTGTAGCATTGTGTGTCATGTAATACTATGATAAGGTACACGCTATGTTATGTAATAGTAGAACAAGGTACACGCTGTGTTATGTAAAAGTGGGACAAGATACACGCTGTGTCATGTAATAGTAGGACAATGTACACACTGTGTCCTGTAATGCTTAGTGAATGTCCATCAACAATTTTTTGGTCAAAAAAACTACTACCCCTACCTCCCCTATCAAAAAACTACTACCACTACCTCCCCCTATCAAAAAACTACTACCACTACCTTCCCCTATCAAAAAACGATTACCCCTACGCCCCCCTATCAAATAATATTACCCCTACCTCCCCTATCAAAAAAACTATTACCCCTACCTCCCCCTATAAAAAAAACTACTCCCCCTACCTCCCCCTATCAAAAAACTATTACCCCTACCTCCCCCTATAAAAAAACTCATGATTTCAGGAATGCCCATCCTTGCTTAATTATGTTAAAGTATTCCCACCCCCCCCCCTCCCCCCCCCAAAAAAAAATACCAAAAAAAATACGTACTATAAACTTTTTTTATTTCACATTCTATAGGAGTGTTTCAAATTCCAACGAATTCATTAGTGTATATTTATGACATTAGTTTATGTCAAGTCACCGCCACCCTCCCTTCTTCCAATTTGTCATCAGCTGTCAATTTTTTTCAGACCACCTTTCCTTCTGACAATTGTTGGTGCCAGTTATGAAACACTCCTTATATGACTTAATACCCCCTTATATGACCTAATTTTCTTTTATATGACCTAATATTCCTTCATATGACCTAATATTCCCTTATATGACCTAATATTCCTTTATGTGACCTAATATTCCTTTATATGACCTAATATTCCATTATATGACCTAATATTTATTTATATGACCTAATATTCCCTTATATGATCTAATTTTCCTTTATATGACCTAATATTCCTTTATGTGACCTAATATTCCTTTATATGACCTAATATTCCTTTATATCGCCTAATATTCCCTTATATGACCTAATATTCCTTTATGTGACCTAATAATCCCTTATATGACATAATACTCCCTTATTTAACCTAATCATCATCATCTTCTGGTGCCATGCCGGCTGGCGTAGGCGATCATGGTTCCACAGCTCTCTGTCTCCAGTATTATGTATCAAACTCGCTGTTGTTTCCTTGCCGTACCCGGTTGTCAAACTGGCCAACGTTTTCTCACTTTGTCGCCCTCTGTCTCTGTTGCCTTCAATCTTGCCTGTTGTGACTATGCTCTCCAAACCTCCTTGTCTCAAGAAGTGGCCAAAAAATTAATATTGTCTTTTCCTTATATTATTGATTACTCCCGCATATGACATAATACTCCCTCATATGACTTAATACTCCTTCATATGATCTAATACTCCCTTATATGATCTAATACTCCCTTATAGACCTAATACTCTTGCACTATCTGTAATTTCTCACACAACCGACATTTAAACACAACTGAAGATTGTTCACATAGCTGTGTGTACATTTCAAAATGTCAAGCACATTTTTCAAGAATGTCTCAAATATGAAATAAATACCCAGACAAACTCAAAAGTCAAATAAACAACACTGGCGTAACATTACACATATCTCAGTATGAGCTTCTTAAAAATAAAAATTAAAAATATACAAGAGATAACATTCTAGAGATATGTATAATTCAAGGAATTAGCAGAGTTGTGCTCCGTGAGACTGTACGTATTGTTTGTATTTAAATATCTTTAAATTTGCAAGGCAAAATCGAGAAAACAATGAACAGATTTTAAGTTCTACTTTTGTATGTTATATGACATGCATGTTATGTGACATGTATGTTATGTGACATGTAATTCCAGTTACCACTTCTGCACTGTATACGTGCACGGTTTTTTGATAGAATTATCCAGATGAAGACGGATGTGTAGAACCATTAGCGCAAATAAAACGGCGAGACAACGCAGTTCATTCTTTGAACTACATCATGTTAGAAATCTAGTAGGACCATGGTCCTGCTACAAGAGAGAGTCGGTGGGAGTTTGAGATTAAACGCTGTAGAAGAAGATTGAAGGATATTCTACAAGGTTTGCAACATCATGTCAAACACTGAAGAAGATTGAAGGATATTCTACAAGGTTTGCAACATCATGTCAAACACTGAAGAAGATTGAAGGATATTCTACAAGGTTTGCAACATCATGTCAAACACTGAAGAAGAAGAAGATTGAAGGATATTCGACAAGGTTTGCAACATCATGTCAAACACTGAAGAAGATTGAAGGATATTCTACAAGGTTTGCAACATCATGTCAAACACTGAAGAAGAAGATTGAAGGATATTCTACAAGGTTTGCAACATCATGTCAAACGCTGAAGATTTCCTGATAAGCGGTGAGCAACCTTTTTTTTATATATGCCGACCAGATTAAGGTTTTCTCATGTGGTATGGGGCCAAATACATTTTCTTTGTCCTTTAGAATTTAGATTAGTCTTTTTTTTAACTCGGGGATCTTCTTCTTCAGCGTTCCTCAAACTACTTCTGCTGGGTCTCTCTTGTAGCAGGACCATGGTCCTACTAGATTTCCAACAGGATGTAGCCCAGAGACATAAAATGTGCTGTGTCGTCGTTTTATTTACGCCAATGGTACGACATATGGATGCGAAAGTTGGAAAGCCACAAAAGCCACAGATAAAAGACTCGACTCCTTTGAAAACAAATGCCTACGTACCATTCTGAACGTTAAGTGGAGTGACTTTAAATCTAACACTACTATAAGAGAGGAAAGCAAACAAACCTATATATCTTCCTTCATTAGACAAAGGCGTTGGACTTACATCGGCCATGTTCTCAGAATGAACAGCCTAAGAATTCCCCAGCAGTCACTATATTGGGTGCCACCTGGAGTAAGAAGAAGAGGGAGACCTAGAGAAACTCTACGAAGAACCATTAATAGAGAAGGCATGTCAATGAACCTAAACAACACGCAACAATTTAAAGACCTGGCAACACAAAGACAGAAATGGAAGGCTATGGTTTCTGCCCTATGCGCCGCCTATGGCAGGAGGAACATAACAATGGTACGACACATTCATTTTCGGCGGTGCTCGGGGATCAGTGCATAAAGTGCTATTAGATCAGTCTGGCTGGGCAGCAAAAATGGCTTGACCGGCTGAACTTGACATACTGACCGCAATTTATCCAAAAAATTTCCTTAATTCATTACATAGTCTATATATAAATGATAAAAATAGTCCCCAGTTCGTTATAATCAGTTTAATACGGTTTCATTAGTATAGCTACAAGTTGTAGTTATCAACGCCGTAGACACGCCAGCATTGAAATCTTTAAAAAAAAAAAGGATGTTCGCTAGTGTTAAGTCTGTAATCCTTTCAGTTTTTAGACGGCCTTCTTATGGAAAATCGTTAAGAGTTTTGGGTAAAAAGGGGGGGGGGGGTGTTACCGGTCTTTTAGCTAAGTTCCTAGCGCTAAATTAGTACTAGAAGACATATTCTGTTTCTCACAAAGGAAAGGGGGTTGAACCCATTCCCCAAACCTCCTCTCAAATCTGTTATATACGGGCCTGGAAGATATACACAAATATTTGTTATGGCGTCACAGAACTCAGTAAACAAACGTCTTTGTAATTTCCCTTCCGTGAAACAGTTTTCACTAGTATCGTTAAAAAATGTATGAGCCATGTATGTAGCAAATCCTTCACCATAATAGTCATGCATGATGATCTCACGCAGCTTCAAACAGCGTTCCGCTTCGTTAAGAGTGACGGAGTTCATATTGGGGACCCGAGCACAAATCTTTTTCTTCTTCTTTCGTTCACTTGAAATATGTCTATATCTGTAATTCTGTTTCATGCATTCTTCTTTTATTTCTGCGTTCAGCATGAGTGGTCATACTATATTGTCAGGCCTGTGGTCAAGACTAAGTCCACTGTCTTCTCCGGTCAGAGCGGCTGCGCCATAGCTTTTGCCTCAAGTCTGTATCCTCTGGTCAGGTCTGCTGTCTCTGCTCTTTGTATGTTGGGCAGCATAAAACTCACTTTCTTTTGTAGTTCATACAGTGGCCCATAGAGCTTTGATTCCAGTGTTGTTTCCTCTGGCCAATATGTCTGCCGCAGTGTTTCATACTCAAAACACTCTTGAAGTATATGTTTTTCAGTTGCTACCCTAATTGCCTGGATATCTGCATTATAATTATTGCAGCATTTCCCAGTTGGTGCTCTGATTGTATCTCTAGGCTTGTGTGGATATTCTATATATACACCTGCACCTCCATTCCTCACAGCATTCTGTGCATACCAATAGGTGTATACTCTGATCCATATGTCTTGTGGATATTCATCGTTCAGGAAACAGATGGTGACTGTCCTTCGCTGCACACTGTTCTCTTTCTCCTCGCTTAGTATTCCTTTCACATGGGTCTGGATGTATAATGGTATTCAATGCCTTTCACTCCAATTGATTTGTTCTGGTACAGACCTTACTGTAAACTTCAGGTATCAGTCACGGCTTTTGACTTGTACAGCAGCTAACAGTGTCGCTATTTTTTTAATCCCTTCGGGCCCCATCAACACAAGCGGGAGTTATGTGTACAACCAACCTTGCCGTTGCGCCTCGAATTTCGTATCATATCCTTGTATCTAGAGAACTGTTATACTTCCAAGATAGCGCCAATAAACAAGTTTTCAAATTCTGGGCTAGACAGTTCCCACGCTAACAAACTCACCTTGTGTAGCTAATCCAATCCGTTAAGCTACACTCCCATTATCCACATACCATGCAGCAAATTTGACCTTTCAGCTGAAACATCTAAGAAAATAAATACCCACATATTTGTTTAATAAAGTCACATGCAACAGGTATCCCACATGCATGTTCACCAACAAACAGACGCCAGTGAATGGTTAGACATTATCTATCCATTCGTGACCAGGTTACTAGGCCAAACACAAAGTATAAGATAACAAATACGGAATAAAAAAGAAATAACTTCTTCTTCTTCTGCGTTCGTTCCCAAACTCCTGCAGATTAGCAGGATGTAGTCCGGAGAACGGAATGCGTTGTGTCATGGTTTACAGCATTTCTGCGATATCTGCGCCTTTCGGCCTGACACATCCGACTTCAGCGTAGCTTTGGGTCACTGCCCCTGTATGGGATGGGACAGCCAACTCCATCCCATAACCTCCTTAGTCGCCTTTTACGATATGCGTGGAAGGTAAACAGTGTTGCTATTCTTTGCTCCCCTTTCGGGCCCCGGCAACACACGGGCGAAGAAATAACTAAATGAGTTGGAGCGTGGCACATACAAGAATATAAATGACGAAGATTATGACACCCATACTGTGGATAAGGCGCGGGGGGGGGCGGATTTCAAACCCCAGATTAAGAAGTTATAAACATGATATTTAGTGCTAGGGTGCAGCAACATACAGAGGTCTCCTCCCACTTTAATGGTTTCCTTATTAGCGTTCACCAAAAAAACTCACCATAATTAAAGTGTGTGTCATGTGACGTATTCCTTCCAGAACGTTGTCTTCCCAATGAACTCTCTGAACCTCTCTCTGTCTTGGGCGATGTGGCTTGAATTTTCTAGCGATGTATTCATGTTATCTTTAATGTCGTCAGTTCATCGTCTTCTTGGTCTGCCCCTTCTCCTCTACCCAGGTACTCTTCCCTCCATTATTTGTCTTTCTAAACAGTTATGTCTCTTTATATGACCAAACAGGCGTAGTTTTCTTTTTGTTATTGTGTTTAGTAACCAACACTCTGGAATATTCAGTGTGTTTATAATATCTGAGTTTCTGATTTTATCCTTCCATGATATTCTAAGTATCTTTCTGTAGCATTTCAGCTCGAAGGCGTTGATCTTCTTTGCCGCTGTTTTACTTAGAGTCCATGTTTCACAGCCGTATGTTGCAACCGGAAAAATAAAAGTTCGTAACATTAGCACTTTCGTTTCTATTTTGTTGTTTTTCCATATGTTTTTCAGCCGTGTTATTTTGCAATATGCCATTGCCAATCTCTTCCTTATTTCTGCCATGCAGTCTCCTGCACCGTTGATGTTTGCTCCTAAATTTCCAATGGAAAGTGTTGCCAAAGAAAAGCAGGAAATATATTTTTGCAGTTTACCCCCCCCCCCCCCTGCCCGCCCCTTATCGAAGATATATCTACGGCCCTGAATGACACGCAAGAGTGAATGATAGCAATATAAATAAATGAAGCGTGCCAGAGAGTGCAGTAAGGTCTTGAGGAGGAATACCAGTCGATATTTATGAACCCACTTTAAGTATATCCTAGTGTGAAGTTTTGTTTAAGGTGTCTATAGAATCGCCGAGCAGTGATGACACAACGATCTGCACTAAATACTCAAAATTCATATGACGTAGTGTCACCTCTCGTGTAAATTAGTGTACAGTGCCTTTATAGGCACCCGTTATGTTGTATATGTGGCAAGTTATAAATATATAATAATTTGTATATGTTCAAAATTATATATGTTGTATTTGTTATACCATCCATCAACTGTGTATATGCCCCAATTTGATGTACAGTTTATAAGTTGTATATGTCACAAGTTGTACAATTTATATGTCATGCATATGACAAGGTGTACACTTTATATGTTCTATATGTCCCAAGTTGTGCATGCAATTTATTTTCTTCTTCTTCTTTCGTTCACTTAAACATGTCTATATCTGTAATTCTGTCTCCTTAATAAAACTCACTGTCTTTTGTAGTTCATATAGTGTCCCATATAGACTTTTTATAGATACAGACATGTTTCCATTGTGTTTTGTGCGTGGCATCCTGATTATCTGTGCGCCTTTTGGCTGGATGCCTCCGTCTTCAGCACTCTGCTTACTTGGGCAGGACTATGGTCCTGCTCGAATGGGACTGCCCGACCAGTCTTAGTTTCCAGCCCCTGATGCCTGAACTAAGCCCCATCACCACCGCACGGTGCTGGCCTTGATGGGGTGCAATTCATAAGTTGTGTACATTACAAGGTGTACACTTAACACCAAATATACAGTTCATATTATGTATGCCCCCTGAGTTGTATCTGACTTAATTCTTACCTTTCATGTGATGTACATTCTTACCTTTCATGTGATGTACATTCTTACCTTTCATGTGATGTACATTCTTACCTTTCATCTGTAACTCACACTCCCTCTGTATTCTATTGATATAAAATAAATGTGACAATGGGTCCTCCTTCTTCTTCTGCGTTGAGTTTCATATGCTCATAAATCTACTCATGAAAGGGGGGGGGTGTCACCTCAATTGCAATCAGCCGCCACGCCCCCCCCCCCCCCCGCTTACGGCTTTACCTTCAGGTCTGTCTCCTGGGGCCATATTTTAGTTCTCACGTCATGGAAGAGTTTGCGTGTCTGCAGAATGCGTTCTGTGGACACTTTTGACATGGGCATTGTTCAGTTTGGACTACCTTCATTTTGTGGAGATGTACTTGTAATTTACAATGTCCTTTGCGGAGTATAAAAACATGTGGTTTGTTATGATCTTATTAGCTTTAGAATGTGGTCCTGTGGGTAGTTACTGCCTGTTCTCTGACGCCATGTATGTTTGTATTTTCTTTTGATGAGATTTTTGACTTCAGTCAGTGATATTCTGTGCTGGAATTGTTCCTTTTTTTCCACCTGCTTTTGCCAATCTGTCAGCTCCCTCATTTTCTGCAATTCCACAGTGTGCATGGATCCACTGCACAAAGTGTCCATAAAATGGCCTATATGACTGCTTGACCAACCATGACACTACTTTCACTCAATCAACCCGTTGGCTAGACAGGTAGTTGTTTCTTGTTAGCTAGACAGGCAGTTGTTTCTTGTTAGCTAGACAGGCAGTTGTTTCTTGTTAGCTAGACAGGCAGTTGTTTCTTGTTAGCTAGACAGGTAGTTGTTTCTTGTTAGCTAGACAGGTAGTTGTTTCTTGTTAGCTAGACAGGTAGTTGTTTCTTGTTAGCTAGACAGGTAGTTGTTCCTTGTTAGCTAGACAGGTAGTTGTTCCTTGTTAGCTAGACAGGTAGTTGTTTCTTGTTTCCTAGACAGGCAGTTGTTTCTTGTTATCTAGACAGGCAGTTGTTCCTTGTTAGCTAGACAGGTAGTTGTTTCTTGTTAGCTAGACAGGTAGTTGTTCCTTGTTAGCTAGACAGGCAGTTGTTTCTTGTTATCTAGACAGGCAGTTGTTCCTTGTTAGCTAGACAGGTAGTTGTTTCTTGTTAGCTAGACAGGTAGTTGTTCCTTTTCCTTCGTACCTACAGATTCATTACATGTTTGTTCAGATCACGCTATGATAGCCTGCATATATAGCGCATCTCAAAGAGGTAACTATGAAAGTAAAAATACAATATAGTTAATAACATTTATGCTGTTGTTGCCTCAGTTACGTAAACACAAGTTAAGTCGCCAGAAAACACGAGGGACTGATCTTACACGAAGGTCACCTGTTGCTGTTGACGCGCCAGGTAGATCACTTTGCTAAAATTAGACGCTACTGAAGATTGCACTGTAATAATGCAAAGAACGAAAAGTATCTTTTGTAAGCATGTCTACAATGTGCATGTTAGTAAAGGTGTGTGGGAAATCCCGATTGGTATTGCAGATTAATATATTCTTAGTTTAAGCGTGACCTTTCAATATATAAGACCCGTTGGCTCATGGGACATCATCCTTCTAAATTTACGCAATTTACTTTTCATTCAAAAAGATTTCAAACGTTGTAGAGGATTGACTTCACATTACTCGGTTTTCCATATATACTCAACAATTTTCAACGAAGCGGCACGCTGCCTGCGGAGAGTACCACTCAGAGCACGTAACTCCGTAGTGTCAAGCGATAACCCATAGGGATATCCGAAAAAAATTAACCTTGTAAACAGGACGACACGAGCCAGATTCAAACACAAGGCGAATAACTTAACCACTACGCTAGATTTTCATTAGCTATCGACACAAGGAATAAATTGACAAACAAACATCACGGGAAAAAGTTAAACGTGTCACCTTAAAAAATGACAGTTCACACAGTACACGCTAGCATGTCTTCTTCTTTTTCGTCTTCTTCTGCGTTCGTTCTCAAACTCCTGCAGATTAGCAGGATGTAGTCCGGAGAACGGAATGCGCTGTGTCATGGTTTACAGCATTGCTGCGATATCTGCGCCTTTCGGCCTGACACATCCGACTTCAGCATGGCTTTGGGTCACTGACCCTATATGGGATGGGACAGCCAACTCCATCCCATAACCTCCTTAGTCGCCTTTACGACATGCGTGGAAGGTAAAAGTGTTGCTATTCTTTGCTCCCCTTTCGGGCCCCGGCAACACACTGGCGTGGATAGTGTTTTATGTGTGTCCAAGGGTCGTGCATATGGACTGTTCATTAATTACGTCAACATTTTTTTGTTAAATTTTTACGCTCCCCCCCACCCCATCCCCATAACACTTTCAATAAAGGGTCTCTCTTCTGCTTAATTGTTTTAGAAATATCGTTTCTTTACATCGAAGGAAGAAGAGCCTTTCGAGCTCTTTTAACGCAGGGATGTTTCATATGTTCCATTAGAAGGAGGCGGGGGGATTCACTCTAAAGTACCCCTCCTCCGAAGACCTTAACACTTAGCAGTATGCAAATCTATGAGAAATTTCCTGCTAATATCGATAATATGTACTAACTGTAATGTTGGTCGAAACGTCGATTCGTGTGTGTTTCATGTGATTATCCAAACGTCATTACCTTGTTTTGTTCCAATCTTCTCCTACTTATAGGGGGTTAAGTTAGGGTCAAGTTTCCTGTAACTTTATTTGCCAAACTCATAATACCGTTAAAATTAGCAACAATAAATTTACTCTCCGGCGAGCAATAAAGTTCACTTGTGTCATGACCTTGACAGTTTGAAGACCGTGTACAGAAAACGTAAACATGACCTAGAAAGCTCATTTTGATTATTTCCGTGTATTTTGTTGGTCAGTTTTGACTAAATTTTGACATGAAACTCCAAGTATATAAATAGTGACTAACGAAAAACAGGACAATATTCAAAAAACGTAGCGAAGTCCTAATTAATTCTGTAGAGAGGTCTTCTTTTACAGTCGAGAATCTAGCTTGTATTAATACAAGCTCATGGCTTACGCAAATTTCACCGATAGATGACCTCATCATTATCATCAGGTGCCATGCCGGCTGGAGTTTTTTTTTTTTAAAGGAAAGTAACCCATAGCATTTATTAATGCCGTAGGGGTGTGAGATGTTAGCGATCTCACATTTCAGAGGCTTTGCAAATGAGGGCAGTAGCCATCTTCTCTCCCTCGCAGTCTTTACTTCCCGGATTAATCCGGTACCCATTTAAAGCTGGGTCGACCTGGGAGCCGTTGCGATCTGAAAACATTTCTGTCTCAACTGGGGAATGAACCCATGGCCCAGGACCACTCATATGCGAAGCTAGTGCGCTAACCACTGCGCTACGTGGGAGTAGGCGATCATGAATCTCCACATCACTCTATCTCCGGTATTTTGCATCAGAACCGTTTTTGTTTCGCTGCCATGACAGGTTGTTAAAATGTCTGATATTTTCTCACTTTATAGAAGACCTGCGAGCAGAATTAAAACAAACTTTTTTACGTTACGTATCAGATTATGTCTGTCCAGTTTGTTGATCTGAGTTGCCAGGCGACACACACTGTATACATAGTCTATTTGTCTTTTCCCATGTGGTTTGTTATCCACTCTTACCGTTAAGCGTAGGGGTGATTGCAACTCGTGCTTGTGTTCCAGGGCCAGATGTGTTGCCTCGGCTGTGCTATGACCGTGTTTGTTCAAATTGTTCCTGGCGTTTACTATCTATCTTTTCCATGGTCTTCCTCTGGATTTGTATCCTGATCTCATTTGGTTATATACATTCACGGTTAACTTGTATCCATATTAGATGCATTCTCATAATGTGGCCAAACTACTTGATCTTCTACCTTTCTATGTATTCTGTGCAAGGTGTTACAGGGTTATACCTATTCGTTCTATGTCTTCATTTCGTAATCTATCAAACCTGGTGATCCATGGAGCTTTCTTCGAGCATTTTATCACACTTCACTATCTTTCTGTAGTGTGAAGACGAGAAACATCCAGGGTTGGCACTGGTAACACAGTGTTGGTAGGAATATACTGTAATCCATTTGTATTTTAACTTCCATCTCGAGCTTTGGATGAATAAATAGTGATGACAGTTGGTGTATGTTTACTGCATTTGCTTTTCGACATCTAGTCTCTATCTCACTATCAAGGCTTTCATTTTCTGTAAAAATATTACCGAGATATTTAAACTCTGCTACATATTTTAATCCTTTATTGTCTATCTGTATGTTTAGTGGGCTCAGTTGTTTGCATATTTGCTATATTTTACAGTTTTCGTCTTTTGTGTATGGATCTTCATGTATGTTCTACATATTGCAGATAGTGAGTTAACATGATTTTGTAGTTGTTCTTCGTTTCCGTATATGAGGCTTTGGTCGCCTGCGAAAACCACTTCGTTTAGTTCATTGTTTAGTAGCTCTGATTTATCTTATTCTAAGTCGGTGATGTTTCCCTCTGCACTTTTTTCCTCTTTTATTATTCTATCTGTGTATAAATTGAAAAGCACGGGTGTGAGCACGCAGTCTGACGCACTCCCGTTTTTTGTCTCAAATGCGTCTGTGATACCATCTGATGTTCTTACCACGCACTGACAGTTTTTATACAAAGCTCTTATACTTTCTAACAATTGTCCTTTGATGCAATACATTTCAAGAGTTTCCCATAGTACTTCTCTATTGACTCTATCAAACGCTGTCTACCAAACTGACTTTGCGAGCCAATAGAAGTATCTGATGCAAATATATTTCAAGGGGCAATTCAATATACATAGTAACCAACAAATATCGCCAAATTATCAAGATCATTACGTATGAATGCTTGTTTTTATTCTGTTCGCATGTCTTCTATTGTCGAGAGTCACGTAAAAACTTGCTATTCAGGGGCTTTATTCGTGACCGCCGGGATATGCGAAAACACGGTTTATTTCATTGGTTCCTATAATTATACTTTGTGTGCCAGCTAATGAGAATCGTAAAATGAGTCATTTTAGCAGGGCTGCCGTCCCATTAGCCAGTATGTCTTATATTGAAGAGGGTCACGTTTTATTGCAGCGGTGGATACAAATAGGTAAACAGGTTACTGAAGAAAACTGTCAATATAAAACGATAAAGTATAGAAAATAACAGTAAAACAAAGAACGAATATAATTGTCAACGTGTCGGTCCAATTGGGACCTTATCAAGACAGCAAAAACAGTTAAGAAAACAAAACCATAACGAATATAACCAAAATGGCTGAGAGAATGATTACTCTTACCAGAAAATAATCACACAGTAACAGATCCAGCGCAACACAATTTTAATAAGGTCTTGATAAAGGTCCCAATTGGACCGACACGTTGACAATTGTATTCGTTCTTTGTTTTATTGTAATTTTCTATACTTTATCATTTTACATTGACAGTTTTCTTCAGTAACCTACCTTATTTGTATTTACCTCTATTTGTCTGGTTACTGCGGCACTTCCATTTTGTCGGACATCCTCCGATATTTGGGTTATTTATATTGCAGTGGTGGACAAATTTCGCACGCAAAATAATTATTTACTGGCCCACCGTTCTTATTTAAAATTACTATATGCATTGCTAGTTTAAAGTGAATTTTCAAATAAAAGTCGAAAGCTGCTGATATAATCAAGTGATTGAAACATATCATGTATAAATACGTTTTTTTTTCTTCGAAACACTGTTGAATCACTGGAGCTCCTTTATAAAGCCAGTGGCTTAAACATTTCTACATGGACGCCCCGATATAACTACAGGAAAACCATTCCACGGTTGAAAGGGGCGTGTCTGACTCTAGACAGACAGACCCACCAACTAACACGTGCTACATGGCATTACGACTCGAGCCTCGACCTAATTCACACGCATTAGGATTGCGAGATTCTCTCACTAACCTCTCTGCCACAAATCCAGTAGCACTTTTCTTATAATATTTTAAGTATATGACATTGCTTAAGAGGTTAAATGTCACCTGCATGTCAAACCCGTAGAGAAGGTGGGGGTATGGCTAGGGTTCATACCCTCTCTTTAGAAAAAAAAAGATTAGATGACATTTGTGTACTGCCAAACACACACGAAATTAGAAGCCGCACGACCTTGTGTTTACTGAGCCCGAAAGGGGAGCAAAGAATAGCAACACTGTTTACCTTCCACGCATGTCGTAAAAGGCGACTAAGGAGGTTATGGGATAGAGTTGGCTGTCCCATCCCATATAGGGTCAGTGACCCACAGCCATGCTGAATTCGGATGTGTTAGGCCGAAAGGCGCAGATATCGCAGCAGTGCTGTAAACCATGACACAACGCATTCCGTTCTCCGGACTACATCCTGCTAATCTGCAGGAGTTTGAGAACGAACGCAGAAAAAGAAGAAGAAGAAGCCTCACTCTCCCCCTATCCCATCCCCCTCAATCAATTTCTCAAAAAAGAGAAACAGAGATCATAAAAAACTCATTAAAACAATATGATAATTTCCGTGTATTTCGTTGATCGGTTTTACTTGAGCCAGTGATAATTTTTTTGGGTCCAATCCCAGGTCGGTGCCTACCTATATCTTTTTATTTTGATTATTTCCCTTGTCTATGTTTTTAAATTGTATGAAATTATAGGCAATAGAGATGTGATTAAATGTACACAGTCTATAGAAGAATGCTGAGAATACCATGGACTGCCAGAAAAACGAATGTGGAGGTGTTGAAAGAGTCAAATGTGAAACGGACCTTCATCAATAATATAAGAAAAAGATAATTTTCATTTTTGACCACTTCATGAGACAGGGAGGTTTGGGAAACATAGTCACAACAGGCAAGATTGAAGGCAATAGAGGCAGATTGCGACAATGTGAGAAAATATTAGACAATTTTACAACCTAGCAAAGCAGGGAAACAACAACGATCTTGATACATAATGCTGGAGATAGAGAGCTGTGGAGAGCCATAATCGCCTACGCCAGTCGGCATGTCACCTGATGACGATGATGTTTCTAAATTTAATGTTTATCATTTAATCATTTGAATATTACATTTTTGTAGGGTGTGGGTTACGGTTAGGACAGTTGTGTTTTACATAACTAACCTAACCCTAACCTTAAATAAATTAATATTTAAATTTAAAAAATGATAAACATCTTGATTCTTGATTAGAAACTGGCTTCACATCACGCGGGACATTCCCATAAGTGCTCCGCCCTCCGCTTCTGCAGTCATCCAAATATATGCAGACTCAGAATTCCGGTCAGGTGTTGATTGTGTTATCTTCGAGACTTTCCAGCAAATTTACTTTTCCTTCCCTCACCTCTAGATACTCCCATTTCTAACATTCTCTGTATGTGTACGTTCTCAACCTCATTGACATCATCTTCATCTTGAAATGAATTTATTACTGCCTTCATTAAGTCTGCTTTATCTCTTCTCAGCAATGTGCCGTCTATCGCCGCATTGCCTGCCAATAAGTCGGCTCTCTTGTTTCCTCTGACCCCAGCATGACCATGGCAGTATATCCATGTAATGCTCTGGACAACTGAGTTATTCAGTAAGTCCCACCATTCTTTTCTTAGCATGAACTTTTCTATCTTGCGCAACATGCTTTGAGAGTCTATGAGTATTACCGAGTGTGTTGATGTATCAGTTATCAACCAATTAAGAGCTGCAGTAACTCCCTCTAACTCCATCCTCGATGTGACAGTAGAATATGCTGAAGATTTTTCATTGATAAACATAAACTTATATACATAGTCAAAGAAAATCAAATGTAAAGGATATAGTTAAGCACCTTAAAGAAGCGCTTTTCAACACCATTTTCTTACCAACATTGTGTTATCAGTGTCAAACTTGGACATTAGATTCTAGAACAATACATAAGATTAACACCACTGAAATGAAATGTGTGAGACGTATGATTGGAGTTAGCTTGAGAGACAAAATCAGGAATGAAGCAATAAGGAAACAATTAGGGATCAAGCCAACAATAGAATACATACAGAAACAACAAGTTACATGGTACGGCCACATAACCAGAAAGAAAGAGCAAAGTATTATCCAAAAAACACTTAACAAACGATACGAAAACAGGAGACCTATTGGACGCCCTCGTAAAAGGTGGATAGATAGTGTATTAGAGACACTCGGAAATATAACAGCAGAGGAGGCAAATAGAAGGGCAAAAGACCGTACACTCACTCTCCACTCAACACCGAAAGGTACATGAGGACAGAAAGAAGAAGAGTTAAGCACCTGATCTGGGATTGAACCATTCTTTTGTTTTGAATTCAGTAAACCGCCCCTAGTGAGGAAATCATTACGGCCTTTGTGTGTTTCTTCTTCTTTCGCTCTCAGATAACCACAACACATATTTCGTGTGATTTCCACGAGGAGCATGAAGTTCGTTGTGCTGCAAGTTCCACAGTAAAACTGGGATTATTTGCACCCCGGCTGACCACTTGTGGTCAGGATGTCCGAGGTCCAGCACATCCGTTTTCGTCTTTCCTTTAATTTCGGGTTTGGTCCCTACTTTGTGTGTTTTACCGTGAGTCTAAAAGGCGAGTAATAATACTGTTACACGTTCTGTAAGAGGGAATTTGCAGATTTAGGTGTGCTGCTGACCATCCAATTCGTTTGAAAATCAAAGCTAGTAGTACCTGAAATCGGATGTGATGTGCAATTAATATTCGACTTTCCCAATATGATGTGTAGGGGGAAAGAATGGACATGTTAAAAAAAAAGAATGGGCCATTATATTGAACACCTTTGTTGTCCAAAGTATTACTTGGATGTATATCTAAGTAATACTTTGGACAACAAAGGTGTTATTAAGTGTGTGTTAATGGTGTTTGTGGCAGAGAGGTTAGCGAGAGAATCTCGCAATCCTGGTGTAGTTATGCAGAGGTCAGAGACAACGAACGAGCAGACTCATTGGCGAGCAATGATGTAGTTGATTGTACAGTATTGAAATAAATAGGGCAGATCTAATAAGGAAATTCATTGATTTACTACACAATAAAGAAGACGATGATGGAGATGATAATGTGAACATACAAGAATGACAGAAATAGGATTGGACTGGAGATGAGAAAACTAATGCAGAGGTTCTCATTGATGCTTGCTTAAAAAGATCAATAATATCAAACATAGGGGCAAATAGTCAAGGTTTCTAGGGCATGTTCAGAGAAGAATGCAGCTTGAACACTTAATAACCAAACATCAAGGGGAGAAGAGATAGGGGACGACAATGAGAAAAGTTACTAGATGGGCTTGTATTGTGGCACGGTAGATGCTCACCAACCGAGCTTATTGACAGCACAGGAGACAGAGTCGTGGAAAAACATGATTGCCTACGCCATTCGGCATGGCACTTGATTGATTGATTGATTGATTGATTGATTGGAGATAAAGGGAGAAAATATGCTTTCTCTGTGGAAAGATCCTAAGATCCCATAATCAACATCTGACTGAGATTTTAAGTCTGCATACTCTTGAATAGCAGTTGGAACGGAGAACGGAACACGTAATGTTCCTTGTGCCATGATGTTAATTTCGAATCAATGGCGCATATATTAAAATTATGCTGTAAATTAGTGTTGATCATACTAAAATGCCCGAAACAGAAGAATAATAAAAGACAATGTTGCTTGCCCCACTTGTTAATTGACGAGTGGGGCAAGTGTGCTCATATTCTTTGGTTTACAATATAAGAGAGAACCCAGTGTAGCAACAAAAAAAAAAAAAAAAGGACAAAACGAGCATGAAAGTAAAATTTAAAAATCTATGATGATGACAAAATTCCCAATAATTGTCCTCATTTTTCTTATGCTGTTATTGAAGTTCAACTTTCAACTTCAGAATAAAGCTCCTCTTACATTTTTTCATGGGGAAGTTTTCCACAGAGTTTTTTCTAGTCTCAGATGGCAGTTTTATTTATTATAATTGTTGTGTGCTAAGCGACTAGGCGAGAAATCTTCAACTCCTGAGATGTTTACTGTGACTTTCCTGCACTCCTGAGGCATTTTGCACATACAATTGATTATTTTTCCTGCAGTTCTGTCATGGGTATTCAACAAATCTCATCCCGGCGGAGATCGCATGTATGAATAGTCAATTCCCACGAACAACCTCCTTAGTCACCTTTTACGACATGCATAACAGGAGACAGTGTTACTATACATTGGTCTTCTTTCGGGCTCTGGTATTAACGAGATACGACTCACTTTCTAAAACTAATTTGCAAGAAACAGTCGAGGGTAGAATGACAAGAAGTCGTCAAAAATAAAATAAATCCTGGATTGATAACATCAGAGAATAACCTTGGTATGATTTGTATACACTCCTCCGAATGGCTGAGGATATAATTGTTGGGGGGGGGGGGGGGAGTTAGAGTCTACAGTCGTTATTCCATGTCCAAACTGTCCAAGGACATTTACAGCTCGAATAGGGCTCATTGGCCATCTACGAACTCATAATCAAGGATATAACTAAAATTGAATTTTCAAAAGTTGATGTAACAAATGGTCATCATCACTTGTGATGGACGAACAACACATGGGGGGGGGGGGGCTTTTTCATGTTGATATCTTCTGTGTGTCACCCCTACGACCATGACGGTTTTTGGGTCTTATTATAATTCAGAAGGGATACAAATTCTTCGTTTTGTTAGGCGACACTCCCCGCATTGTCGGATATCCTCTGGTAGTTTGGCTATTTATAATTGATATAATTCATATGCGTTCCGTTCGATAATATAAACAAATGTGGGTTTTAGTATAAACCAAATCTACGGGTCTGCGGGTCTACCTTATACTAACATAGTGATGTTATTGTAAATACAAATTTTCCAACTATGATGTTGCAGTTGGGACTTTCCCACCGTAGCACAGCAAATGGTTTTTCCTCAACATTCTTTTTAGTGAGATCATTTATTGATTACGTAAATACGCCTGGGATTTTTTGGGTTATATAAGAAGTCTGCGCTGCTCATTAAATCAATATTCCCATATGCAATTTTTTTTTAATGGAACGATGAAGCAGTCACTAAGGTGCACCGCCGCGAGTTACATTCATTTGAAGAAAATGAAATCTCTGTAAGAGATGGTTAAAGAAAATGTTTGATTAACATCAAGGAATCGTCCGGGCGTGATTGTTCTACTTGTTTGAATATCTGAGATGAGGATAGTATATTATAGATGTTTTCGGATTTCGAGAAAACCGCATCCCTAAATAACAGATTTAGTTACGACTTCCAACATGTTTATGATCGTTACTATAAATATGGACAGGTTGATAACACACATAGAGGGCCTACAACAATACAGACTGCACAAGTATGTAAAGTCCGCTGGGACTACACGCTGCGAGACGAATGGGTTCCAGCTGAACGAACCTGGTTCAAAACCCGTCTGTCTTCTAAGCTGAACTAGAAGTATCTAGAGAACTATTTGTACTGATATCTCCATGTGTCACCCGGTGGAGGGTATGGGGGGGGGGGGGGTTATGACGGGTAATGGGTGTTATTGTTGTTATTGCTATTATTATTATTATTGTTAATATTATTATTATTATTGTTATCATTACTATTATTATTATTGTTATTATTATTATTGATCTGTGATGGGATTTTCTGAGTGAACAAACCTGCAGGCTATCTTCTACTGGCGCTTTCATTAAGATTACGCACGCAGAAAGCATGAGTTCATTAGCGTAGATTCTACACAACAGCTTGACTACGGACATATTGCCAAACGAATATCAAATTGCAGCGTAGCTGTATTATCACTGCATTGCTAAAATAATCACCCCTGATGACAATACAGTAGCCACATTCTGAATAATTCAACTTTCTTATTATAGTCCGTTCAGAATCGTTTGCCGAGATGTTATGATTTATAATTCAAAAAGTTCTTGATGATTTCACATGAATTTTGGCATACGTTGTTAAAATGTCCATGTCGCGAAAACATATGTGCTACTTGATGTCTAGCTGTAACGGTTATTTGAAAGCGGCGAATTCTTTTGATGTTTGCCCATGTAAATATTATTTCGACCATAAACAAAATATTTTACAGTAATCTAGTGCAATGATGACCCATAGGCGTGTCCACAAAATTTTACATGGTGGCAGGTGTAAAAAAAATTTAAAATATATCTTTTGTTCGTAGAGTCAATTTGATATTGTTCCATGCTCTTGGTGTGAGTTTCACAAATGTTGTCGCTGCCTTTGAAATAAGTACATATATTTCTTCATGTAAGGAAATTTTGTCTGTAATAGTTGATCCAAGATATCTGAACTTCTGTATTGAATCAAGCGGGCTAATTTTTATAAGTAATGGTTGATGGTTTGCTTATAACATTTTTTTGAATTGCTTGGGTGGTATTGAGCAATGAAATGTTTTACAAATCAACTTGTAAATTTTGCAAATCAAACTTTTTTTAGTGTAGACTTAATCAGAGTAATGATCATTCATAATCAGACGAGTCAAATAGGTCGATTACTGTTTTCGGCTGAACAAACAACAAACCTTCCTTTTTCCAATATTCCTCTTCTTGGCGTAACACATGATCCTCACATTTCACCCAGTAGTCTTTATGTATATTTGATAGAGCCTGATTTGTAAGTGTCTCAATATCACATAATTTGAAAGTTGTATTTGTAGATGCTACGTGTCCTTTAACTTTTGCCCAAATTAGCTCTATAGGATTTAAGTGTGCATGATATGGAGGTAGTCTCAAACATCTATGACCATGTTCTTCAATTAACTTGTCTATTTTAAATATCTTTGTTCGTTGTGTCTGTTTTACAAGGTTAAGCAATTCGGGTTTCAAGTACCTGTCGGTAAATGGTATGTGTTCTTTTATGAGCCACGTTTTGATTGCATCTTTTGTACTTGATGATGTTGGGATTCTATCTTCTACGTTCACTACGTTATGGTATGAAGCATTGTCCATTATCAGACAAGAAGGTCTATCTAATATTGGAAGAATACTTTTTTCGATCCAGTCTTCGAATATGTGCCCATTCATTTCGGAGTGGTAGTCTCTATTGTCAATGGATTTTGAAATGAAAATTAGATGAGCATTCTGCAACAACCCATTATGTCTGCTACCTGCATGTGCAACTATCAAACGTTGCCCTTTACTACTTGGTACTGATCTTTTAATACTTCCATCTGCTAACTGCCATTCCTTTTCATTTGTATGATGAGCGTTGATCCAAGTTTCATCTAAATACACAATATCATAACCATTCTCGCGCATTCCCTTCACTTCACGTAAATACTTGCTTCTAAGAGCTACCAGATGTGGCTTTTCACAAATAATGTTTTTTCCACCAGCATACTTTCTAAAGGTGAAGCCTGCATTTCTTACAGTTTTCCATAATAAAGTTTTTGATATTTCAATGTCGTTATTAGTTTTCAGCCAAATCTTCAACTTTCTAAGTGTCACTTCTTCGTTTTTATCAAACATTCTACATATTTCTCTTTTTACTAGGTCCTTATCGAAACTGTCTATCTTTTCTTTCCTTCCTTGCTTTCGTGAATTTGTTGGCAATAAATATCCGCTTGCTTCCACTATTCGATCAAATGAACGTTTACACAAACCTAAAATATGCATTGTTCTCTTCTCAGGATTTGATAAAGAACAATAAAGATGTCCCTTTTTACGCTCTCTGCAGAAGTATTGATAAATCTTTATAGCAATGTTATGCTCAGTAAAATATTTCGCTTTCAGATTCATTCTCACATAGACTTGCAGAAGGTAATATGCTTAGTGCCGCCTACTGTCTGTAAATATTGAGACGTGCCTCTGACTTGTGACTTGAAATCGAGTAAATAGCCGTTTTTGATTTCACATAATTCTAAGTTCAGGAAAAATAATATTTGGTGCTAAACGGGAATTTCCATATGTAACATTGCTTTATACAAATGTACAGTGGAAACAACTACTTTTAGAACAGTGCACAATCTACCGTGAGGGTCATGCCTTTATATTTAATAATCAGCTGTGAGATGTAAGCATCTACATAATCCAGCGATTGTTTATAATTTAGATTAACTTTTTTTTTAATATAGGTTAAATAAGGTATCTTTGATACTGGATCACATTTCTTTGATAAAAAAATATTTCTATAGCGACATTATTATTCTAAACCTAACTTCAAATGATCAATCCAAATGAACAATACGTTTTTGATAAAAATAATTTAACATCTCGGCAAACGATTCTGAACGGACTATAATCACCTTGTTGATTACACTTAAATAGTTAGTTAGTTAGTCAGTTATTCCTCTAGGGCCAAAGACGACACATAGGGCGGATGTCATAGATTTCCATGATTCCAAATTATATTTCCTATTTTATCTAGTTTAATAACCATTTCAGCTTTTCTTGGACACTTTTATTTCACATGTAACGATTTTATTTTGCTGTGAGACTGTTATAGACCATATTTGACATTGGTAGCAGAGGCTTGATATAAAAATGGTAGACACACAAAATAATCTATAGACATAATTTTACACCGTATTGCCCTTACAACGGTGCCTTCAATAAACTACGTAACATCTGGACGTCAAACACACTAAGAAACACCACAAAACTCAGATTGTTTAACTCCAACATCATCCCTATTCTATCATATATGGTTGCGAAAGTTGAAAAGCCACAGATAAGAGACTAGACTCTTTTGAAAACAAATGCCTACGTACCATTCTGAACGTTAAGTGGAGTGACTTTAAATCTAACACTACTATATGAGAGGAAAGCAAACAAACCTATATATCTTCCTTCATTAGACAAAGGCTTTGGACTTACATCGGCCATGTTCTCAGAATCAACAGCCTAAGAACTCCACAGCAGTCACTATATTGGGTGCCACCTGGAGTAAGAAGAAGAGGGAGACCTAGAGAAACTCTACGAAGAACCATTAATAGAGAAGGCATGTCAATGAACCTAAACAGCACGCAAGAATTGAAAGACCTGGCAACACAAAGACAGATATGGAAAGCTACGGTTTCTGCCCTATGCGCCGTCTATGGCCCTGGAGGAACATAACATAATATATGTATACGGCATGTGGGGGAAAAGGAAGTGGAGTGTGAGAGCGTCAGCAATACAGACTAAAAATAAACTAAACATAGGGAGACTATACATTCGAAACTGGAATGTCAGGAACCCGTATCTAAAAATAGCGCTGACCTGTTTGTTGATTGGTAATTTTAAACTTCAAACCATCAGCCACCATTTTCATATCTATCGTCTGCCGACATGGCGTATTTTCAGTGGCGGGTTTTCCTATGCTTATCCAGGAATCGTTGATGAAACTCGTTACAGTTCTAGTTGGAATAGTTTAGCGAAGTGGGTATCTGTGTTATGCATTAGTTAATTTTACTATCGGTAGTTATTGTTCATAATATATTTGCTATCGAGTTCTGGGCCAAGATCTTCAAATTGAATTGATTGAAATCGATCGTTTACGTTTGCAGACAATGGTCTAGTTATATATTGTGTGTTGTACTGATGGATGTAGTGTTACATTAGTTACAACTTACATCGTTTAGCTACTAACTTAAGATCTCAGTTCATGAGGCAACGTTTGTTTCAATTCTAGTACTGTGAGCTCCTACTAAAACCTGACTTTTGGTATATGTAGTTAACTGTCAATCTGTAGCCCCCAAGGAACGTCTGATATTGCCCATTTGACCTACTTGTCGCGGATGAGTTAGCTTTGGCTTCGTGGAACTAAACTAGTTTGGCCTTAGTCTATAGACCTAACACTGTTTAGTTAGTAACAGTAAAAGTGATACATGTTTTCATTGATATATGATAATTAGACGTCCAAATGTGTAGGGACTATACAATTTAATAAAACCCTAGGCCTATATACTATATGTAGTGATGTAGACTTAGTGATTTTACTAAACCTACCAAACTTTATAGGCGTACTTTAGCCTACTTTATTTTATTTAGACCATATATATATTATTATACTATATTATATTTAATATTAATCATATACTGTTTTTAATTAGGCCCCAGTAATGAGTAAATTACATCAATTTTCTGCGTTGTTGGAACTATACAAAATAGATTTTCTTTCGTAAACTATTGTAGTTAATTATAACTAGGCCCTAGTGATCTACACCAGACTACAGTTAACACAGTACAGTACTGAGTACACACGCCAGAAATGAGTGATATAGTCCCGTTCTGTGATTCTACTGACACAATATTACAGTCTTCCTCAGGTAGGTTGTTCAATATGTTATTCTGTAAGTTAGGCCTACATGGTGCAACATATCTACTCAATTTCATGATGGTGTGTATATTTTATATTTTCTAAGGAATAATTTCCATGATCTCGCCCGTGTGTTGCCAGGGCCCGAAAGGGGAGCAAAGAATAGCAACACTGTTTACCATCCACGCATGTCGTAAAAGGAGACTAAGGAGGTTATGGGTTGGAGTTGGCTGTCCCATCCCATATAGGGTCAATGACAAAAGCCATGCTGAAGTCGGATGTGTCAGGCCAAAAGGCACAGCTATCGCAGCAATGCTGTAAACCATGACACAACACATTCCGTTCTCCGGACTACATCCTGATAATCTGCAGGATTTTGAGAACGAACACAGAAGAAGAAGAAGATTTCCATGATCTGTTTATTAACAACAATCAGAAATATTAAACAACCACTTCATCAAAAAATAAATATACATCAATGACCATCATTTTCTCTTCTACCCCTGACACTGAAAGGCAACAAAGGGTTTAGCTAATAAGATTGACCATCATATTTGCATTTCATAATTAAACATAGAAAGCCAATACTTCTTTGTCTGATTCTTTATTATTATAATATTATATCTAATAACATGATGACTTATCATCAATGTTCTCTCAAATTTTCTCCACTTATGAGGAAATATGAAACTGAAGTTATCTGAGTGGTGAATATTTTGTATTTGGGTAACTGCTATGTGAAAAAGGTCTTTTGCTAGTACTTTATGTGCGCTGGTGGTACATTTCATAAGCTGTACTTTCTAGTGAAGTGTGCACCTTAGAGGGAACATTGCTTGTCATGTATGTTGTAACCAAAGAATGACTACCCTCTCCTGGCGTAATTCAATTAGTCTGGTCTAAAATGTCATTCTGCTGTCTGATAGCGTGAGTGTTGTCAATATTGCATCCTAGCTGTAAACTACAATGCAACTTATTCCTTCTCATGGCAATATCCTACTAATATGCAGGATTTTGAGAAATAACATTGAGAAGTTAATATAATAAAAGTTTGAAAGAAAGAACAGTCAATTTTACTAACACAGAGTCAGTGTTTGTAAAGAAACATCTTTATCAATGTAATGATTAGATAAACATTCAAGCATTTAGATAAGGGAGGGGGTATGCTTCATCCCCTGCCCCATCGCTATTGGTTTTCCCCAAAAAGTGACACAAATCCAATGAAAATTAGGTAATTACCCTTTTTAGGTCAAATTTCCCCCAGCAACCCCACACTTACCTAAGAGGTATTTATGGTCTGGAAAACATTAAATTAAAATTGCTTGTGCTTTACTGGAGTCAGAAAAGCAAGCATAGAATAGAAACACCTGCCATACATGTCATAAGAGACAACTAAGGAGGTTTAGGATGGTGTTGGCTATCCCAATCCATAGGATCAAAATCACACAGAAATCATACTGAATTGAATGTGTCAGGATGAAAAGCACATATATTGCAGCTAAGCTGTAAATTGTGACAACAGATTCTATTCTTAGGGACTGTGAACCAGCAAGAAATGAGAATGGATGATTAAGAAGAAAAATTTGACACTTTAAATTGTTGTTTATCCAGAATTGTTGAATTGACTGTTACTATTGAACTGTCTAGGATCCAGTCCTCCAAATATTCCAGGTTGCAGATCCCAAACATCACTTTGAAAATGCAATTTGACATTGGAAACTATGTATACTTTGTGTCGCCAGCTGATGAAAAGTAGGGACAAAATCGAATCAGATAAGTGATCAGAGTCCCTGACTGATCAGATAAATCGAATCAGTTTGCGATCTGTGCGAAGGACTATTCCGGAGAAGAACTTACTATCGAGTCCCTGTTAATTATACACACCCGTGTACTTATAAAAAGTCATCCTTTAATTTTGACATTTCCTGTGATTTTCCTTTGTTGTCTGCACACATTATACCAATGAAAATTACACAAAATGTCATATAGTATCAACTTTGTCTGATGAGTCAACATGACTATAATTAACGAGGGACTCGCTTTCTAGTTCTTAAAACACTAAAATAACAACTAGGTCACTGTGCCTCAAAAAAAAAAGGATTTAATCCCTTACTCCTTCCCCTTAGCGAGACAGTTATGCAATAGTTGCTGAGTTAACTAGAGTTAACAAGCTGTCATCGGGAAGTGATCCGTGTATATTTTGATTATGAAGCACACACATAACCACTAGACTGAACAAATAGATACGGTTTGTTTAAAAGTGGCGTGTGATTTTTGAGGGCACATTTGAAAAGTGTTGATCGCTGTTGTGTAAATGGTGTAGTAAAATTGATAACAGACTGCATCCTTGTGGATGAATAGTTGGTTGGTTCTTCTTGTGTGTTACCTCGGCCCGATAGGTGAGATAAATGGTAACTCTTCGTATTACCTGGCATGCATAATGTAAGAAGCAAGGTTGGAAGAATGGTTAGTTATACTTCTTCTTACCTGGCAGGCATAATGTAAGAAGTAAGGTTGGAAGAATGGTTAGTTATACTTCTTCTTACCTGGCAGGCATAATGTAAGAAGTAAGGTTGGAAGAATGGTTAGTTATACTTCTTCTTACCTGGCAGGCATAATGTAAGAAGTAAGGTTGGAAGAATGGTTAGTTATACTTCTTCTTACCTGGCAGGCATAATGTAAGAAGTAAGGTTGGAAGAATGGTTAGTTATACTTCTTCTTACCTGGCAGGCATGATGTAAGAAGTAAGGTTGGAAGAATTGTTAGTTATACTTCTTCTTACCTGGCATGCATGATGTAAGAAGTAAGGTTGGAAGAATAGTTAGACGTCAGATCAACATCCTTGCACCCTGGATAGGTGCCCCGATCTTCGCATTGTATGCACAATTACACCATGACTGACAGTTTCAGTTCACCACTGTTGATTAACCTTATTCTAGAATTCCAATGAAGCTCATTTTGATGCCACATGTCGAGCCCAAATCTTTTATAGTGTATGTGGAAAATGAATAATCACATTGACAAATTTCGTCTTTCTGTCTATAATGCACATAGTTCAGTATGTCAGGACGGTCCATTGCCCAACAGCACTATACGTTGATAAAACTAGCCAGCCGATCTGTTCTCTCACTGCAATAAACACCCGAATGGCCAGGTACGGAAAATAAGTCCGTCCAACTTCGACACATACATTCTGCCTCAAGTATCTCACTGTTCACGAACACAGCCCGCTTGTTAACTATCCCGTCAATACACAGTCAAAGTGATAACTAAATATCATGCTGAAGTCTGATGTGCCAGCGAAAAAGCGCAGACATCGCCGCAGAACTGTAAACCAAGATGCAATAGATACCATTCTCTGAACTGCATCCCACATTTGATTTAATTCACTATTTTATATGTACCAAAATATTAAATCAACTCTACTTCTACGATATTTCTATCTGAAGCTGTTCTTTGACTTCATATGTCTTCGATTCATAAACTGATTTATATATATTTATCTGTCATCGATAAAAGCCAGATCGATAAAAGTCGAATCATAGTCAAGATAAGGTCTCTCGTCACTTACAGTCATTTGGACTTATGGGAAAATCGTCCTTCTAAAGTGAGGTTAGTTAAAAAATAACGTTACTTTAGAACAGGGGTCGGGAACCCATGGCTCGCGAGCCGGATGTGGCTCTATTGATATCTGGCTCGCAGACAAATGTTAGATTATTAAAAAAAATGTTTCTTTAGACTCCTTTGATCTACATATTAATTGCATATCAATATTTCATTCTACAAATGAGCTAAAGTTAACTGCAGCTCAACATCAGAAGTCGCATTAATGGTAAGAAATACTCATTATTGATTAGCAACAGCATAACAATGTTATTAAAAAGAATTCAGAGACATAATTATTGTACTTTTAGTGTTGAAAAAACACAAAATGCACACATTTACTTGAATTTTTAGTTTTAAACATAATGTATGGCTGTCACAGAATTACTTTTCAAAATGTGTGATGCCGATGGCTCTCAGACAAAAAGGTTCCCGACCCCGGCTTTAGAAGCTGAATCACATGTGTTCACATGACGGTATAGACGAGGGACTCGAATCATCACACCAGACATATATTCTTTAGAAGTGTTTGCTTGACAACACACAGGTTGGGAACACATATTTCTTATGGACAAGTCACACTTTGAGTTTGGTTTTCGTATCTTTTGTTTGAGAGTCAATATAATAATTTGGGGCAGGTTAGCAAGTCCGTTCTCGTTGTTCAAGACCTTGAGTTCTGATAAAACATTTAATTTATGCAGCTATAAATATTACACGTCTATCTTGACGTTATTTCGTAATGTTTTATCTCTAAATAAATGCACATTTGTGATAGTCGTTTCCTGTAGTTGTAATTGCTGTTATCTGCACCTAATTGTATTTGGGGGGCGTACTTTTATTGGTATTTGTGTTGCAAAAATACATTCAGAGTTAATTCATTGGTACCATGCCTTCCGGCGTAGGCGATCATGTATCGTCATAGTCCTCTGTTTGTTATACATTTAAATATAGTTTCTGATGATTCTGCATCATGCCAGGCTTTCAAGCCATCCAACATTTTCTCACGTTGTCTTACTCAGTCTCTCTTACCCTCGATATTTTCAGTTGTTATAATGTTCTCCAGCCCACCTCTTCTCATGACATGACCCAGGAACAGTGATTGTCGTCTTCTAATACAGTTAATATGTTCTCTATTGGAGTTGACCAGTTGTAGAATTATAGCATTACTTTTTTTTAGCTGTCCATGATATTTTCTTCTATAAAACAATATCTATGTGGCCTCCAGATGTTTTCTTGAAATATTGTCCATGCTTCACTACCATATAACCGTAAAGGCTCTATGTAACATTTTAGTATGTTCATTCTTACATTCAGAATACCCGTTGACTTTCTCCCGCCTTATTTGGAAAATTCATTCTTGCTTTGTAGCGGATATTATTGCAAATAAACCAATCATCGGTAACTATGAACACATCCGGATTTGAAAGTTCTGTACCCAGTTGTTAAATTAATTTCTTTCATGAATACCGATTGATGCATGTGAAAAATCGAAAATATTATGCATATGTAATCAACTAACGCTTTTCAAGCAGTCATTTATGCAGTTGTTCTAAAAATTTGCTGCCATGTATGTTGTGTGGGTCGATTAAGGATGTTTATGGGGTTGAAGTTGGCTTTCCGTCCAGATAAATAAAAGTGACACATCAGCCATGCTGGTGTCGAATGTGACAGACAGAAATGTGCATATATTGCAGCCAACTGAAACTGTGACAGCACATTCTGCCTTCCTGACTACATCCTGCCAATCTGAAGGAATTTTTGAATTATTGGAGCTAGGTTGCTGGCACCACAATAATAGAATTTCAGGAAGCTCCCAAAATTTTACTGCGCTACAGTGTAGTTAACTGCTCTTTCCAGCTCTGTGGCGAAGTGGTACAGGGCGCGTCTGTGACGGCCAAGGTACCGGGTTCGATCCCCGCCACAGGCATTTGTGCATCCGGACCGTTCAGAAAGCAAAGGCAAACTACTTAACGTATTTATATTGTCTTTAAAAATCACCATAGCCAACAAATGCTGAGTTGATAGCCACGTCCTGGATAGGATATGCTACCAAATTTTTTTTTAGTTTACCAGACTAAATTGTTAATTGACTCGCGGTGTTTGAAGGTTAACAACGACGAATATTGAACCACGCCATGCACAGCCTAAAAAATTCTCCGCTCCAGGCAAACATGCAGTCACGAAATTTTTGCTTTTTTAGAATCTTTATAGACACTGCTGTCACGTTGATTTCAAGAAGTTTACTGGCGTGCAAACACTTACTATGAGTGTTACCAACAAAAACCTTTCACCTGAATTAATTAGGACCCCATTCGTGACGTTTTTGTTTGTTGTTGGTCACTATTTACATACTCGGAATCGCATGCCAAATATAGCCAAAACGACTCCAAGTATATAAATTATGACCAATCGAAAGCCCAGCAAGTGCCCTCGTCCGGTCACATGACAATTCTAGATAACAGATCTTACCGGATACGGTGAGTGTGGGCCTACTTTAAATCTTGAGCTGGACTAATTTTGTTTTCTGTGCTTGTATCAACTACTGCTACGTAGCGATTCATGTGCAGTTTCTTTTTACGTTTAAGACCTCCCGTCAACTGGAAGCGACTACGCGCAACTAAAATATCAAGCGTGTACGTCCATAATCACGCGACTAATCCAGTTGCAAAAGATGCTGCTTAGCCGCGTCTGTTGCAAGCAACAAAGCCATACAATGGGTGCTGACATCAGCCTAGCAGAGACAACTTACAACTTGTGAGATGAAATGCCTGAGAAAAGCCACAAGAGTGACCAAACAAGACAAAATGATGAAATCAGGAGAAGAATCAGTATGATCATGCAGAGATAGATACATCGAGAAAAAAACAAATAAAATGGTTTGGACACCTTATGAGAATGAACCATAACCAACTACCGTCATAACATATAACACGAAGATCCGGATACAAGGTCAGAGAAGACCTAGAAGAAGATGGATAGATTACATCAAAACAACCATGAATAAATACGGATTCAGCACATCCAATGTGACACATCTGACTTTGGATATACAACTACAGATCTCAGTCACCACCAGTACGCTTAACGGCAAGTGTGGATGTTCTGACCATCATCCAACTGGAGATAGGCAATCAAACAACATGACAGCCTGGAGGGGCCCTAGAGAAGAACCTAATGTAGGGGACCGATACCAGGGCAACAAAAGAGACATGATGGCTAGGAAGAATATGGACGTAAGATGTCAAAGGTAATCTGAATATGTCTTTTCTCCGTCGGTCTCTTCTGGTGACATTTATAGCTTTCCTCAAACATGACCTTCTTCAATAAAGACCTTTCAACAGAATTAATTAGGTCTTCATTCGTACCATTTTTGATTATTGTCGTCCTTTCGTTTGGTCACTACACTTGAAGCCGTCTTGGCTTATTTTTAGTTTGCGATTCCAAGTATATAAATAGTAATTTACAGAAAACATGAGAATAATCAAAGAAAGGAACAAATGAAAGCCTAATTAATTCTGCAAGCAGGTCTTCTATACCCGCCGACGGTCTTGTCTCCAGCATCTCATTTCACTGACTGAGCTTTTTATCTCTAGTTTTTGTCACAGGTCATGTTTGACATTGGTACCACAGAGTTGGCATAAAATAATGTTTGAATATTGACGTTAGCTGGTAAGTCACAACATTGGACTTCTGGCATCTTGTTTTCGATCTATCTATCGAGTTTGTCATCATCTAAATGCCACTTCCTAAATATTTGAACTCTGAGACCTGCTTTAGTTTTTGTTAAAGAGGAGCCCGGTAGCCTAGATGATAGTGCGCTTGCTTTCTATCACTGGGTTACAGCGTGCCAGGTATATAACCATGTCCGGGTTGTGATTTCTCGCTTGACACGACCACTCCTCCAGTCGACTCAGCTGTAAATGAGTACCTGATGCATCAGTTAGGAGAGGTAAAGACAGCAAGGAAGGGAACTGATCACCCCACATAATAGTTGCTGCGGCTTAGTACATGAAGAGTTATCTTCATCCCCAACGGCATGTTGCTGCCATGGGACATAGCCTTACTTTATTTTTGTACCATTGACAGATACATTTAACTGACATGGTATTCTGCTGAACTTCAGTCTCTGTTTTACATGTGTTTAGTAACATGTTGTATTATTCGTATGTGGTATGGAGCAGGTGTGCGTATGTGGTATGGAGCAGGTGTGCGTATGTCGTATGGAGCAGGTGTGTGTATGTGGTATGGAGCAGGTGTGCGTATGTGGTATGGAACAGGTGTGCGTATGTGGTATGGAGCAGGTGTGCGTATGTGGTATGGAACAGGTGTGCGTATGTGGTATGGAGCAGGTGTGCGTATGTGGTATGGAGCAGGTGTGCGTATGTGGTATGGAGCAGGTGTGCGTATGTGGTATGGAGCAGGTGTGCGTATGTGGTATGGAGCAGGTGTGTGTATGTGGTATGGAGCAGGTGTGTGTATGTGGTATGGAGCAGGTGTGCGTATGTGGTATGGAGCAGGTGTGCGTATGTGGTATGGAGCAGGTGTGTGTGTGCGACTGTCATTCATCTTCTGATTTGTATATTAAACTTTGATATATCTGCGATATACTTTATAACAACAAATTGTAACACGTTTAAAAAAAAAGAAACTGACGTTTTTCTCGAAGCTTGTTAACATGAGACGAAATAAAGATAACAATATCGCCGGAGGTTGTTATCTCAACAACGCCCACCTAATTAGAAAATACCATCAAAGTTGACAAAGGTGGGCCAGGACTGCCAACCCACATTTGCGACGTTGAACTTGTCTCAGTTGAAAATGACTAAAACTCGGATATAATTTTTACGTTTATTATTCTATGTGATATGTAGAGCGTTGTCAGCACTGACACTCTGTACATCACTGGCAATCAGATTGCCAGACCGTCTCTAACTTTCTGGTAATTATATGCTGGAGTTCCAAGCAGTGTCTTCTGAGCACAAGACACCAGTGGAAATATTATTTTGTACATCAGCCCAGGATGCCAGTAAAAAGGCTTGCAGATCCAGTTTGCTCCACGGGCCTTATGTTTTATTCATTCTTTTCCGTTGATAGTGACACGAGTACCGCTTTTGGAGATTGCATAAAAGCGCCTCTAAAAACAGAAAACTAAAATGAAAACAGAAAATGGACTGCCTTCTCAAAACCTGAGAGAAGACTATTCATATAATGTCTTTGTAAAATGACTAGACAAAATCCCTAACACTGACCTACAACAACTTGCTCAGTTGTTGCTTACTACAATGAGAACATGGACCAGGGGGTTCTCAACTTTTTCAGATGGTGAGCACTGCCTACATATAATACTTAGTATGCTATCACAATACTATATAATAGGAAATACATATATATTTATATGATTTAAATACTCACGAAATTAATAGGATCCTTGGGGTAGAAGGGTTCGCAGAATATCAAGATGCAACCATAAACGCACTATCACAGAGAAGTAAAGGGAAATTGAAAGTGAACGTGAAAACTGACCATATGACCTTCATTGCACCGCTAACATTCTCTCTTCCTTTTCTCCATAATCGTGGATCTTCTTCTTCTGCGTTCTTTCTCAAACTTCTGCAGATTAGCAGGATGTAGTCCGGAGAACGGAATGCGTTGTGTCATGGTGATTCAGCATTGATGCGATATCTGCTCCTTTTTGGCCTGACACATCCGACTTCAGCATGGCTTTGGGTCACTGACCCTATATGGGATGGGACAGCCTACTCCATCTCATAACCTCCTTAGTCGCCTCGTACGACATGCATGGAAGGTAAATAATGTTGCTATTCTTTGTTCCCCTTTCGGGCCCCGGCAATACACGGGCGATAATCGTGGATAATACAGTATTTGTTTTTGTTTGAAGAAAAGTCTGAATTGTAAAGGCAACTCTTATATGTTAGTGCTCTCGAGTACTTTCTTTTTAAACTCGCATGTCCGCCGAAGACGGATGTGTCGGACCAATGGCGTAAATAAAACGGCGACACAACGCATTTCCATTGTCTGGACTACATCCTTCTGGAAATTTGATAGGACCATGGTCCTGCTACAAAAAATATCCAGTGGGAGTTTGAGAATGAACGCTGAAGAAGAAGAAGAAACTCGCATGTCACGAGCATCTCATATCATTACGAGATCACCATACATTCTCCAGCTTCAGGTTGAGAACTCCTGACATAGACTATTGGTGTCTTGGTCATGGTGCGCAGAATGCCCACAGGCAGTTTCCGTGCGTTCCAAAGCAAGTAGTTTCGCGAAATTTTTGCAAAACAAAGCTGCACATCTGTGATACTAAGATATCTTCAAATCATTCATTATAGGAGAAGCAAAAACAGTAATCCACAACACATACACAGCAAAGTGGAAGAAACAAATGGAAGAGGAATACGAACATGATGCAATACATCTCCTCCAAAGATATCAACAGACCACAATATTTCTCCTTAGAACAGATCACTGCAGACTGTTGGGTCACCTTTACCGATTGAGGATCTCATACACAGATGAATGTCCATGTGGATCCGGAATACATACTTCAGGACTGCCCAACATACAAAGAGCAGAGACAGCAAACCTGGCCAGAGGATACAGACTTGAGGCAAAAGCTATGGGGCAGCCGCTCTGACCTGGAGAAGACAGTGGGCTTCGTCTCGACGACAGTCCTGACGGTATAGCATGACCACAGAGGCTGAACGCAGAAGAAGAAGAAGATTCATTATAGATTTCAGGAACGAGCGATGATACACGTAGTGTTCAAATATAATCATGAATGGTTTGGAAAGTTTAAGAGGGAAATTAGTTTTTAAAAATATTGCTAATATATGTGAACTTTGTATGGTCTGGAAAGGATGAATTCAATTATTTTCTGTATGTAAATGTATTTGGTACTAGTACTTCTCGGTACTCAACAATCTTCTGGAACCTATTAACTTCGAATAACGAGGTATCACTATTTTTGAAAAATTCCGTGATGTCATTTTATTTTGTCTTATGTTGTGTTATTTGATAAAGACCCTTCAGTATCAACGTTGGTTAAATCTAGTGAGAGTGTGTGTGTATGTATGTAAAAAAAACTAAATCCGGCCCACGTTTGTTTCCGGGCCCGAAAGAAAAGCAACACTGTTTACCTTCCATTCACGTCGTAAGAGGCGGTTATGGGGTGGAGTTGGCTGTCCCATCTCATATAGAATCAAAGTGTCCGAGAAGCCATTCTGATAAGCCGAATGTGTCAGGTTGAAATAGCAGATATTGCTGTAAACTAAGACAGCACAGTCTTCTGACTTGCATCCTGATAATCTGTAGAAGTTTGAGAACAAACGCGGAAGTAACTAAATCTCCTATAATTATTGGTGTATAGTTTTACTGCAGTATTATCAGCCAGCACGATAAAGATTTCGTTTCACGTTTATGAGTGCAGACAGATCCTGTTTTTATGTCTGTTGTGTCTTATGCTGTACTGAGTTTTGTTTACAGATTGTTAATGACAGCTGCACTGTAATCAGTGTTACCACAGACGTTTCAGAAATAACCCCTGATCGCCATGAAAATCCCAGACTATATAATTCAATATAAATAAGGCCCTTGCTCTAGCGATTATACCTAAAAGAAGTGATTCGCTCATTTTCGTGCGTAATTCTATCGGTTGCATAAAATAGTTGAGTGTGGGGAGAATTTAAAGTCCTTTTTTCGAAATATTATTTCCTGAAAAAACTTAGATTACGGCAAATTTGCCAAAAATCACCTGATACATCCAAAAACACCAGACTTTGTGAGAAACCCAACTGTTTCAATGCTGACTAATATTTCATCCTGCCATACGTTTGTCGGTTAAAAAAAAAAAGTACCATAGTATGTATTGCCGATAAGACTTAATTAATCGGCGGGAAACAAAATGTGAATTTGACTTCTTAAAAAAAGTTACATCAATTCTCAAAATTCTTATTTATATTGAATTATATAGTCTGGGATTTTCATGGCGATCAGGGTTGCAACATAATTGAGTTGCGGCGGTATCGGCGCTACGGTATGTAATGACAAATTTGTCACCTAGGTCAGCATGAAGTCTGCCGTTTTTGATTTCCAAGAATTTATATAACATGTCTTAAGGTTGGGTCAATCTAGGATACACATGTAGATCTAAATATTGTTCCCATTTGAATTTATAGTCTAAACGGGACATCTCATACGTTCGTGGTATTGTTTCCCGTGACAGTAACAGCGCCTGTTTGTATGGTGTCTCAATACATGTTGTATGGAGAAACCGTCACAGAAGAAAACCTCTGTACAAGACTTTATTCGTTATGTATTTGATTATTGTCATGTTATTCGTTGGTAACTATTTTTATACTTGGATTCACATGGCAAAAATAGTCACAGCCAAAAAATGAAATGAGCGAAAATAATCAAAATCGGCCTTTCAGGTAGTGTTTACATTTCCTGTACACAGTTCTTATACTGGACGCCGGTCATGTGTATGGTGTCTGAATACATATGGTCGTATGGTATCATAATATATGAGGTCGTATTGTATATACTTAACACAGAGAGGTACAGTTCTCAGAAATAATTCATTTGTACTTACAATTAAACATGACATTAATGTTTTTAAGACGACACCCAACAAATGAATAATTAACCAGGTTCTACATCCTACAACCAGCGACAAAGTATGTTTATCTCAGGCTAGTGGTATTTACATAGAACTCTGAAATAGCCATCAAGACAAAATAGCGCATAGGTTGACGTAGTCAGAGGTCTTTTAAAATACACGTAGAATTCAAATTGAATGATGCAGAAACTTCTTCACTCGTAGATTCTACAATGAAAGCTATTTCTAGTTTACGTTAGTTACTAAAAACAAATCATTGCTCTATTGAATCCTCACGATCAGAGGATGTTGAATTGAATAAGCATGAGTCAATATCGAGAATGCGAGAATTAGGAGTGAGGATGGGCGTGACCCGAAGAGAACTCCTGACAAAGATTTCAAAAAGAGTAATGAACCAACATAGAATTGGAACCATCAGCCGTTATACCCTGAGATATTTACTGAAGCGGAGATCGGAGCACCTATAGACGTGCCCTGTGTGCGGAGATGATAATCAACATACCAAATACTAAACATAACAGTTTTCTAGAATAGATTGCCGTCTATTACCGGGTTCCAGTAGAAGTAATTTGCTAAATTAAGTTACACTTAGTTCGTTATGTGTTTTGATTATTGTTAACATTTTAGTTGGTTACTATTTATATACTTTGACTCGCATTGGCTATTGGCATGCGATTACACGTATATAAATAATAACCAACTCAAAGGCAAACAATAATCAAAACACGTAACCAACTGGGTTTCTAATTCAGCTAGCAGGTCTGTATAGTCGAGAGCCACGGTTTGGTCATGCCCACTTTCATATGTGAAACTCTTAAGATAAGGAAAGACAACCAAACCAATCGCACGTAACACGTCTAAAGAAGACCTTTAGACTTGTTTATGGTTACCCCACAAAACTCATTGTGGTTTGAATTAGGATGCCATGACATACGTGTATTTTTTCTTTCAAAGTAGTGTCTTAAAGCTTCGAAAGTAAGAAGGTAACATAATAGATTTGAACTTGGTCTATTTAGCAGACACCGACTCACCTTGCACCTTTAATCAATATGTTTTACTTTTTGTGTTCGCCCATTTTTGTGACGCGAACAGAAGAGCACTCCCATTAACTTTGTTCATGATTCTGAATTAATCACACTCCTATTAATTTTGTTCACGATTCTGAATTAATCACACTCCCATTAACTATATTCATCACTCTGAATTAATCACACTCCTATTAATTTTGTTCATGATTCTGAATTAATCACACTCTCATTAACTATATTCATCACTCTTAACGGGGTGCAAAGGGAACGCATTGCTCTAGGCGGACCCAGGGTTAGCAGATAACCAAGATCCCAAATGTACCTCCACGTGGTGCACCCTGGAAACAGAAATACAGCAGCTCGTGCTGATTCTGGCCAAATCATTTGGGGATCGTGTCCGAGAATGTGGAGGTAGCAGATGGAAAGAGATTTGACTGCACAAGAGACAGACAATATCTCCGACACCACCAGCATCACCACATATAGCAACACTGTCGACATACAGTGAAGCTAGTCAGTCCAGTCCGAACATTGGAGGGGCGACCAATGTAAAATGCACGTAAAGGTAAATGCATGGCGAGAGACAAATATGTTTCACACAGAGTACAATGAAACAATGAAAGGGCAGAACAGCGCTAGAGGGCAGCGCGAACTGCAAATAGAAAGTGAAAAGTCCCTAGGAAATGGAACTACAAGCTCCGTCAGCTCGAGACGGGCTTCTAGTTACCAGAATTCCTAACAGGCAGAGACCCAGACCCATCCATCGGCGTTTGGTAAAGCAAAAGACCTAACCCAACTCTAATGTCGAGCCTCCTAAACCGGAAATATGCTTGCAAAGAGAAAGGGTTCTGTACCCGATGGGTGTAGGCAAGAAAGGGACAACGATGGCAGTCCTGGCCCAACTCTACTGTCAAGGTTTCCTATACCGGAAGTAACTTGCAGAGAGAAAGGGTTCTGTACTCGATTCTGTGCTCAGGCACAAAAGGGACAACGATTTAGCCCTGGCCCAACTCTACTGTCAGGTTTTCCTACACCGGAAATACACTTGAAGAGAGAAAGGGTTCAGTACCTGATGGGCTCAGGCGCTATTGGGACAAGGACGCTCAGCTCGAGAACGCCTTGCTCTCAAACGCGTGGTGTGAGACTCGAACTTGGACAAGGGGTACACGATGTCGGTGAATGACACCTCGGCTAAGAGGGCGAAAGAGCCATGGTCCAACTCCTCTGTTGAGTTCTTCCCCTTAAGGAACCAGGCTCACGGATGAGAAACGGTTCAGTACCCAATGGGCACAGGCACAGCACGTCCAATTACACGAGACAAGTTCATAGACAGTGGAACACCTCGTTTGAGTCAGACTAAGAGCAAGAAAATAGTCTGGGCGAAGAGTCTCCACTACGCGTGCCTGGAGACAGATATAGAGGCTGTCACAGGCTAAGGGTAGCCCACCCGAATTGTCAAGGCATGCCGAAATCGGATGTGCTAGGCCTACAAGGCGCATAACGGTGGCACAACGTAATCACGCTCCCGGCGGAAATCGCACGGATATCCGTGATGGTTACAATGGAGCGAACGAAAAACAAACAAACATCACTCTTAACTAATCAAACACTCGTTTACCATCGCGCAATCAATTATTTTGTCTTCCCTTCTCAACATAGTTCCTATTGTATAAAGCTTCATTCAACACTCATCATTTTATCCTTTTCTCTGCCCATCACATCCTCTTTCACTCTCTTTGCAGAATACTGCCTTTTTGCGCTGCATATCACGCTGCTCCACGCTCATTCCCCAATAAGCATTCTTGAAGAAGAATCCGTTCTACTAGAGACGCGCTAAGGTGGTGCATTTTGCGAATGAAATCTATTATTTGTCAAGCATTTTTCTGTGTTTTCCTGTACCTTCATCTCCTTATTCTGATATAAAAATAGCCACAAGGAAAAAGGGCATTGTACACTGGATGATGTATCATTGCGTTAATACTAGTCTTTGGAGAGTCTAACGGTAGTAACCCTGGTAATGATGAGAATCACAAAATCAACTGGAGAGATATCGCGTATTTTTTTTCAAATAAAAGAATTCATAGTCATTTACGGCGCTACATTGGAGACAACAGCACACATAAAAAAACAACAACACAAAACACCACTACCTTGATGTTGTCATTCCAATATTTAGTTCCCCGCCAATTATCTCAACCTCTATTGTTCCTTGCAAAATAGTTTAAGAGAGTGAAGCGCGACTCGTCACACGTATGAACCACGCAAATATCAAAATCAACAGAAATAGGTATTCTTGTTACTTAATAAGTCGATAAAGCATCCTAACAGCGAGACACAGAGACGTACGATGTTTCGACTAAGAAGTCTTCATCAGGATACAAACAAGCAATGAATATTGCAAACACAAAAATCATAATGTAAGAGAAGAGCAAATGAATATGGTACGAAAGATTTAGATAAGAGCAAATTGTTACGAGACACTTGAACTTTTATATCTCGAACCAAGATAGCTTACACCGTTTCACTATCGACAAAAGTGGTTCTTGATAATCTTCAATTTTTGTATAACTTATTTCCGAACAAATATATGCTTTTTGTGACATTAATTCCAGAATAAATTGACAACTTGCAAGTTTACAGTATCAAGAATAACTGTTAGCTCTAGTGAAACGAAAACTTGGATTTATTACCATATTTTGTATTGTCTACTAATGGGTCGAGTTCATCATTTGAGGATCATATACCAAGATTTTGTGTTAATTCAAAGTGCATAAAACCAATCTATTTGTTAATAATGTGCTTAAATAACATTTCCACGTGAAAGGCACACCTGTGTTCTATGAAATACTAGACCCGTCTATTCATTACATCATTTGAAAACCGAATGAGTTCAATGTTCTAATGCTGCTTTATGTATGTGCTTTATATTTTTCATTGCACACGCATTAAAATAAAATCATAGACCATTTGGGTGTCATTTACCCAAGTGTTTCAGTCGGTCGTCTAAACGAAATAATGACGTTACTTTTGGTGGATCAACGCTATTTTTTTTTTTACAATGTCTTAGAAATAAGAATCTTATTTGATTCACCTACTGCTCCGGTTTATTGTGTGCGATGAATGTAATATTAATGAAATTACAAATTCGAATACTAGTGTGATAAGTTATATCGAACTAATTCTTTTCTATGGATTTTTTTAACGTAAACGAAAAAGTTCTGGTATAAAAGTGTACTTATGGAGGCTAACTGGGATGCGGTTAAAATGCAATGGAGCTAACTGGGATGTGGTTAGCGTGAACTGGTGGCTGAGATGTGTTTAAAGTGAACTGGGGGCGAACTGTATGATTAATGAACAAAAATTGTTTTAAACGAGAAAAGGTCACGAACAGACTCTTCTTTTTCATCGTTCATTCTCAAACTCCTGCTGGCTCTCCCTTGTAGCAAGACCACTGTCCTACTAGATTTATAGCAGGATGTAGTCCAGAGAATGGAAATGCGTTGTGTCGCCGTTTTATTTGCGCCAATGGCCCGACACATCCGTCTTCAGCGGGGAACAGACTCAAACAACACATATACTCGCAGTTTGGAGTTATGTTATGTTATGTTCCTCCAGGGTCATAGGCGGCGCATAGGGCAGAAACCATAGCTTTCCATTTCTGTCTTTGTGTTGCCAGGTCTTTCAATTGTTGCGTGTTGTTTAGGTTCATTGACATGCCTTCTCTATTAATGGTTCTTCGTAGAGTTTCTCTAGGTCTCCCTCTTCTTCTTACTCCAGGTGGCACCCAATATAGTGATTGCTGGGGAATTCTTAGGCTGTTCATTCTGAGAACATGGCCGATGTAAGTCCAACGCCTTGGACAAGTTTGGAGTTGGCGACACCGAAATGTGCCCCTATGGACAATCTCCAGAAAATACAGAACATATTTTGCAGAAATGTCCACGGTACAGCACCACAATAATAACACTATGACCATCTGAGACTGCTCTTACGGACAATTCTGTAACTCTTTCTCGGGGCCGATGGCCACATTACAGTATATTGAAGAAATCAGCATCTGATTTGGACTGGAGAACGAAGATGTAATAACAGTCCCCCCTTCCCTTTCTTGTGAGTTTTCAGATGTAATATGGAAACTGCAACGTCCCACGCCGGAGTAGAAGGCTGCCAATCTCTTGGTGTTGGATTTGAACTCACTGATTTTTTTTAAAAATGTCTTTCTTCGTTGACAAATAAGATAAAATAAATCTTCGATCTATCTTACACGTCAGATCATCATTTGTGAACGCAGGACACGTTAATGTGCAGTTTGGAGTGTCCACAATTACACCACGACAGTTCAAGTTCTCTGTTGGTTGACGAATATTCTAAGTTCATAGTAGCGCTAATTTATTGAGGCTCAATATTTCAATACCGGATCTTTTATTTTGGACATGGAAAAGGAATCATGACCTTTATTAATTTTAGTTGTCCGTATTATGTTAAGTATATCTGCCCGATCCATTTACATGACAGCCGATAGGTCCTGTAATTGCTCTGGACACCCGCATGGCCATCATTAAATATGCTACCATGAAATGATTTCAAACACAAGTTCTAGTCCAGAGAAATAAGATCCTCGGTAATTATCTCTTAACTCTATTGAGTTACTCACTTTGAGTATAACTCTCGTCAGGCTCCGTTGAGAGGGACAGAGTGCATGTGATGTTTCCTGTGTAATTAATCCTCTACATCTTTTCAACCTTTAACCGGTTTTCTTATGACCTTTAACTTTCATTACTGCGTGTTTTTCTGTTAATGAGTGCAGGTAGACTTTTTGGCTGTGGAAATAAAGGCTGCTTTGCCATAAGCTGTCGCTGCGACGCGTACAGGAATATAATTTTATTGTACCTCGGAAAGACAAAAATCCTTATCTCAACATTGGATCTCATGCCCTTTGACCCAAGAAATGCGTGTAGATCACCGACATGCTTATTTGATTCGCGAGATTTTATCAGTTCGGTAGTGATAAAAGTGACCAAAAGTTAGTCAGCCAACTCCCACAGTTTACACGTCTCTCATGGAGTCAGCCAACTCCCACAGTTTACACGTCTCTCATGGATATTTGAAAGCTAAATACAAGTCAAAGCCAGTATTGATCACAATCGCATACCTAGAAAACCGTGTATGAACCCGCCCACTCGCCGTGTCTGATATGTATGCGTTATGTTAATTGTATGCATACTCAACCATGACTGGAAGACAGTATAGACGTGACCGATCGCCGGTATAGTACTGTCGTAACTACGGTATAGAAATCTGCAAATAATTAGGACTTCATTCATTACGTTTCTGATTATTGTGATTTCATTGGTCACTATTTATATACTTAGTATTGCATGCCAAAAATAGCCACGGCGACTGGAAGTATATAATCAGTGATCAAGACAAATAATAACAATAGTAAAACACGTAACGAAGGAAGTACTGACTGATTATGTGCAGAGGTCTTATATGTACCGTTCGAAGGTCACGACTCAACTCACTGTCTATACAGTGATGGTGGATAAAATCAAGGATTGACACCAAGGAATACATAGTACTTGAATTCCACACACTCGACAGCAGACGGCGGCAGAAAATTGATATCTCTTTGTTTTAACACATTATCCACATTACCACTACGCCCATAAACCAGTTGGGTAATATACTACTAATTATCACAACCACCCTCCATTTTTATAGTGCCGATACAAAACATTATGACGATGCCGGCAAGATCTGGCTACACCCCCACCACCATTCGATTACAAAGCGCAACCTGCTTTTGGCACCTCAACGAGCTCATCTGCCTAATTTCGTCCATAATTCCGTACATTTAAACATATGTTTCTGAAGTTGTAGGTTTGTTAACGAGGAATCTCGCATCTAAAATACAATTATAAATACATATCGTTATAATGTGTGGAGCTTTCAGTGTATGTTTTTCAGGGACATCTTTGATCAATTTATCACTATTTTTTAAAATGTCTATCCAATGGTTGGTTATATTTGTTATTGATTGTTTCAGAAATATAGCGGATGTATCACACAAAGAAAACCCATTGTATTTTGTGTCAAGATAATTACAGTAAATGAAGGTCTGGTACCGATTTGACATATTTAAGGGTACTCTACATAGATAAGTGACCAGGTTTCTACGGAACAAAAAGCTAATATAATTAAACGGAACGAAATTTCGATAAAGAGGCATATACCGACGCATTCAACGTTTTACGCGTTACATGATGAGGCACCTCTTTCTCTCCCCCCCCCCCCCGAATCACTGGATATGTTCGCTACACACTAAGTGGGGGTGAATGGCCAGTGTATTGCGCGCAAATCTCTTGATCGGTATCCGAAGTTATGACCTTACAAATTTCCGAGTAACGGAAGTTGTATGTGCAATAGCGTATAAAATTAAAACGTTTGTAGGTTATCATGTGATTTGATCCCTGTACGACTGATCCCTGTACGACTGAATTCATGGAGGCGGCCCACCTTCCTGTATAGACTTATGAGCATAGGAAACTGATCGCAGAAGAAGAAGAACCGATTTAAGTTAGTAACACTTGCCTAACAGCTACGACTATTTCTGTGTCCGAGGAGTTAGCTTGACACAATCCCAACTCGTGCGAACAAGCTTCTAGTTGTACTGGTCATATTACATTGGACTGATAACTTAACAATATCATCTAACAAAACAAAGCACCTGATGATGGATGATAGACCAAACCGTCTCGGTAAATCAAACGCTCTAATTATTTGACAACTTCTGTTTATCAATTTAATATATAATTCTAGAGAAATCTGTCATTAATATATTTTTTTAAAATTTGTTAGACGCCCAGATAATAACAGGTGTACTGTCTTTCACAGTGGGACTGTCATCCCCTGACACGAATTCAAATCACGTGACAACTGTGTTCATCAGACAAAAATTGTTAGCATGGACATGATATTCCCGTCTTTAACTCCGCGATGGCAAATCTACGGCATGACTCATAACAATGGACCGCGTCATTCTTCTTCATTGTGTGTATTGTGTTTGGCCAGTATTTCACTTGCCGCTAGTATGCGCAGAGAGACAATTGTCCGCGTGAGAAGTTACCCCTTGTCATAAACGTTGGGCAGTGTAGTTACGGCGCGTCACATTTTTCTTATTGTAAAGTGTTGGTTTTCAGTAGCATTTCGGTTCTCAGCATTCTGCAAGTTACTTTTTTGTTACATGTCGTTTTTGGATGATACTTCAAGGTAAGCATTATTAATATTACCCCAGTGTGAATGATTGCCATTACACTTTCTTCTTCTTTCGTTCACTTGAAACATGTCTATATCTGTAATTCTGTCTCCTGAATAAAAACTCAGTCTTTTGTAGTTCATACAGTGGCCCATTGAGCTTTGATTCCAGTGTCGTTTCCTCTTCCCTGCCATTACACGAAACCCATTATATTCAGTTTTTGAATTTTATCGTATCCACACAAAAAAACCGCTCTATTGTCATGTACATGGAATCACTATAACAACTGGTTGTGCCGATAAAATATTATAACAGAAATCCGTTATAAAAAGTAGAAAAAATATAGAATAAATATAATTGGGGATTTTCAAATGTGTTGTTAAAAATAGTTATAGAATGATTACATTGTATTATTATTGTAGGAAAACACCCTTTGTATTTGTTAATTGGACATTACACCCGTTAATTATGAACAGGATGACTATCATTTCAGTAAACAGCCATAATTATTATTAAGTGAATATATTGTAATTGCAGAACTTGCCATTGTATGCCTGGTGGGATATTTTTTTTTAAACTGCAGCGAACAACCATGATATTTGCAATAATTATATTTGTTATTGGGATTATTGTCATTGCAGTAGACATCCTTATATTTGTTATTGGGATAGTATCATTGCATCAGACATCCGTATATTTGTTATTGGGATTATTGTCATTGCATCAGGCATCCTTATATTTGTTATTGGGATTATCGTCATTGCATCAGGTATCCTTATATTTGTTATTAGAATAATATCACTGCAGCAGACATTCATTACAATCAATCAATAAAACCCATAACCCATCAGGGTCGTAGGGGTACCACATTGGAAGCTTCAGCACACAGAGTCCTCCAGCGAATTCTATCCTCAGCGATGCGGATGAGTGTGGAAATATCTAGCCCTGTCCATTCCTTGATGTTGTCTGTCCATGTCTTTATTTGTCCTCCTCTGCTTCTTCCACCCTCGACAGTTCCCTGCAGTATTGTTTTTGACAAGGAATCGTGCCTGCATACATGTCCGAACCATGCTAGTTTTCGTCGTTTCACTATTGAAAGCAATGGCTCCTGGACACCTGCACACATCTCTACTTTATTTCTTACGTACACATTGGTCTTATGTTCCCTATAGGAAATTCGTAGAATTCTTCTGTAGCATTTACACTCGAAAGCCTGTAATCTTCTCTCCATGTCCGCAGTGAGTGTCCAACTCTCACAACCACACAACACAACGGAAAGCACCAGCGACCTATACAGTTTGATTTTCACTCCAACACTGATGTTGGTTTTCCAAATCACAGTTAGCCTTGACAAGGACGCTAAAGCCATCTCCAGCTTTATTCATTACATTTGTATTTGGAATATTATTGCAACCAAAAAAAAAAAAAACAACAACATTGAATTGCCTCAGCTGCAGACAAGTAAACATGTGGACATGTAACGAAAGTGGTTTATGAAAACAAAATTTCCTAGATAGGGCTGCGGTCCAAAGTACAGGTTGTTACAGAATAAAAAGAGAATGATGCTGTGCTGTAAATACTGCATGAACGCACCCACGGGCTACCCTCTTCACACATACACACTCACATAACTTTAGTTTCTTCCTTTCGTGGCACATAGGGCAGAGGTTTTGATTCTTCGTGCGTTGCTGTCCGCTGGCCTGTACTTTTAGTTCTTGTATGGGTGTGCAACCTATTATTTCTCCTTGAAGTATGCTGATTTTATGTGTAATGTTGGGTCTTCCTCTGTTTCTTTTCATACTCACATACTACCAGCACAGATTAAATATGAGCGGTGGAAATTTTGGCGTAAAATTTACGTAACTCGGGGGCTATCCGTAAATTTACGTAACTCGGGGGCTATCCGTAAATTTACGTAACTCGGGGGCTATCCGTAAATTTACGTAACTCGGGGGCTATCCTTAAATTTACGTAACTTAGGGTATATCCGTAAATTATAGTTGTTTCTACAACCTTCCTCCATACCCCCCCCCCCCTTCCTTGTGAACATCTGTCCAAAAATTCATGGATCTCTTGCCTGTTTATGCCCCCTCCCTCCCTCCTCCAATTTGTTTTAGCTTGAACATAATTTCAAATTCAGTTTACCCGGTGTATAAAAAGTAATATTGGTGACGGGATTTTTTGTAACACCCCCAGCTGTTGTCAACTTTGTCTAGAATTGTCAAATGTGTAGTCCCCCGCCCCCCAATTATTGGCGTAATTTACGGACAACCCCCCTCCTTAGCTTGTTACCTTTCCTTTCCGTAATGGTAATCAAATGTCTCATTATTGTGTCTAAGCTACATTATCTCTGCTATATTGTGTCTAAGCTACCGTTGTCTAATTAATGTCTCTTGTGTTTAAATTACTATTGTCTCATTGTCTAATTACTGTGTTCAAGTTACCATTGGTTCATTACTCTACTGTCAGTGTCTTGTGTCTAAGATATTATTTCATAATTACTATACTATTCGTGTCTTGTGTATCAGTTATCATTGTCTAATTACATATTGCGTCTACTTTCAGGTTGAGTTTGTCGTGTTGTTTCGCTATGACCCTGTAGATCGCCAGCTTATGTTAAGTATGAAGAATACTGGATTTGTTGACTTCCAGTAAAATTTCCAGAAAAAAAAAGTTAACAACTTTGTCCAGGATCCAATCTGCTCAAGGTCCCAGCCACTACATCTAGATAATACAACCTTGAGCAGAACAACTTTGAACAGCAACCACCTACCATAGTTCAGTACAGGACATTGCCTTTCATAAGCCAAGTTCGGGTAAATTATCGATACCAAATTGTGTAAAGTTTTCAATTTTTTCTATTCTGAAGGGTTGCAAACACAATCAAAAACTAGTATTGAAGAATCACTCCATCAATTCCAAGTCATACTTATTAAAAAAAAACAACAAGAGAAACAATTTATCTCTAACTGATAGTGGGTCTAGGAAATCTCATGAGAACTTATCGTCAACCCAGACTACCACATGTTCCAAGGAGGAATTGTTCAATTTGAAATCTCCAATGCCAAAGTTAAACGATCAGTCCACTCCACGATCTTCAGCTGTAAAGCGGACAGAGAGACAAGATAGATCTGACGGCAACAGCAGAAGTCTGCACAACGAGCAGTCATCTCTGATGAATGTTGCCTCTATGAATATCAGACCTCATCCTGCTGAGAGCCCACAGAAAGAAAGTACAACTTGTTCTTTCTTTTATTTTATCCGAAAGAAAAAGACCGTTAATAACGGAACTCCTTCCCCAGATCCTAAAGTTACAAAATCTGTGAGACCAAATTTTTGTGTTCGTCCAAGCTTGTCCTGTTCGACTGCACAGTCGGGGCCAAGATCAGAACGTACACCTTCCCTGTCGGATAAGAGCCGTCGACTATCAGTACAGTCTCAGTCGTCTTCCAGAATACCAGTAACCTCTGTGTCATCTAATCTACAGACGTCAGCTATTTCTCCTACAGCACCATTATTAAATTCACCATCTTCACCAATTACAAAAAAACATCAGAAGTACACATCTAGGTCACGGTCAAAGCATCGCGGCTATCGTCGCCGGCGCCGCACCAGCAAACGTGTTTCCATAGCTCAGCAAGAGGAGTATATGAGACATGAAGATTTGCCCCCTCATCCTTCACTATATAGAACAGTAGGGGTAAGATCAACTAGCGAACCAAATGTGAAATCAAATATAAATATTGTCCACAACATCACTAGCCGTGGCAACAGCAAACATTTTATGAACACTAGCACAAGCAATAACAACAAATTAAATATCAACTCTAGTAGATCGAATAAAACTGGCAAGTTAGAGTCCCCTGGGAACTCGAAGAACGAGGCTGTCAGTTCAACATCTGGTCAGATTAACAAAGAAGATCCGGCATTGAAATCTCAAAAAAGTACTAGTAAAACAGATTTGGAAGAGGAGTCACAGTACCAGCTCACAACCTCTAGCAGTGACCAGCAGCCAAGAAAGTGTTTTCGTTCGCAATCTCTGCCAAGTTTTCGCAGCGATAGATATTCCCAGGACGCCGACACCAAAGTAGTGTCGGATGCTGAAGATTTCGAGTTAAATCCTACGAACATGCAGGGGCCACTTCATCTTTCCTTGTGTGGGTGCGGATTTCTTGGGATGTACCATCTGGGCGTTGTCTCCTGTCTGACCTTAAGGGGTATTCCCTTTCTTGAACGTCTGGAAAAAATTGGTGGAGCTTCAGCTGGTGCACTCATGGCGGCGGTGTTGGTGACTGCACGTGACAAGATAGAGGTAAGATCAATGATTTTTGTGTATGTGCATTTTAATCTAGAGAAAGTAACATTTAAGTGTCTTATTACTATCCACTAAAGCTCGTTATGCGAGAGATGTCTCAGTTTTGACTTCCTGAGTATTCAGATCGGTGTTCAGAACACTGGCTCCAGCAATGAGAACATTGACAAGCTCGAGTTTTAAGTATCGTTGCTCAACAAGATTCTGTATATATGCTTCAGGCAGAATATGAAGTCCATTAATTTTAATTTCCATAACATTGGTTCTCAGCGTGGTCCATATGTGCCACGGAGTCTTGAAGGGAGGGTCACAAACGTTTTGAAATTGGGAGATAATGGTGGCTAGAGAAAGGTTACTAACTTAACTATAAACAACATATATAGTAATAAAACATTAATTGCATTGATAACTTGTAAAGAAAGTCAATGACTCTCTTTTGGACTTCGGAAGAGTCACATAAGAAAATTTGTCTCAAAAGGGAGACCACTAGCAAAAAAAGATGAGATCCGCTGGTCTACATGATGTGTGCTATTATTCTAGTAAGCACACACAATGTTCATGTTAGAAGTTAGTGTATGCGTGTTTGTTATAAGACAGTAGCAATGTATCAGAACAATGTGCTATCAGTATGTTTCGTCATATGTTACAAGTGGCAAAGGGATAAAGGTAAGAGTGACACAGACGACATGCTGAAGTCTGCTATTTTGGACCGAAAGTTGCAGCTAAGCTGTAAACTATAGCACAGCTAATTATTTTCTCAATACTACATTAAACTAATATGCAAGAGTTTAAGAATTAACGCAGATGGGGAAGATTTAGCACGTATACAGCAATTATTTCCCTCATTTGTCACCTCTTGATATGTAAGGAAGGTAAAACTTGTCTCTCCTTTCGTGTATTTGTAATAGACTTGTCTGGCTAATGAATTATCCACACAATATAGCATCTAGATCAATGATTCAAAACATGGCCCTCTTCCCTAGGACCACAATATTTTGCTTGAGGGCCAAAAAGAAAAACTGACATTGGGCACCACAGAACCTTCTAGAACAGAGGTGGTCAACCTTTTTAGTTCTTTAGGCTGGATTGAGCTTTTGTCGTAACTGTGGCCAAAAAAACCCAACTTTTTTTTATTTAGAAAAGCTCATTTTGAGCCTCAAGTAATGTTTTCTGAGTTCTGGGGGCAAGCACTTATAGTCGTTTTAAATCAACCTGGTAGTGGGCTATAAAAATGGCATGGCTGGCCGTGATCCTTATTTTTCTCCACTATTATTCTATATCCACAACAAAGCTGATATTTGAAATTATTTGGATGTTATTTAATGCGATATATAATAAGACAGTTGACATGCTATTTTTTTAGATCCTTGGGGAAAGGGTGTTTTATTTATTTTATTTTAAAAGGGAGTCAGGCCACAAAAAGACGGAGAACCACTGATCTAGAAAATCAAATTGCGTGTTCAAAGAGATATTCTATATATTCTTCTGCATGTCTCAATTGTACTCAGTAAGATTCAGAACAAAGCCCACTTACAGTTAGGACATTGTTCAGTTCTTGACACATATTACCTAGTACAATACTAATTTGGTGTGAAAACATCACACCCGATGAAGTCTGGAGAACTGAATTTTGTGTGTCATGGTGTGAAACTTTTCTGTGATATACGCGCTTTTCGGCACGACACATCCGACTTCGGCACGGCTTATGGATCACGTTGACCGTATATGGGACAGTCAACCAAACCTCACCCCATAACCTCTTTATGCGTCTCGTGCAGAATGTATGGAAAGTAAACAGTGTTGCTGTTAATTGGTATGCTGTAATTGTATCGATAATATGGGGAACTAAGGAGGGAATGGACAAATTATAGCAAAAATTAGAAGCAGTCAACAATTTTAGGGCATGCTGTATGAAGAGCAAATCTTAAACATTTGTTAAACACCGTAAAGTTTAAAGAGAGAAGTTGATGGGTTGCCATTGTGGCATAAGAAAATTCTACCTATTAAACATAACGCAGAATTGATCTGTGAAGAAACATGGTCGCCAACGTCACTCCATGACACTTGATTGTCAGACATGGAAACTAAGATACCACATGCGGTAATTGAATACACACTTTATCGCCCTGTCTAATCAGCGAATTCCAAGCAATGTTTGTGTGTTAACAAGCACATCCTTATCTATAGATCCGTGACTCACCACACTTAAGCCAAGTGCCTTTCCATGATAGTCCTATACGCTGATCTCAGATTAGTTATTTGACTTTCCAAGCATTTTCATTGTCTGCTAACACAGTAGGCCTATATGTAAAGTGGCCAATGAATGGGTGGGTCAGTCCAGATGCGTGACTCAGCACGGTTGACATAATCAGAGGGACTTGGTTAATTCAAGTACAGGTAACCATCAGGGACTAATGCCACGCATGTCAGTCCATCTCAGCTTTCAGTTTAGTGTCATTTCTTTCCACACACCTGCCATAGGTTACAATTGGGAAAACTAACCACTGCCGCTAGCCAACTATTTAAGCGTTGAGGTATATTGGTGGAGCCAATATATGGAATTGGTGTCTTTGTTAGCTCTAATATTTTATGGTCGTGTGTCCTGATATAACCTAATTGGACTTTGTTGTCCGCTGGTTGAAAGGAGCACGCCTCTCCAAAAGAGAGGCAAACTCATTAACTACCATTACCTATCACTGAAGCCTGTGATATGGTTACCTGAAATAAAACCTACACAATATTTCAAGTCCTACCCGTAGCAGTATATATGTTTCGGCAAGGGGGAGGGGTTACTTTTAAACAATTGGTAATTTCCTGGATTTCGTTGGTAGTTTCCTCATGGTGGTGAAATATTTAAGGACATTTTTGTGTGAGAAACTATCAGGTGGGAGAGGTAGGTGGGGGAGAAGAGACCGACTTTTAGCTTGCTTCTTAGTATTAAATAATGTTCTGATTTCGGGGGGATGGAAGACTGAAGGTGTTTGAACACTCCCCGAGAAAATGACGGTCGAAAGCTCGTGCTTCATCATAGAGTAAATGTGTCCTCACACTCCCACATGATCTCTCTTATAGCATGACAATCATTCTACAAAAATTCCTACAAAATTTAGTCAAGAGTACGGAAATTGCGCGGTGTCGCCGTTTTATTTGCATCAATGGCCCGACACATCCGATTTATGTGTTGGTAACTAATACCTTGGGTGTTTGTATCACTTCCACTACGGTGGACACCTCTAGCCATATTGCTAGAAAGTCAGCCGTAATATCGAACTGGTTTCGGTATATTACACTGGACACCACACTCGTTATTTACCACGGTGAAGCATGCTTGACCTTTTCGCCGCTGTAGTTAATCGTTAGTTACAGTCACATACTTCCACATTGGGGATTTAATTATCTGTCGAACAACTGAAAATATGGCTCCAGATAATTAGAGAATATGTGACTTGTTGTTATTAACGAATCTTTCACCTGTCATTAGGCAACCAGTCTCAAATTAAAATAGCACATTTAAATTTTTATTTCGAGTATTGACTTGCTCAAAAATATATATTTGATAATTACTAATTATACTTTGAGTCTCCCTGGCTATTGTTGACATGCGACTCCAAGTATATCTTCTTCTTCTGCGTTCGTTCTCAACCTCCTGCAGAATACCAATTACCAGGATGTAGTCCGGAGAACGGAATGCGTTGTGTCATGGTTTACAGCATTGCTGCGATATCTGCGCCTTTCAGACTGACACATCCGACTTCAGCATGGCTTTGGGTCACTGACCATATATGGGATGGGACAGCCAACTCTATCTCATAACCTCCTTAGTTGCCTTTTACGTTATGCGTGGAAGGTGAACAGAGTTGCTATTCTTTGCTCCCCTTTCGGACCCCGGAAACACACGGGCGACTCCAAGTATATAAATATTTCTTGTCTCGTCCTACCCACTAGTGCCTCGAAACGTCGTGGGGAGCCAAGTCTATCATTAGCCAATGGTGTTGTGTATGTTGTTGTGATGCCATGTTGTTGTAGTATGTTATCCATCCATCTATCTCTTGGTCTTCCTCTTGCTCTGTAACCAGAACTTCTTGTGTTGTTTTATAGATGGTAGACGATCAGGTTTCATCATTCTAATACGGTGGCCGAACCATAAGTAACCAACAACAAACATGACAATAATTTTAAAAAACACCTAACGAATGAAGTCCTAAGGAATTATGTGCAACGGTCTTCTATACTGCCGATGGTCTCGGCTCTATACATAATTTTTACTTGGTTTTTACTAACTGTGCAGTGGCATGTGGGCTATACGTGTTGACCCCAAAAAAGTGCTACCTGAGGATGCTCCACTGAACACGTGTAACATTACCAGTGCCCTAGTCCGTGCCAGTGCTCGATACATTGGTACGTGCCACTAGTGAGTCATAGATAAACACATGTGGCAGTCGCGCTCACACACACTTGTGTCAACACGGTGAGCTCATCAGAATCTGAAGAGGCCGTAACATTCCATAAGTCAAAATGACCCAAAAAGCCATGTTAAAGTTGGATGTATCAGTCGATGATATAGCCAAGGTGTGAACAATACATTCCGTTCACCAGACTAATATGATTAGCTCGAGAGTGATCGCAGCCTGAACGTTTAAAAGTGAGAGATCCTTAGAAGTTCGCTCTATGTAGATATGTGTGCGTTTAGAAATGTATGCTCTCGGGATATACAATTATATCTCAAAACACTATTTGACCGACTTGGATTTTTAAATGCGCACATATAATTGATGTTTCAGAAACGTTAGATACACATTATAGTATGAGGCCCTGGGCATAGTGCGATTGAACGTGAAAAATCTTAAAAGTTGGTAATCACCTTCCTGTAGTCCGACAAAGCTGACCATTAAATATGATGGGTAATCTTTTACATCTGATCGCTGAACAAAGGTCAAATACACAAATGATAGAGCTTGTTCGCGTCTGTTCGTTTCTTTTTCCTTTTTTTCTAAATAGGAAAATAAACGTATCAGTCAAATCACATAGGCCTAAATTAATCTTAAAACAAGCATAAAGTGTTATCATCATTTAGCTGCTGACATGTTTCGTAATACTAGTATATTCATACTTTCACCCGGGCAACGCCAGTTATTACCTCTAGTATTGTGTCATGTGACGTATTCCTTCCAGAACGTTGTCTTCCCAATGAACTCTCTGAACCTCTCTCTGTCTTGGGCGATGTGGCTTGCATTTTCTAGCGATGTATTCATGTTATGTTTAATGTCGTCAGTCCATCGTCTGCCCCTTCTCCTCTACCCAGGTAATCTTCCCTCCATTATTTGTCTTTCTAAACAGTTATGTCTCTTTATATGACCAAACAGGCGTAGTTTTCTTTTTGTTATTGTGTTTAGTAACCAACACTCTGGAATATTCAGTGTGTTTATAATATCTGAGTGCCTGATTTTATCCTTCCATGATATACTAAGTATCTTTCTGTAGCATTTCAGCTCGAAGGAGTTGATCTTCTTTGCTGCTGTTTTACTTAGAGTCCATGTTTCACAACCGTATATTGCAACCGGAAAAATAAAAGTTCGTAACATTAGCACTTTCGTTTCTATTTTGTTGTTTTTCCATATGTTTTTCAGCCGTGTTATTTTGCAATATGCCATTGCCAATCTCTTCCTTATTTCTGCCATGCAGTCTCCTGCACCGTTGATGTTTGCTCCTAAGTATTCAAATTTATCCACACATTCTATCTCGGTATTGTCTATTCTGATTTTTGGTTGTTGTGTTGTTATATCTGTTGATATGATTTTTGTTTTCTGCGTGTTTAAATACAAAGTTTGTGCGTCGCTAAATTTCGTTGTGTTCTTGATTAGTTGTTCCAATCCCTTTATATCGTTTGAAAGAAGTACTGTGTCGTCTGCGTAGCGTAGTTCCGGGATTAGAAATCCACCTATGTTTAAAGCGTGGTCCTCTAGTATTGTATATTCAAATATCGTGTCAATAAGCAGAAGTTTCCGAATGTATGTTGGAACGCTGGTCTCACAGCCGTGAGGTATAGGGTTCACCCCCACCACCTTCCTCGTAGGGACTGGGGTTTTTTGGTCGATGAGTAAATTTTAAAACTATTTAAGGATCTATAATTGCAAAAACATACCCTCTTCCCCCCCCCCCCCCCCCTGTATATTTCGTTATTATAGCGGGATGTGAACAAACCACGATTCATTGCACATGTTCATTAGTAGTGTATGGTGGTTTGCGCATTGTTTTCATTTTATTGCATGGTCTTAAATTACGTCACTTACTGTTCATTAATACAACTGCAGGATACTGCTAGATTTTAGGATCGGGGGCAGGGAACGGGTATGCTCTGGGAATAATGTTTCCAATTCACCCTGTACATGACCTGGCGACATCAAAGGGCATGCGACACCTTCATCACACAGGTCATATGCCTTGACTCTGCAATTCATTAACTGGAAACATGCAGTATTGGCCTTTTTCAAAATGTTGATAATTAATATACTTTGTGATTTTCAAATAAGGATTGGCCAAATCCTTCCCTCTAAACCCTTTTATCTGGTCCGCTAGGCTAATCTAAAAGTACTATATGTGCTGGCCTCGGAATTAAGAAAATACTGCTTAAAGCCCCAAAAACCTTTTTTTAATAAAGCTTTTGGCTTCATACTACTAGGGAAAAGTTCACTTCGGCCCGCCGACACATCAAGGTTGCTCACTTGTTGTTTAGAAGTTCTACGAGAGCTTGCATATAAACTTTGAAAATAGCGACATCTCATGATATGTGGATTAATTGTTGTAGTGTTTACTGGATACAAATTAAACCCGCTTTAAAATAAAATAAGAGCTGCTGAAACTACAGACAACATGTGTTCCAGACCCACTAAGCGAATGAACAGCACAGGAAAGAAGCAGAAGAAAGCGCTCCAACCAATCCTACACAAAGTCCTTTTAAGGACTACCACCTTATAATCCAGACCGACACAGCGAAGGAACAACACAGCAAATAGCTCCGAATAGAAGAAAGAGCTCAAACCAATCCACCACAAAGTCCTTTTAAGGACTACCACCTTATAGTCTCATCAATACCGGAGACAGGCAGAGCCACAACATAGTCCATACAAGGACTGCAGCTAGGAGGCCCAACAGCGAACCCGGCTAACAGAGCCACATCCTAGCAACAACCAGGCAGACAAGCCACAAAAACCACAGGTCCCGAACCGCCTCGATATAACCAATATGGACACCAGTCCTAGGTTGAAAGAGCGGGCCTCGACCATATGAGGCATAAACCCCTACTTAACAAACAAACAAAATCTGCTGAAAGTTGCTTTGTGCAAAAAAAATTGCCTTTTTTCGTCTCGCTACTCGCTGTCACCGAATGTAACAACTTGTTGATGTTTATTAGAGCAATCACCTGTGACAGCGGTATGAATTCATGGCTGCCTTTGTCACTTTCTCTGTCTGTCTGTCCGTATGTATGTATGTATGTATGTTGTAAATGTGTATATCTATTTATTGGCGAGACTACTGTTGCAGTTTCTTAACATATCAATTGTTCTGAAGAAACAACTCTCACATATCAACATAGTGTCAGACAAGTCTAGTTTAATATCACATTGCTCCTTATTGTTCACCCAAGGGAGGAAAATTGTCTGTTGTTGATGTCATTGTCACATTCCCACGGACGTTCTGTCGTAACTTTCAATGTCATAAATCAGTGGTTCTAAAATTATACTTCGTGGTAAATTGTTACTTGAACGGCGACCTCCTTTATTATTCTAATCATTAAGTTCTGATATAATCAAACTGGAGTCAAGTTCGCGGTTAAAAGAGCGTACCTCACCACAACAATAATACTTTGGATAACTAGGCAGAGTTGTCTGGAGTACAATGACGTATAACCAATACCACTGACTAGACTATTCCTATGTGACTCATGGCATATTGGGCGAAATCTCATTGGCTCACAGACCGAAAGAACTTTTACCGTCTAACTTGTGACGCATTCACTATTTTCACACATTCAACCCAGTTGTTGGTGTGGTCTTTGTCTTTATTCTTTTTGTTCCGTCCTTTACTCATCTTTATCGTTTCCACATATATTTCGTATCGTAGTTCGTATCGTTTCCACATATATTTACGTTTTTTATGTACTTTATGACCTTCCGGCATCTAATTTCCATATTTTCGTTGGATACGTTTGTTTTTTGTGATAATTTTTCCATTCGTCAACATTTTTTTTGATGTTTTGTTTGTGTCTTGATAAGACCTTTTGGTTGAAACGTTGAATATGATTTGTGTATTGTAATTTGTATGATTTCTTGTGTGCGCATCATTACCTACTAGTTTTAGTTATAGTCTGTCGTGTCTCATCGAAGCGATATATAAACCCATGTTTCACGTAATTCTAATTATATTGCAATACTGGTTTCTAATTTAAAAAAAACTTCTACCTTGTTCTTAAAACTCCTGCAGATAAGCAAGATGTTGTCCAGAGAACGGTATACATCTTGTCATAGCTTACAGTTTTACTATGTTATCTGCGTCTACCGGCCTGACATATCTGACTTCAGCATATCTTCTGTCTCACTTTGACTCTTTTATGGGATGGGACAACCAAGCCTGTACCCAAAATCTCCTTAGTCAAAATGCATATTATAACAAGTTATAAAAATTCTTGAGACTAACGGGAATTGAACCAGTCCGTTCTACGGCACCAAATCGCCTAGCAACAATTGCACACGCGTTTTTCAGTACTTGACTAACCGCATCTCCAAAAAAGATGCGATTTCATCAAGCCATTCAAATCGTGCACACAAAGTCACCCGAACGGACCAATCGAGACAAGGACTATTACAACAACAACAAACATCCCGTACAGGTATTGAAATATCCTCAGTAACAACAAACAAACATAATATCCGTATTAGTTATACAAGGGCCGATAGGTCTTCTTGTAAACATGGATAACATATATAGACAATACAATTTTGCTTCCAATAATTGTTTATACAAGTAAATTTAAGTAGGAAGCCAGAGGACAATTTTTAAAAATTCTTGAGACTAACGGGAATTGAACCAGTCCGTTCTACGGCACCAAATCGCCTAGCAACAATTGCACACGCGTTTTTCAGTACTTGACTAACCGCATCTCCAAAAAACAACAAGTTATAGTAGTGTTGTTCTGTACCTTTTCGGATCCCGACAACACAAGGATGTTGGTTTAAAAAAAAAAATATAAAGTAAGATTTGTACGCTAGCTCATGACCGAGTCATTACTTCACGTATACGTTTTTTAATTGGCTGAATATAAAAAGTGATAAATGAAGAAAGAAAAAAACAAAACAGGATCGATCGAATCAGCCAAGAGCTGCGAATCGGTCATGGATTAGTACACATTTCATATTTTATCTGAAGTGTGTGCGTCTGTGGCCATGTCGATAGCGATACAGAGAGCAGCAAAAATGGCAATCACCTACTCGACGGAGATTAGGTTTAACAGGGTCCCAGAGTTGTAAGTACGAGAACCAGTTTTCTCGTATGGCTAATAATCTAGAAATACCACCGAAGATGGATGTGTCGAGCCATTGGCGCAAATAAAACGGCGACACAACACATTTCCATTCTCTGGACTATATCCTGCTAAAAATCTAGTAGGACCATCCTGCTATAAGGGAGATCCAGCGGGAGTTTGAGAATGAACGCTGAAGAATATTCTAGAGATATGCTTCCACCGTTCAGCGGAAGTGGTAGAATCGCCGAATGTATTAGTTATCAACGTCGGATGTGACTGGTCATTGGCTGAAATAAGACTTCGATAAAACGCATTTTCGTTCTTTGGACTACGCCCTGCTGTAAATCTAGTAGGAACATTCTGCTACAAGTGAGATGCGATGGAAGTTTAAGAACAAACGAGAAAGAAAAAAAAAACAAGTTTGGCCATGGTTTTGCTTAGGGTGTTATTTCCGAATAAATACAAGTTATTCATAATATTCATAATAACGTATAAACATTGCAGTAGTCAATCGAACTGGCTAGAAGTATAAACATAGCAGTTGTGAATCGTCGGAGCACTTTTATTGTAAATTCCCTTTTATAATAGCTGATTTTAAAGGTAAAACTTCTCTGACTATCAATTGAACACTATCAGATGGCAGTGATACATAACCCAGTGTCAGGAACGATACAGCCCGCTGTAAAGACTGGTAACATTGATGGCATCATGTTTGAATGTTTCCAGCATGTTTGAATGTTTCCAGCATGTTTGGTTTAAGGAAAATGTATCTCTTATAGTGATGTAAGCTACTTTCAACTGCATATGTTAGTTCTCTTTCTTCTTTTCATTTTTACCCCTTTATGCCTTGCAGCGTATGGGGTAGACGAGTTCTTTTTTGTGTGCTTCATGTATGTTTCTTTTTGTTAACTCTTTTATTTCTGTATTCCATCATTTGCAGTCTACCTCTGGCTTTGTATCCATAGTGTCTGTATAGTTATTCCTTTGGGGGGGGGGGTACTGTCTGATGGTAGTATAGAAGCATGCGAAAACCACTTAATCTGTTGTTGTCTGATGCAATCCAGGGTTGGAATTGTGTTTGTTAGTCTTCTGATGTTTTCGTTTCTGATTCTGTTTCTTATTGTTACTCCGAGAATTCTACATAGACAAGTCATTTCTATTGTAACACGTTTTCTTTTGGATTCTGTTGTTAGTGACTACGTTTGACAGTGTTAGCATAGTGATGGTATGTTGATCGTTTTATATAGTGCAGTTTTAGTGTTCATGGTTGAATTTGGTTATATCAGACCTTTATAGGCATACAAAATAGTGAATGTTGCGGTAATACAGTCACCACTACCTAAATAAGGTGGTTGTTCCGAGCACGTATTTGTCCGCGACCGATCGGTAGTATACAGGGAGAGAAACTACAACAAGTAAAACAGTATCAATATCTTGGACACATAGTCACAAATGATGGCAGATGTGAAACAGAAGTTAAAAGGAGAATAGGAATGGCTAAAAGTACCTTCAATGACATGAGGAAATTATTAATATCTAAACAAATTACAAACAAGTTAAAAATGAGAATTATAAAATGCTACATCTATTCCATATTAATGTATGGCTCAGAAACATGGACACTAAATAAACAATTAGAAGACAAAATTGATGCATTTGAGATGTGGGTATATAGAAGAATAGGGAGAACATCATGGAAAGAGAAGAAAACAAATAAAGAGGTGCTAAAAACACTTAATATGAAGAAAGAACTACTAAGAGAAATAAAGATCAGGCAAATAAAATACTTTGGACACATTAAAAGACATGACACCCTATTGAAGACCTTACTTGAGGGTAAAGTCAAAGGGAAGCGAGCAAGAGGTAGGCAGAGATACAAGTGGGAGAGTAACATTACACGATGGACAGGTTACAGTCTAGCAGAGTGCACCACCAAGACAAGAGACAGGAGATGTTGGAGATACGTTGCAGCCAACCTTCGTTGCGGAGACGGCACTTGATGATGATGATGATGATGCATGTCTACAACGTGCAGATGTTGAAAGTAATGATCGCCAATCCTTCCTTGTCAGCTGCTCCCTTGAAAGTTATATATCTCAACTCTTACAAATCAGGCATGTATAAACGCGATTAGAAACGCTTACATATTAAATAACAATCAATAATAGGTAATACAGCTGTGAAACTGAAAAGTTATATCAAGTGATGCAGAACAAGTGTGTATCACGTTGAGAATCCTTACGTATTTGCATATGATAACCTTGCGACCATTTGGAATGAACACACTGCATTCATGTATTAATTTGTTTGTTTTACCACTACCGATACATTGTCACATACCTCTGTTTCATCTTAGTTTGCTGTTTGTACTTTATTATTTCCTTTCATTGTTATATTTGGAAGTCCTACCATTATCCAGATAATATTTTACATAGTGTACACTTTGTCTCACAAACTAAGGCAGTAGTTTGTTCCTGTATTGTCATTTGTTTGATGAAGAGATCTTCACTGAGACGTCATTTTTTCTGTCTCACATTGTGCCATGCAACGGTATTTTATGTGGTTTTACTTTAATGCGTCTTGTTTTTGTGAATGTTGGTAATGTTTAGGTGCAGGGGTCTGCAATATTTTATGATGCTAGGTCCGATTTCACAAATACACATCTGGTCGCGGGCCGGACGAAAGTTTTATTATCCTACAATTTCTGTTTAACTCAAGGACATTTACATATTTAGCCTATAGTTAGGTGCAAGCACATTGATATCATTTATTAAAGTCATGTAGTTCTAGACCTGACTTGAAATAAACACTCGGATTTTTTATGTAGAATCACAATTGTCAACACAGTTGTCACCGTAAATATTTGTTCTTTCAGTAATGACTGTCTGTTTCTGGCCCGTGGGCTTTAGATTGCATAACCTTAGCTTAGGCTATCAATTTTGACGTCTGAAATTGTGTAAATTATATAAACAAGTTCCCGCCGAACAGGGATGTATCAAAATTGTGATATATGACCCATTGGCGCATATAAAACGGCGACACAACGAATTTCATTCTCTGAATTACAAGCTGTTTGAAATCTAGTAGAACCATGGTCCTGCTACAAGAGAGATCAAGAGACAGTGTGAGAATGATTGCTGAAGAAGAAGATATAAACAAGGTAGGAAAATACTTTGTATATCTAACGATAATATAAAATATACACGATTACAGCAAATATGTAAGTCTAGATACAGGGGAAAGAATAGACAATAGTTTTTTGGCAACGTATTTGTAAAATAAGGCAAGGTCAAAGACAGACAAATTGAGATGTAACCTGAAACGATGTCGCACTGGGATCAGTACGTAGACAATATAATCGAGCCTTGTATCGTAAGAAAGTGGTTGTGACATCAAAGTATATCGTACATTTAAAAAATGACATTGTACTTTATTAAAGGCAGTATCTCCAACCTTATTTTTATACCGTGGTTGCCATTAGGAAATTGTTTTTTTTATCTCGTGGCCCTTCTTCCAGAACCTAAAATTATATTTCCATATCGACTTTCTGTAAAGATCAGCAACGTTGGTTTTAAAGGTTTATTGATATATATCTTACGAATTTTTTTTACAAAATGTAAAAGTGCCTTCCCACTTTTCCACCGTGCATAGATATATGCATGTTAATCAGTTTCTAATGTTTTACCAGTGCCTTTCGAGATACATAGGGGAGGGGGGTCATATGATCCACGTTGAGAACCCCTGCTCTAAGGGACAGCACGTGAGAAGCTTAGATATATATATATATATATATATATATATATATATATATATATATATATATATATATATATATATATATATATATATATATATATATATAGAGAGAGAGAGAGAGAGAGAGAGAGAGAGACATTGTTATTAAAGAAGTTGTCAGTATAGAATAATCCATGACATGTAATGTGTAGACACAATCTAAGTAGTCTCAAAGTCTGGCCCAAGCTGTGGGAGAGGGGAACCGTGATCTTGCAACAGTAGCCCTGATTTCTGCTTGCTTTGTGTCTTGAAAAATTAATCGAATTTCACTATCATGACAAATCAAAACGAGAGTTGCCATATCGATAAATTTTATGGATAAAGTTAACCAACTTTGTCATGTTTAAAATCGCCGCGGTCAATTGAACTTGTTTTGGTAATTTTTCTTTATAGGTTAACTTTAATGTGTATTAATTTGTACAAATGGGATGGAGGTGGCTGTCCCATCCCATATAAGGTCAGTGACCCAAAGCCATGCTGAAGTTGGATGTGTCAGTCCGAAAGGCGTAGTTATCGCAGCAATGCTGTAAACCACGACACAACGCATTCTGTTCTCTGGACTACATCCTGCTAATCTGTAGGAGTTTGAGAACGAACGCAGAAGAATAAATTTGTACATGTTTTCATATTGAAATTGACGACAATGTAAGTCTGCTCACATGGTAGGTAGTTAATGAGTTTGCCTCTCTTTTGGAGAGGCGTGCCCCTTTCAACCAGCGGACAAAGTCCAATTAGGTTATATCAGGACACACTACCATAAAATATTAGAGGTAACAAAGACCCCATTTTATTAATTTTTTTTATTTTATTTTTTTCTGCTCACATCTGCAAGTACTATCGGTAGAAATAGCTGTCTCGTAACTGCTTTTCAAAACAGAACCAAGAAACATAATAGGACTTATTTTCTTAAATGCAGCTATTAAAATTTGAGGGTTTAGATTTCTATATTCCATTTCATTGTGAATTCAAGCTTTTCTTCTCCCTTCTCCCCCATGAGTTTTTGTTGAGAATTTAAATATTTGGTCTTTTTTTCCCATAATATTTTACCTGAAATTTGATCACAAACAATTCGAGCTATGTGGCAACGTTGATGTAGACGTACGTGTAGTTTCATGGTTATATGAAATTGTACAAATTATGATCAGAACATTGCGGACATTCTTTGCATGATAGTCACATTGTCAGAAGCATGCATTTGAGAGAATCATGGTTTGTGATATTCAGTGGTGAAACTCCTACTACAGGTAGGGTAGGTCAATCCTTTCTCACCTGTAGGGCACATTAGACCTGGATAAGTCATGACTTTTGTTTTGCAATGATATTGTATGTGTGTGATGATGGGGCCCAATACGAAAGCAAATAATTGTAATACTGTCGCATACCATGCATGTTATAAAAGACTAGTAAGCAATGATGGGGCGTGGATTGGAAGATCAAAGTTACCCAAGAGTTCTATGATATATCTTACTGAAAGCAGAAGATACGCTTATCGCAGCCATGTTGTAAACCTCAATGCAGTGCATTTTGTTCACCAAACTACCTCCTCTATTTGGCATGAGTTCAGACCTAACGAAGTAGTAGTTTCAACCTTGTTAAAAGGTGTACATGTCTGTCTTAATGCTGTATTCTTAGTTTGTGATGTCTGTCTTTAATGCTATATTCTGTTTGATATCTTTCTCTCTATGTGGCTCTCTCCTAATACTGTTTCATAGTTTGTCCTAATATTGTAAATGTCTCATACTGTTTTAGCTTTAATTCTAGTCTTACTTGTGTAGTCTTTCTCTCGTAATAATGTAGTCGTTGTTCTGTTTCATTACGTAGTTTTAATTTGTGACTATCTCTATAAGACTTGTCGTCGTCTTGATGCGGTGAAACCGAATAAGCAAACTATCAGATCCACAAATATCCTGCTTCTGACAGCAACATCGGCGTCTTTTGAAATACTTTTTAAAAAGTCCTTTGTATTTTTCCCATACAGTTAGTCCTCGCGCTGACCCTCCTACCCACAAATGGTGCCCACTACTGCTGTAAATGAACCTATGTTATAGCGTCTATTTAATTTATGTTTTATACGTTTGATCGTCAAAAATAAATGTGTCTTTAGTCAGTTTTTGATGCCGATAATCTTTTCTGCTTTTATATCTTGTCTCTTCCTACCCCTTATGGTATTGTGTGCTCCTTTCAATCGCGGATGTGTGTCCACTTTGGTTATATCTGTGCTTTTTGACCAAACAGAATCAAGTTTGCACCTCTGTAATCTCTCTGTGTATGTGTTTAGCTAAATCCCCCAGTCGTTCGTTACATTTGGTTCATGACATCCGGTCCTCAATGTGTCTTTGTTCTTCTCCTTACTTTCTCAATATTGGACACATAATGATTTGGTTGTAAACAGCTTTTACCGGACATTGTGAAATCCTTGTGCAAAGTCCAACATGCCGGAGCGGTACAAGGCAAACAATCAAAAGAAATACAGTTCTATTAACGGAAAGGGAACACCAAATATATGATAGCGATCTTAGGTGTAACCGTCCATAAATGTAAGACCTTCTGGCGTACTGGGGATCATCCTTCTATTATTAGTAAGTATCACTAGTAGTGCCACATTAATGATTCGTTATTCGCATGTGAGGGCGGTGCCACATTAATGATTCGTTATTCGCATGTGAGGGCGGTACCACATTAACGATTCGTTATTCTCATGTGAGGGAGGTGCCACATTAATGATTCGTTATTCGCATGTGAGGGCGGTGCCACATTAATGATGGATTCGTTATTCGCATGTGAGGGCGGTGCCACATTAATTATTCGTTATTCGCATGTGAGGGCGGTACCACATTAACGATTCGTTATTCGCATGTGAGGGAGGTGCCACATTAATGATTCGTTATTCGCATGTGAGGGCGGTGCCACATTAATTATTCGTTATTCGTATGTTAGGGCGGTGCCACATTAATGATTCATTATTCGCATGTGAGGGCGGTGCCACATTAATTATTCGTTATTAGCATATAAGGACGGTGTTAGATTTGTTAACAAGCAGTGTCACCAATATTTATAACATAGGCCTACTAGCAACGAGACACACAATGTCTTCATCAGGATGAGAGACAGCACACTTTACATAAAAACGCACATGTCGTGTAGCAACGCAGGAGGAATATGTTAAAGCCTGGTAAGAAACATGTAGGAGGAAATGAAAAAGGCAAGAAACGTTCAGCAGGATAAGATAAGAAAGGCATTCAATCCATGAAGGATTTCTTCACTCGTGTATTTTGTGTCCAAAGATTGCAGTGGTGGTGTACATTTTAATGAGATGAGCCAACAAAGTATATGAGACATTATTCATGAACGTCACCATTGCTATTTTGTCTATCAATAAAGCGCAAACATATTGAACGCGCACATATTTCATTATCTACTAAACATACATGTCGAGTAATCACTTGGAAACGTTTTGTGGTGAGAAAAAAAATCTCCACGTCATCACAGTTAAATCATTTTATGGTTTTATTTGTTTCTTGAGAAAGGTGGCAGTTGAACCGTAACGGAGAAAAAAGTCCTTGTTATTGTGTTTATTGTTATTGTGTTTATTGTTATTGTGTTTTATATTGGTTTTTTTTTAAATTTGATAGTATACACGGCAGTATTACTTAATATAGTATCGCTTATTTGTTTTTTTTTGTTGCTGCGACACTCTCCACTTTGTCGGACACCCTCTGCCATTTTGGTTCTGTATGCAATATAATACCTCAGCACATAATTAATAAGGCCTTCATTCGTTCCTTTTTTATTGTTGTTGTGATTTCCGTTGGTCTCTTTATATGTACCCTACTTAAAGCCGCATGCCAAAAATAACCAAGGCGACTCGCGAATATATAAATACTGACCAACGAAACACGACAATAATCATTCATTAATGTAGCGAATGAAACCCTAATTATTTCTGTGCAGAGGTCTTCTATATAGGGAGATGGTCATGTAATATTGTATCAAATTTCAAGGAAATTCATCGCGGTAGTAAACATTGCCCTAGTTACTGGAAAGTCCTTTTTTTCAGTCTTTCCAACTGGTCTCACAGCTTGAATTGCTCAAGGCACAGAACCCATTTGTTGTGAAATTGACTGTAAACAGTGAAACTCCTGTTATTTGGGCCTTCTGTGTTTGGTACTGTCAATTATACTTGCCACGGAATACCGCCTTCTAGAGTAAATTCAAGCAGGAAACATGAGGATAAATGAAAATAATTCTTACAACTGACGGAAATTGAAGCACGTCCGTTCAAGCGACACTGAATGGGCCTTGCAACTCAGGTAAACATGTTTCCAGTACTTGATCAACCACATCCTTAGACATGTCCAACCACATCGTCTTCTAGAGCAGATGTCAGGAACTTTTTCATCTATTTATTGGTAGCATATCCTATTTAGAACGTAGCCATCAAACCTGCATATTTTGACTGTAGTGATTTTCTAGGTAATATAAATATATTCAGCAGTGTGCCATTGCTTTCTGAATGCATAATTGGCTGTTACGGGATTGTACCCCGGTACCGTGACTGCCACGAACCGAACTTTTCGTCTGTTTACCAATTTATATTTGTTTGCATCTATATTACCCATTACAAGAGGTCGTTTTTCTTTTAATTTTCTCCCTCTGTGCGGGTTTTTTTTGTCAATGGGATTCTCAATATTCTTCTGAAGAACCATATCTCTATGGCCTAGTTTCCCACTTGTTCATTTATTTATTGTCCATGATTCGCTTCCGTATGACGTGTAGCAACGCAGGAGGAATATATTAAAGCGTGGTAAGAAACATGTAGGAGGAAATGAAAAAAGCAAGAAACGTTCAGCAGGATAAGATAAGAAAGGCATTCAATCCATGTAGCACTGAAGGACTTTTTCCATTACTTTTTGATAATTGGAGACATCAGCACAAACATCTCTATCTTCATCGATTCGGAGGAGGAGAAGATTAGCAAAATCATGCCCAGACCGTTCCTTGGTGTTATCAATCAAAGATTTTTCATATCCACCTCTTTTCTTTCATCCCTCGATTGTTGCTTGCAAAATAATTTTAAAATACTTATTGATACAGATCGGTTGAACAAGAAGAATGCTTTACATTTTATGAAAAGCTGCTTTTGCCTGTCATATTCTATTTAGTATTTCAAATATAAATTTTCCATCTGATGTTATCAGGGCTCCGGGGTATTGAAATTGGTGAACCTTTTTAAAAAAAAAATTGTGAGCCATTCAATTTGATGCTGCACGCCGGAGTAGTTAATTACTTCATGGAAAATATCATCATTTCTGTCTTACTGTAATTACACATTACTTTGTTCATTATCCAATAATGTACCATTTATGATATGGTTTTACGAGATTTCTATACTTCGATATGTCGTCCTTCCATTGTCAAGTATCTCGTTCCTCTTTCATTCAGTCAAAATTACCTTCATATACTTTTTAAATTTTGCTCTCACAATCATTTTACTAATTTTACTAATCAATTCATCAAAAACAAAAATTATGGACCACCAATTGACCTAACGAAATTACTTTAAATGGACAAAAACTTGACACAAATTCTTTTATCTAGGAAGCAAATTAACACTCGACAGTGATCATGACAGAAATTACAACTCGCATTGCCCTAGCATCAAGTGCATTTAGCAGACTGTCTAATATCTGGAAGTCAAAGTCCATCAGAACACGCACGAAAATATGTATGTGAGAGCTGGAAAAGCTCTTTATCTTCGGGAAAGAAATTACTGAGTTCGAGAACAAATGTCTTCGTAGGATAACTAACACCCATTGGAGTGAATTCAAATCGAATGATACAATCAGAGAAGAGACACATCAAAATTTCATCACAGATGTTATCAGAAAACGCCGTTGGTCCTACATCGGGCATGTCCTACGCGCAGACACTAGCTGAATACACCACTAATCCTTGAATGGATACCTACAGGCAAAAGAACAAGGGTTAACCAAAAGAAACACGCAGAAGAACAATACTTAGAGAAAGTAAAACAACCAATATTCATACTATTGAAGAACTTCACAGAATAGCTTTGAACAGACATAATTGGAGAGATCTGACCTCTGCCCTATGCGCTAACTTCAGCGCAAAAGGAAAATGAATGATCATTTTACTATATGGTGGCTTCCAAACTGATGTATTTTATATATAAATTTATAACTCTCTACTGCTTCTATTATGTTGAGATCTGAACACTTACTACAGACATGGAGAGATGGATATAGACATTCGAATAAATTTATAGACGAATTGATCAGCAACGTTGGAAAAAGTTACCAGCAAGTACGGAATGGAAATCAACACAGAAAAGAGCAAAATCTTGGCGAGCAGCGGAGACACAGAAGAACAGACCAACATCATGCTGAATGGATATAAGCTTGAGGAGGTGAATTTCTCAAAATGCCTCGAATCTAGCATATGCAGTGATAGGAAATGCAGAGCAGAATTAAAAATAAGACTGGGGGTGGCTTGAATATATATGTCAAGGATAACGTTGATTTCGAAAAGCAACATCAGTGTTAGAGTGAAAATCAAACTATTGTTCTTCTCGAATCCCAGGAATTGCGAACTAACTTTTACGTTCTATGTGCAATGGGAATGTTTCTCCGAGCTTTCTTTCATATGCAGGAGGCTTCAGCTTTCAATTCAGAGATTGAATGAGCTTTCTACTCATAGGTGGTACATCAAATTGTATAACTCACTAGTGCGTTCTGTTGTGTTGTCTTCTTGTGAAAGTTGGAGACTCATTGCGCGCGGGCATGGAGAGACGACTACAGACTGTCGTAAACAAATTTTACAGACGAATTCTATGAATTTCCTATAGAGAGAATAAGACAAATTTGTACGTAAGAAATAGAATATTGTCTAAATTTTTTCTTTCCATTGCTTTCAATAGTGAAACGACGAAAACTAGAATGGTTTGGACATGCATGCAGACATGATTCCTTGTAAGAAACAATTCTGAAGGGAGCCGTCAAAGAATTGGGGGGGGGGGCATAGAAGGGCAAATAAAGTTGGACAGCCAACATCAAGGAATGGACAGCCAACATAAAGGAATGGACAGCCAACATCAAGGAATGGACAGGACAAGGGTTTTTATCACTCACCTGCATCGTTGAAAATAGGAATCTCGGGAGGACTGAACTTGCTGAAACATCCAATGTGGTACCCCTACAACCAGTGGCGTATCCTGGGGTCTGAAAGAGAGCATGCAACTTTTAAAAAATGATAATTTTCTACTCACCCAGTTATTTGAAGTTCAGTTCTATTCTGCGGCTCTTTCTGCTAAAGTCCTCTGTTACTTTGTTATAAAAGTCATCATTGCCTTTCATCTCTACAAGAAGGTCTTTTTCAATTGACATCATTGATAGAGCAGAAAGACGACATTGCCCCTGCGAGTTCCTTATGACATTTTTAATGCGTTTTAATGCAGAAAACGAACGTTCCACTGAAGACGACGATGCAGGAATTGTCAATATTAAAATAACTTACATAATGATTCCGAACCACAAAGCCAAACGACTTTCTTATATAAATCATTGTTAAATGAACGGACACATTTTGTTCCTTCTCGTTTCAAACTGCTTAACGCAGGAATCGGTCTGCCCATTTTTACCAAGTCCAATTTTTCATTAAATGTTCGCGATTGAAACGGTCGCTCAAATAAATCTACAACAACATCATTAATAGAATCAGCCATAATAACAAATTGAAATTGAAACCACATCGCTGTGTAAATGTGCGTGTGTGTTGAGTAAGATCACGTGACGTGTACCAAAAGTTACCGGAAATGGCTTACTAAACAAGTGTGTGTGTATGCAATCAAGATTATAATTGCTTGCATTGTTATCATTAGTTTAACATTCAAATAAAAGTACTAGAACATAGAAATTGCACTGTTTCACACCAGTAAATAAATGTTCATCAATCAATTTATTATGTGCCAGTGCTAAATTGTTATAATAGTGATTGAATCATAAAATGTATTAATTTTTTTTCATCGCAAGCTTACTCTGGAGACAAGGTTATAAAAAAAACACACAGTATATCACTGCGCTTATATGTAAAGGGACTATTTTAACGAAAGCAAAAACAAAATTGCTTCAGTGCGGCCACTATACTTTCATATGTGTTGCCAGCACTAATTTTCGGAAGAATTCAGATTTGTGAGAAAAATATTTTAAAACATATTTTTGAGCAATGCTGCAAGGGCTAAGTTTGGATGGGGGATAGATCACTGACTGGTTTATCATTTTCGCAACTCTTGAAGGCATGCAATGCTTGCCTTGCTTATGCTTAGCATACGCCACTGCCTACAACCCTGATGGGTCTATAGATAGTTATATGTACACTTCTTTAGAGCACATAATACACGCGTACGCTAGATAACAAGTATACGATAACGTGCATAGTTTGGATATGTAAGTCGACTTGATTCCCAGACCCCAAAAAAATATGCAGGAACAGTCGAAAGTCAAAAGAACAGAGGATAAAATGACATAGTGCGCGATTTTTTTTTCTCGTCACGAAAGCTGAATGAAACTGCGCATAATATTAAAAAGTAGGAATGTGAACACATCTCTCGGTAATGAATAAACAATGTTACTCCTATTGTTATCTCTTTTATTGATGACGCGTACTGCCTAATGGCTAGAACGCCAGTCTCAAAACCATACGGTCATCGAACCAGAACTGGATTTTTAGTTATCGGAAGTAAAATAATACAGAAATCCTTCCTGTGCACGTCGTGGCGAGCGCTATGATATTAAAAGGATCCCTGCACCCCTCACCTTAAAACACGCACTATCGAAATTGTACGTATATTTTTGTATTGAGTTTTGTACTGCCAATGTTACCTCTACAATTCTACTGCAGTTTATTCTCTTGTATTGTTTCTATAATGTTGTTTAGTCCAGCTCTGTGGTGAAGTGGTACTGAGTGCGTCTGTGACGGCAAATGTATCGAGTTCGATCCCCGCCATAGACATTTGAGCATCCGGACCGTTCAAAAAGCAATGGCAAACTACTGAACGTATTCATATTGTCCAGATTATTATAACCAACAAAATGATGAGTTGATAACTACGTCCTGAATAGGATACGCTAGCAATTTTTATTTTTAAAATGTGGTTTTCTTCGGGGGTGGGGGAGGAGTGTAAGTCAGTGGATATGTGAGAAGTTATTATTCTGCGTGTGTGTGTGTGTATGTGAGAGAGAGAGAGAGAGAGAGAGAGAGAGAGTGGTACACCATAGAACCCGCATTATCGATTTTGCAAAAGAAGCCTTCAAGCTGTGGCCTCATGTTTTAAACACGCATACCAAATTGTTGAATGGATGTGTGCTATATATTTATCGGCAGTGACCGTTGAAACCGACATGCTATTATGACCTGCCCACAGGCATGTTAAGAAATACATTTAACTGCACTTAACGTGAACTGTGCCATGGTTTCATAGATAGACAGGTAGGTCGTGACTACAGGCATTTCTTTACCTAGTTTATTACTCTTGCAAGGTTGTCCTCTCCCCATATTCCCTCATTCAACTGTGGTCTCAAAATTAGCACTCAAATTTATGTTTCACTCAGTGACGACAGGCTGTGGTTTTGTTCAGAGATTCTCAATATTTTTTCCTATGACCTCCTTTCTATACAAAATTTCTTCCGTGCAATTTAACCTAACAATTGAAACGCACCTATTTCCATTGTTTACTTTCTTCAAGGCTTTTTATGTCTTAGTTATGTTATGTTTTTAATCTCCCGCCATATCTTTCATGTAAACTAGCTGGAAAATGGTCCTACTAGATTTCCAGAAGGATGTAAGGAAGACATGGTCGACAGTTAAGCTCTTTAATGAAGTAAACAAGTGTTATTCTAACATTTTTTTATTATTATTGTCGTGATTTTCGTTAGTCACTGTCTATGTACTTGGAGTTGCATGTAAAAAAAAGCCGCCAAGGCCTGCCAACGAAATTCACGGAAATAATGGAACATCAGCCTTTCATGTCATGTTTACTTTCTGGACACTACACATGTCCTTACTGGATTTAGGTCATGGTTGCCAGATGGTTGGAACTGTTTGTGACCAAATCGTCGGTACAACGTGACAACCTACTTAACTTTTCAAGGAAATCCAATAAAAAACAATAGTGAAACCTAGGTTTTCGTTGACATAGATTATCGCCATTTTTGCTTTTCACCCATTTTTTTACACGAAAAATTTGTCTCGGATTTCGTCGACGTGACTAAGTTACCTCGCAGTTAATTTTGCTAAACTATACCCTCAAGCTTTTAGTCTTATTTTTGAATTGGGTACCCTCAAGCCTTTTAGACTCAATTCCGACCACTCTTTTGTCTAGTACTGGGTTGGTACGGTCTTGGTCTTCATTCATTTTGTTCCTTCATGTACGTTATCTTTTTGTTCGTTTCGTTTCCACATATGCTTACGTTTTTCCTGTCCTTCCGACATCTCATTTCCATTGTGTGTCGCAATAATTTCAATTCGTCGTCTTATGATGTTTTGTGCATTTCTTGATAAATACCTTTAGGTTGAAATCTGAATGTGTATTGTAATTTGTATGTTTTCTTGTGTGCACATCATTACTTACTAGTTTTAGTTATAGTCCGTCGAATCTGAGTGAAGCTATTATATTAACCTGTGTTTTACTAAGTACAATTGTAGCTAATTTTGCGTATATTTTTGGGCCTACACAGGGATTAATTACCCACTCGTTTTTCGAACGTGTGCTTGTTTCGCATTGTGTCAACATAACCCCCACGTGTCTTTCCAAACAATTCCATTGTATTTAAGTGATATGTGCTTTTTTCCATTGATTGCAAGTGCTATTATAATACTGTTGTACATTTACAAGTGATTACTGCGTATACAGTATTCGGGGAAATATGTTTCGAAGAACCAAACTTCTTTGGACATCTTTCTTGTACAACATTGGACCACGGACTCTAAAGATGGACCTAGTGCCAAAATACCAAGAAGGAAAATTAAAACAGATAGTGCCTTTATAATTAAGGTCCATATTGGGGAGGGGGAAACCCCTTGCAAACAATAAACACCCCCCCCCCAGTCGTCGTCTTCCATACACCAGGACGTCTTCAGAAAATTAAATGCCATGTTAAATATTCATTAATTCTGTACAATAGTCCTATATTCATTTTATATTTTCTTATTGTTTTTAGTGTCAAACACTATATTTATTCTTTACGAAAATGTGTTTTTGCTATGTATTTTGGAGTGTCTAGAACGAATTAATTGGATTTACATTGATTCACATGGAAATCATTGCCTTGGTTTTCGGATTTCACCGATTGTTTTCACACGGATTACCGACGAAGACCGAGGTTTCACTGTACCCTTTGGCTGTATAAGCCTACAAAATAATTACAGCCAAAAGTGCTGGGGTGATCTCTAACATGTAGTACTGCAGCAAAACTGTGATAGGCAAAACATGAACAGGGATGGCTATATAGACTGTGTTGAGAACCGTTGGTTTATTAAATGAAATGAAAACAATAGACGACCTGTACGTGTTTGTTAACCCACGTATGCTGATTTACTGTTGTTAATTTTCAGTAGGAGGAAGACAAGTCTCACCAGTGGCCACACCAGACCAACAACCATACAACAGTAGACCCCCTAGTAGTTGTCATGCAGATATAGTGAGGTCTTCCTCTTTTTGCAAGCCTCACTGCACTTCATCTATTCAACTACATTATTACCCCCTGCGCGTAAGCTTATTTTGAGAACATTTTACACTTGAGAACTGCAGTATTTTCTGTATGAAACAACGCTGCATATTTTAAAAAAAAATTTAACACTAGGACCAGCGTCACGTACTGTCTCCACATCGAAGACTGCCTACAATTAGCACATGACCCCCGTCTGTCTCGTGCATTGACAATGCACTCTGATACACTGTATGTTGTTCATTTTGTTATGTCTCTCTCAGACTTTATCTCTGCCTAGCATTAGCTGGTCTCCCTCGACTCTTTCTTCAAATGAGGTCTTCAACACGGTGTCTTCATGTCCAAATGATTTTGTTTGTTTTATTTCCCCCTCTTTAATCGGATCCCCCCCCCCCCCCCCACAGTGTAGTCAGAACGACTTTGTTTTCTTATCTTTCCACGAAGTTCTCCTTGTTCTTCTATATATCCATATCTCAAAACATCACTTATATCTTCTGACTGTTCATTATCCATGCTTCTAAGCCATACATTAATGTTAGTGCGTGTAGCATTTTATAAATACAACTTTTAGTTTGTGATTTGTTTGGTTGTTAGTTTCGTCATGTCATTAATAATACTTTTTGCCATTCTTATTCTCCTATTAACTTGTTTCGCACCTACTACTATTTGTAATTAGTCTTTTCTTTAATCATTTAATATTTTGTTTGACGTCTGACTTCAAGCCCATACATACGGAATTTGGGAAGGGGACTAGATACACCCTTTAAAAGTATAACACGTTTACCGATAATAACAAAGTAAGATAGGTGTAGTACGCCTCGCCTCCACTCTTCTCATTCAACAATGCTACTGAAAATGTGGTGGTTCATTGAAGAACAGATCTTCCACAAAGAAAAGCAAATAGTAGCCTACCATGCATGTCGTAGGGTCGACTAAGGAGGTTTTGGTGGTGGAGTTGGCTTCAACATCACATGAAACGCGTGCCGGCAACGTGGAGTCTCTGGTGATCAACGTGGAAGTCCTCAAATTATGAGAAAATCTAGCATTTTTTAAATAACCACAATGACATGTATTTGTACTTCTGGCATTAGTCATATCAATATTTCAGGCAATATACGAGACCGTAGATATGTCGTCGGTAAAGGGGGGGGGGATTTTTCTCTAAATAAAATACTGCCATAGCGCCCCCCCCCACCCACCTTTCCCCCCGTAGATCTTTTCAGTTCAAGATTGTCCTTTGCATGGATAATGATCTCAGTTTAAAAAAAATATTACATCTTTCTAAATAATGCTGACGTTTTACTAAATCTACCAGTAGATCGCGATCGACGTAATGCCGGTCCCTGCCATATAGGTAACGTTCACACAGCATCTATACTGATGCTGTGTGTATTGGATCAGAATGCGCAGATATCGCAGCCAATCTGTAATGTTAAAATTCATTCCTTCATCATCCTGCTAATCTGCAGGAGTTTGAGAGCGAAGGTTAAAGAAGTCGTACAGCTGAGAGAGAATATATGTGATTAGTTCTCAATTCTGTGGTTGGAGAGATGTCAGCATCAGAAATAGCTCTAGTGGTCATTCCATGTCCAAACTGCCCAAGAACATTTACAGCTCGAATAGGGCTCATTAACCATCTACGAACTCTTAATCAAGGACATAACTCTTATTGAATTTTCAAAAGTGGATGTAACAAATGGTCATCATCACTTGCGATGGACGAACAACAGTGAAATGATTATTCACGGTCACTCAAACTATTGCTGTCTACAACAGGCGTTTCTCTCAGCATGGTGCTCTTTTACGATCATGAGCTGGCGCCATGAGAGTGGAAAAAGTTATCGCGTGCACTTAACGATTACTTGTGGAAGTGCTCGCCACCTGAAAAAGGTTTAGAATTCCTAGTCTATATATAATATGACAATCAATACAATGTAACCGCGTGAAACGTAACAATTAGACTTACGTACCGCCCGTGTGTTGCCGAGGCCCGAAAGGGGAGCAAAGAATAGTAACACTGATTACCTTCCATGCATGTCGTAAAAGACGACTAAGAAGGTTATGGGATGGAGTTTGCTGTCCCATCCCATATAGGGTCAGTGACACCAAAGCCATGCTGAAGTCGGATGTGTCGGGTCGAAAGGCACAGATATCACAGCAGTGCTGTAAACCATGACACAACGTATTCCGTTCTCCGGACTACATCCTGCTAATCTGTAGGAGTTTGAGAACGAACGCAGAAGAAGACTTACGTAAAACACAGGTTTATATATCGCTTCAATCAGACACGACAGACTATAACTAAAACTAGTGGGTAATGATGCGCACACAAGAAAACATACACATTACAATACACAAATCATATTCAACGTTTCAACCAAAAGGTCTTTATCAAGTCATGACATTTCGTCTATAATATAAGACATATTGTCTATTGGGAAATCAAATCTTCTTAATGACTCATTTGACAATTCCTTTGATTTTCATGGTTCACCATTATTATATTTGATATCACAGCCAATAAAAAAAAACAAGGAAACAGTCAAATGAGGTCACTTTAGAACTCTTCATTTCCCACTACTTAATAGGTCTTATAATATCTGTGATCACGTTGTATTGGACATGTGTCCAATTGGACATCGTGTGAACACGAAGACATGGAAAGAGTGTTGTTGGAGGGAACAATAGAAGACGGTAGGGGCAGAGGCCGACGAAGACGTCGTTAGACAAGAGATATTAAGGAATACATGAACATGTCGCTAGAGGAAACGGGACAACTTGTCAGGGGCCGCGGGGGTTTCAGGAGATTTATAGGGAATACTACGTTTTGGAAAGAATACATCACACGCACACATGTACGAATCCAGACAACTGTCAGGTGATAAATAATACATGTATGTTTAGAGACTGCCCCTACAGGTATCACGGTTCTTGTGTAATATATGTTTGAGTAAAGTGAACGTCCATAGGTATGCTAAAACTGGGCTCAAGTATATACGATAGGTGTAACATTGATGTAGTCATACGATCTTTGACTCCCGGAAATTCTTCATGCTTGAGTGTTTGTACTGGGGCTTGAAACTTGGCTGGGAAGATAACTGTCAGTATGGGATAGTGGAGCACGCCATGTAAGATGATAACAACATTTGTTGTTACATGCCTGCTAGGGGAGTCGCCAAATGCGTGTCACTAAAGTTTGATAACAATCTTCAAACACACGCACACAACACAAACTTTCTCTGGCCATGGCGGTGCACTTGAGCATAATGATATACCCATCTCTTGATTTTCTTCATTTGTTTATATGTTTCACATTTTACTTGACCGCCTTCATAATTCTTTCTAGTAAAGTCTACGTCCGGTGTGCTGACTGGATCCCTAAAGGGGATAAAAGTTGATTGATGCTTCGGTGGCTATATTCAGTGCCATTATTTTCAACTGTAAACAAGGTTTCTAACGAAATCATGGGATTTTATTCCAGAATTGGCCATATTAGTAGTCTCGTCACGTGACAGATAGATGCAACAACACGTGTAACAGACTTGTCATCATTGTATGCTATAACCATAATAGTAGTACAAATCACATTTATTAATCAGTTTCTTCACGTATTTCCCATAACTTTTGGTAGCGTATCCTACTCAAATGCTTGTGGCAAGGATCGAACTCGGTACCTTGGCCGTCACAGACACGCTCTGTGCCACAGAGCCGGCCATAATTATTATATGTCATTATTCTATTGTATCTTTGCAAGCTCGTAGATGGGGGAGAATGTCAACCTGACATTTAGCATTTATGAATCAAGCCAAAATAATGGGTAATACACCCCCAATCCTCTATTTTTACCGAAGCTGTATCAACGATCCTGTGTTTTTATATTCTCTATGTTACCATAGATAAGATGTACACAGGCACTTAATCTTAATTGTTTTCCATATATTTTATTGCAGGAGTCAGCCGAGCATGTTCACAACCTTGCAAAGGAGATCCGTAAGAAACCATTGGGTGCTCTGACTCCTGGTTATAGTTTCACCCGAAGCTTGAGGCATATGCTGAACGATATTCTCCCAGAAGATGCACACGATATAGCTCAGGGGAAGTTGTATGTCTCACTCACCAATGCGGACACAAGAAAGAATGAGATGTTATGTGATTTTCAGTCGAGAGGTGAACTCATTGAGGTAATTTCAATATGACTTCTTATTGTACGCTGAGAAACTCCGATAAATAGTGTCATTTCTGGTTGTACAGTCACTAGATAAATATTGTATCACTTCCAGCTGTACACTCACTAGATAAATATTGTATCACTTCCAGCTGTACACTCACTAGATAAATATTGTATCACTTCCAGCTGTACACTCACTAGATAAATATTGTATCACTTCCAGCTGTACACTCACTAGATAAATATTGTATCACTTCCAGCTGTACACTCACTAGATAAATATTGTATCACTTCCAGCTGTACACTCACTAGATAAATATTGTATCACTTCCAGCTGTACACTCACTAGATAAATATTGTATCACTTCCAGCTGTACACTCACTAGATAAATATTGTATCACTTCCAGCTGTACACTCACTAGATAAATATTGTATCACTTCCAGCTGTACACTCACTAGATAAATATTGTATCACTTCCAGCTGTACACTCACTAGATAAATATTGTATCACTTCCAGCTGTACACTCACTAGATAAATATTGTATCACTTCCAGCTGTACACTCACTAGATAAATATTGTATCACTTCCAGCTGTACACTCACTAGATAAATATTGTATCACTTCCAGCTGTACACTCACTAGATAAATATTGTATCACTTCCAGCTGTACACTCACTAGATAAATATTGTATCACTTCCAGTTATACAGTCACATGAGTCGTTTTGGAAAGCTATTTTACAATCAACCAATAAGTCTTATATTGCCAATGGTCTTAGAAGATGGCGAAGGGTCTTGTTATGTATGCTTATAGTTCGCGTAGACTACAGGCTACATATTGCTGGCATGAGTTTGTCAACAAATGCTGGACAAAATATAAACAAAGGTGTAGGTGCCCAGCAGGTTTCACCGCTCATTATGTTTGTTTGTTTTGCGTTCGCTCCATTGTAACCATCACTGGTGTCCGTGCGATTTCCTCCGGGAGCGTGATTACGTTGTGCAACCGTTATGCGCCTTGTAGGCCTAGCACATCCGATTTCGGCATGCCTTACCGCTCATTATAAATTATTCAACCTTATACATTGGTTTCTTCCTTCCTTTCAGTAGATGCGGAAGTCTAGTGTGTAACTGGCTCGCGGATCAAGTAACCAGAGTGTCGAATTCACTCATCTCTCTTGGTTTAAAAAAGAAATATAACTCTCGTAGCGTTTCAACCACCAGGTAATTGGTACCATGGCGTAGTCTCTGGAAAGGTCGAGGAACAGATTAGACAGTATAGATATATTATATAGATAGATTACATAAATAGGCATTAGTTAACGGTGTCTGGTCAACCAGTTTGTACACAGCCGGGTATTTATGGGAAGATGTCCTGCTATGATGCTTATTGATAAATCATTTACATGTATGTACCAATGACCTGGTTTATTCCCTCATGTTACAGGCACTGATTGCTAGCTGCTATATTCCAGTCTATGCAGGCCTTAAACTTCCCACAGTACGGGGCAAGGTATGTATAGTCACCAAGTTCCAGCTTGAGTGTGGCTTTATTTCTCTTAACTATCCCTTTCATTTTCTCAATGGTTTACCCTCTTACATTCATTGTGTTTTCACCTCTCTACACCCTTTACACCTATGTTACACCCTTTGATTTCCTTCTTTAAGGGGATGCGCATAAATTTGACCAGGAGGGAATCATGAAAATATTTGACAGAGAGGAAGAGGTTTGCCAAATGTTGACTTACCAAAACGATTTTTATTGTCTTTTCTGGGGTGGAAGCTGGTTGATAGCATCCACACTTGCCTTAAGCTAGGAGTGGGAGCTGTAAGTACACCATTTTGACATAATCAAGCAGACTGGGTATCTAGAATCTTGATAGTTGTAGATGACAAGGGAAGGGGTGTCAAAAATTGTTGACATAATTTATGGACAACCCCAAGTGTGTTTTCATTCTCTAACTTTCTCTATAATTATCCCTTTCTATTCTGTTTCCTGTTTTCAGTCTCATTTTACTGTTTACACCACTTTCTCTTTTACTGGCATTTCTTCAATGAAAACAGTGTAAGCTATGTACCTATTTATCTGGTTAGATAACTTGATGGGAAAGATGCGTTCCTAACGTTTTTATTAAAAGAGACAAGAATCGCAGACGTCTGCTGTTTTTGTCATTGATCCATCACAAGTGATAATGACCAATCATTACATTCAGACCACAGATGCATACAAATTAAGTGACCTCAAATTTGCAAGAATCAGACTGTCTATAATCATTGATCCATCACAAGTGATATGACTAATCATTATATTCAGTTTATGAAATTCAGTTATGTTATTGATTAGAGTTCATAGGTGGCTGATAAGCCATACTTTTGGCCCCCCCCCCCCCCCCCCCCCAAGGCTCCTTTCACAAATTGACAGTGGATTGATCACTTTAGATGGTGTTTGATCTGCCTTTGTCTATCGAGGCTGTCTCTGTTATTGATTAGCTTATTTCTCTAATTTTTCCACAAAATTCTGCACTATATTTGATTGCAGAGTATCATTCAGCTCTGTGTCATGCAGCATCACATGTGTCATAGTTTGTGCCAAAGACTTTCTGATGATGTTCCTCCTTCGCAACGCAGATGAACATGGCATGAACAACAAGTTTTTTTTTTTAAATGTAGTGAACATGAAGAAAGAAACAAAACATTGGGGATTGTCTAATTTGGTTTGGGTTTGTCAAAGACTTTTTTTATGAGATCTATCAGTCTTCATCAAGTAGAACTCCATTACCTGTCTTCCATGTGAGTATGAGATCTGTAGCAAGTCCTTGTATTGTTTCTTTTACTCACCTTCAGATCGCATACCTTTACTCACCTTCAGATCGCATACCTTTACTCACCTTCAGATCGCATACCTTTACTCACCTTCAGATCGCATACCTTTACTCACTTTGAGATTGCACACGTTTATGCATCTCATCATAGAAGAGACTGTGGCATACATGCTAATGACATGCCCAACGAATTTGTGACTGCATCAATAGTGTCAATACTCAGGATAACCAGCTCTGTCAAAGACAGTGGTATCCGAAATATTATCTGTCTCATTTCGCCTCTCCTGCTTCTTCCACCTTCAACTGTATTCTGTAAAATCATTTTCATCAAGGAATCATGTTGGTGCACATGTCCAAACCAAGCAAGTTTTTGTTGTTTTACTAGTAAAAGTAGGTGAACCTGTGAGATTCTGTACTTTATTTCTTACGTACACATTTGCCTTACACTCTGTGTAGGAAAGGCGTAAAATTCATCTATAACACTTGTATTCAAAGGCATGTATCCATCTCTCCATGTCTGCAGTGAGGGTCCAACTCTCACAACTATACAACATAATAGATAGCACTAGTGAGTTATGAATTCTGATCTTCACTCCAACACTGATGTTACTTTTCCATACTAGATGTAGTTTTGACATAGCAGCTAAAACTATCTCCAGCTTTATCATTAATTCAGCTTTGGATTTTCTATCATTGCATATGTCAAAAACTAAAAGTCCGTCCAGTTTCAGGTGTGATGTAGGAATCTAGGTACCTGAAAGTAATTCACTTCTTCAGGTTTATGCCCATTCGTCGTCTCATGATGTTGGTTTTGTACACCAACTTTGTTATTAGCCAAGATTTTGCTCTTTTCAGCAGTAATTTTCATTCTGTAATTGCTGGGATCATTTTTCAGCTTTACTACCAGTTAAAACCTTTTTTAAACAACATCATGCCCATAAGACTACATTACACTCAACAAGAATTTCTCCTACCATGTCCATATATTCAAAACACACAATATGGAAGTGTGTCCCAACTACAGAAAACTTGAAGACCTTTACAGGCCATCATATTCTAAGAAAGAAAATTTGCAGTTAAAGATAACAGAACAAGAAGAAAGAAGAAGAATGTCTCATTTTTTACAAGTTAATTACATAACTCCCCCTCTCACAAAATTGTGAATAATATATTTCAGAAATACATTGATGGAGGTCTCTCTGATAATATGCCACGGTTTGAGGGTGGTAGAACAATCACAGTGTCTCCGTTTGATGGGAAGTCAGATATTGGGCCCAAACGAGGACAGGAGGTGGAGAAAAAGGCTCACTTTGTTAACGTGCACAACCAAGATATACAGGTACTGTTGTTACTGTTGTTAGTGTTGTTAGTGTTGTTAGTGTTGTTACTGTTGTTACTGTTGTTAGTGTTGTTAGTGTTGTTACTGTTGTTAGTGTTGTTACTGTTGTTAGTGTTGTTACTGTTGTTAGTGTTGTTAGTGTTGTTACTGTTGTTAGTGTTGTTACTGTTGTTAGTGTTGTTACTGTTGTTAGTGTTGTTAGTGTTGTTACTGTTGTTAGTGTTGTTACTGTTGTTAGTGTTGTTAGTGTTGTTACTGTTGTTAGTGTTGTTAGTGTTGTTACTGTTGTTAGTGTTGTTAGTGTTGTTAGTGTTGTTAGTGTTGTTAGTGTTGTTACTGTTTCTCTCTGCATCATCATCATATTAGTGTCATTCATTGTCACAGTCATTCATTATCTTATCAAACACCATCATCATATTAGTGTCATTCATTGTCACAGTCATTCATTATCTTATCAAACACCATCATCATATTAGTGTCATTCATTGTCACAGTCATTCATTATCTTATCAAACACCATCATCATATTAGTGTCATTCATTGTCACAGTCATTCATTATCTTATCAAACACCATCATCATATTAGTGTCATTCATTGTCACAGTCATTCATTATCTTATCAAACACCATCATCATCTTAGTGTGATTCATTGTCACAGTCATTCATTATCTTATCAAACACCATCATCATATTAGTGTCATTCATTGTCACAGTCATTCATTATCTTATCAAACACCATCATCATATTAGTGTCATTCATTGTCACAGTCATTCATTATCTTATCAAACACCATCATCATATTAGTGTCATTCATTGTCACAGTCATTCATTATCTTATCAAACACCATCATCATATTAGTGTCATTCATTGTCACAATCATTCATTATCTTATCAAACACCATCATCATCATAAAATGAATCTGTCATATCACTTGCCTACTTTACCCCAACACTCACTTGCCTACTTTATCCCAACACTCTCCCACTTTACTCCAACACTCACTCAAGATGATGATTCCTTTTCCATGTTGTGAATAAAGGAGCTGGGTTTGAAATGTGGGTGTGGCAGGAAATGAACATTATTATGATTGCCAAAGATTGTTAATGAGTCATGTAATTGTGGATATACTCAGGGGGAGATTGGAGCACCTAAGGATGTGTCCTCTCTCACTTCAGCACACCGCCCATTTCTCTTCACTGCAGCACTAAACTTGCCACTGCAACCCAACACGCACATTCCCACTTCACTGCAGCACTCACTTGCCACTGCAACCCAACACTCACATTCCCACTTCACTGCAACACTCACTTGTCCACTTCATTGCAGCACTCACTTGCTACTGCAACCCAGCACTCACATTCCCACTTCACTGCAGCACTCACTTGTCCACTTCATTGCAGCACTCACTTGTCCACTTCACTGCAGCACTCACTTGCCACTGCAACCCAACACTCACATTCCCACTTCACTTCAGCACTCATTTACCACTGCAACCCAATACTCACATTCCCACTTCATTGCAGCACTTATTTGCCACTGCAACCCAACACTCACATTCCCACTTCACTACAGCACACTTGCTCACTAGACTCCCACACTCATTTCACTCACTCACTCTTACAGGTCAGTATGAGCAATATCAAGAAAGGTGCCCATGCTTTCTTTCCTCCAAAACGGCAGAAACTTCAGGAATACTTTGAGAAGGGACGTTATGATGCAAGCCGCTTTCTCATCAAGGAAGGACTCTATGATGTCACCTCCTCTCCTCAGCCAAAAAATGTTCTCTATGAGTCATCCGTTTGATGTGGGACCTACTAGACATGTAGAAGCTTTGTGTGGGGTCAGTCAGCTGTGATCCATGTATTTGATCTACAAGGCAATCTGTAAATATGTATGATCGTTAATGTCATCAGTAATATGTAAGACTTACTAGCCAATTGTAATTATGTATGTGAACTTATAGTTGTTTTGATGAGATGCAGAAAGAACATTACAAGATTGCTACAAGAAGCTACATGGCACTCTGCAATCAAAAAGGCCACAGCATCATGTGGAAAAAGAAATACAACAGCTCAGTAACAGAGACTAGCTACAAAAATGCATGCAGTTCAAACACTGTATAAAGTGATCATACCAGTTGCCCAGGGACTTTACTACCAGTACAGGGATTATTAGCCATTTATAAATGCAGAGAAAAGGACAAACTGAAGCCTCCTGGGTATGAAAGAAAGCTCGGAGAAACCTCCAAAGTGGGGTATGTAGGAAGTAAGAGCTAATCGCTCGCAATTCCTGGGGTTCAAGAAGAAGGTCATACCACCTAATTGAATATAGCATAGTCATCATCACTTGTGATAGACAAACGGTGTAGTTTTATGCTACTACAAATATTCTCTCTCTATCATTCACCAAGACCTGTTCATTCACATACTGTTTGAATGTATCTTTGGTGCATGTTTATAGTCAATGATAAGACAAATAATTTTCAAGAACACAAGAGACAGTATGAGACAGTTTCTATTTGACACTTCATGGACAACATTGACACAGTGCATGGACATATCACTTCTTTATTTTATGAAATACACCAGGTTATCCCCGAATGTTCTGTCTCACAAGATGACCATTCAAACATGTACACACGGCTAAGATTGTGATATGTGGCCATGTATATCACATGAAATATACCTGGACACCCTTTCTAACTCCCTGCAGAGCATAGATCTTCAACAAGTCTCTTCCATTCTGTCCTATCTTTAAGTTATTACTTCCAGTTCTTTCCACTTCCTACACAACCTTTATGTTTCTGTAACTCCATAGTTTCTTGTGTGGGCTTTGTCTTTTTAAACGGTCAAGTAGCTAACCCCATGTCTAATCCCCTTAGTCTCTTTCTATGACAGGTGGTAGCTTGACTATTCTTTGCTTCTTTTTTTGGGCCCCTTCAACATACAGGTGACATTTAAAAGGGAAATTTAGAATTTTTTTAAAAAGTGAAAAGTTACATTTTCCCTTTTCCACACCATTTAGACTCATTGGGGAATACAGTGTTAGATCAGTGATTTTCATTGGGGAATATGGTGTTAGATCAGTGATTTTCATTGGGGAATACAGTGTTAGATCAGTGATTTTCATTGGGGAATACAGTGTTAGACTAGTGTTTTTCATGACCAACAGCAGTGTACACAGATGGGTCAGCACAGAATGCTGTGAGGAATGGAGGTGCAGGTGTATATATAGAATATCCACACAAGCCTAGAGATACAATCAGAACACCGACAGGAAAATTCTGCAATAATTATGATGCTGAAATCCAGGCAATTAGTGTGGCAGCTAAAAAACTGCTGAACTCCCAACTCTGGCCTACAGCCTGTGGTATTCCTGACAGATGCAAGGTCAGTGCTTCAAGCTCTCCAGTCTGGAAAACTAACAGACTTGGAAAAACTACTTAGCGAATTGTCTTACCAGTATAGGGTAACCATGCAGTGGATACCCTCTCACTGTGGAATAACAGGAAATGAAAAAGCAGACCAACTGGCTAAGGAAGGTGCTGCCGAAGACCAACCAGATATACCAATCACCTACCATCAGAAAAAACAGATGATCAAGTCAATAAGAAAGCCACAAACACCAACACAAGATGACTATCATATTATGAACAGATCAGAACAAGTTATAATTCTACGTCTCAGAACAGGACACAACCGACTCCGCAGTCACATGTATACAAAGTTCAAGATTGGCAACACGGCCATGTGTACATGTGGACAGGCAGCACAGAGTGCCAAACATATACTTTAAGAGTGTTCTGAGCATGAAACGCTGAGGCATACATATTGGCCAGAGGAAACAACACTGGAATCAAATACCAGTATGCTTGAAAACAAAATGAACGACAACACAACAAAGACAGATCACATATTTTATAACAGAAAACAAACTCTAATAAGAAACTGCTTACACAAAGTAATCAAGGAAATCGTGAATACAAAAAAAACCACTAATACTGGAGTGAACATGTACAGGTACTTGTACTTCACATGGAGGACAATTTGATCATAAAAACTGTTCTCTAGTGTGAACCACAGGTTTATTTGAAGGACTACAGCAGAATAGGAACTGAGTGAAATCTAACACAGCACGCATTTAGCACAGAAGATAGCTAATATCAAAACACAGCAGGGTATGATTTTTTCATCACAGAGTGCCCAGATGACTAAACTAGATTCCGAAGTTGTTTTTTTGTGTGCTAAATGCAATATCAATGCACTTTTCACATACTAATAGTTTGTGTATCAGTAAATCTCAAAGCCTGTGAAAAAAATAAGTAAAGAAAACTGTCCTCAACAAGTATAAGAAAAGGGAAACGCCTTAGAGGTAACACCCACTTATACATAACTGATAAGTTATAATTAGTTATGATGAAGGCTGCTGCAATGGCATTCTTCTGTTTACCATATCAGACATTGTTCTAGTTCAACTCGTCACAGTTTATTTAATTTATTGTACATATCGATTTATCTTTAGTTTTACCAATCATTCTTTGTTCTATTGTGCTGTTCAATGTATTAAAATTGGTTCTATTCAATATACCATATTTTGTTCTATTCAACATATCACTATTTGTTCAGCTGACCACATTGTTCTATTCAACAAATGTAAGTTGTACTCTAATCTTAAGAATATTCCACAATTCAGTTCTTCTTGTATTTTAATAATAATAAAAATAACATTGTTGCACTATCAATAACAATACTATCTTTCCTGGAAATCTTCACATGTTAAATGTTATATGAATGCAAGCAATTTCTGAGAATTACATGGAAAATTCCAAGAAGTCATTCAGATCACAAATAAAAGAAATAACTCAAGTCCAGGTGTTGACTTTTAACCAGGAATCTGATTGGTAATTGCTCAATAGAGCCGACTTCACCACTAGAAAGACCTATATTAGTCTCATTGTTTTTCAGCATATATATTTATTGGTGTGCATGCTGACAGTTCCTGTGACTCACTAGTTATACAATCTTCTTGTCTGTCTTTTCATGTGGATCTTCATTGTGTTGTGTTTGTTTCAAATTCCATCATATAATTTCATAACAATAGTATCACTCAATAGCAGGTCTTTGAGTAAAGTTGTTGTTATGATAGGAGCTATCATCACAATACTCCGATCAGTTTTATAGGTATTTTCATCCCTTCTCAGTAATAATCAGGATACAGGTGACTCATGATTCTAATGTTGATTGAATTAGTCATTTTTAAAAAATTTGGTAAATTTTCTTTCTAGACTAGAAATCTTCTCACCAATCTTGTGTAGATACTGGTTAGTGCTTTTACCTCACCTCCCTGTTAATCCTGGATTAAGTCACTCAGTGTGTTTAGTATATCACCCCACCATTATCCTTTCATACACATATTAAGTAGGCCGGACATGTTAAACATGACTTACTATTTACTTCCAACCATCATCTATTGTCTTTTCCCAGGTGGTTTGTGATCCACTCTTGCCAATTGGAGCTCGAGCTTGCGTTCTAAAGCCAGATGTGTGGCTTCGCCTGTGCTATGACCATATGCTGTTCAGGATATCCCTGACGTTTTCTATCCATATTTTTTGTGGTCTTTTCTGGTTTTGTACCCTGATCTCATTTGGTTATATGCTTGTACAGGCAACTTTTTGTGATGAATTCTCATAATGTGGCCAAACCACTTGATCTGTTCTCTCTCTCTCTCTGTGTAATCTGTACAAGATATTATACCTATTCTTTCCCTGATATATTCATTTCGCAATCTATCAAGCCTAGTGACCCCGGCAGCTTTCCTCAAGCATTTCATCTCACATGTCACTATCTTTACATAGATACCAACCATCATCACACAGACAAAAATGAACATTCTTGTTGACAGTATTGTTGTACTATTTACCCTAAAAGTCATTTTACAAAGCACGCTTATGAAGTCAGTTGATAGACCTATGCATAAACACAGTTTTAGTTTTCTCAACTGTAGCGATAACTGTGTTATCACCCAGACTTCCTGAATTGGGACTCACTGTAACAATGACTTTTGGGTACAGTACAAGTAGATGCCTCCACCACATGTTTAATTATTTCTCTTATCTATATTAGTAAATTTCATGTTCATCATTTAATTATTTAAATATTTATTTATTTAGGGTTGAGATTAGGGTTAGTTTAGGGTTGAGATTAGGGTTAGTTATGTAAAACACAACTATTCTAACCCAAACCTTAAAATAAATTAATATTTAAATTATTAAATGATGAACATGAAATTTACAAGCATAGACAAGGGAAATAACTCGACCACGTAGTGGCATCTACTTATACTGTACTGACTTGTTACAACTTAGACTTCCTGAGTTCGAACAAATAGTTTGAATTGTTGGAGTAATTCCTTTAAAGCATATATTTTCCAATGCTGAGCGTTATTGAGCACATAGGGGAGGCAGTTAGTAAGTTCATTAAATTATTTAGTAGTATCAGTTACCACATCTAGATTATTGTGAATATTTTCTGATATTTAGTTTCACTTATGCAGCTCCACAGGATTTAAGATACATGGACAGGCTAGTGTAGCTGCACACATCATCACGAGTCGAAATACACACGAAATTCTAACACCCCATACACAAAATTCAGAATTGCAAACCCAAATTATGTATAAAATGTATTTGTCACATGTTGTTTTAGTTTTGAGTAAAGGATACACAACACTTTGACAAGATTCATTTGAAATATACTTCTTTTATAGTATATTTGGTTTAGATTACCATACCTTGACATGATGGGTGCTCTGACAGCATAACAGTTGCCCTAATAATGTTCTTTTAAAACTTTGTAAGTTATTCAATTCAGCTCAGAATGGAAAACACTCTGCATCTGCGGAGCAAAACCAGTACATATTCTGATGTGCTGTCCCAGGTAAGCTTTTCACAGGGACACATCTCTACAAAACAAATTGTGAGGAACTTTAAAGAAAATGTTCTATATATGACCAATAATGGACCAGATGCTAGTGTAATTGATCGCACTAGAAGAAGGAATTATTTTCAACAACAAGACTGTTGTTCAGTTGACATGCTATTTCCAGAACATTGTCATATTTATGGATGCTCTGAATTTCTCATTGTCTTGAGCAAGTTGACATGATATTTCCAGAACATTGTCATATTTATGGATGCTCTGAATGTCTCATTGTCTTGAGCAAGTTGACATGATATTTCTAGAACATTGTCATATTTATGGATGCTCTGAATGTCTCATTGTCTTGAGCAAGTTGACATGCTATTTCCAGAACATTGTCATATTTATGGATGCCCTGAATGTCTCATTGTCTTGAGCAAGTTGACATGACATTCTGTAACCAAAAACATGTTTAAACTCTGTGATGTCACTTGTCAATTGTTATCTTGGATGACCCTGTCCCCACAGTTACCAACAACCATGTCTTCCGTTACTAGTTTGACCATGATGTTGTGTCTCATATCCCTAAAACAACCACAGTGTTATGTTATAATGTTGATTATGAGTCAAGTCTCTTCCAACTTGAATATTCTTAACAATTCATGATCTGTCTTTCTAGTTGTCCATGGTATTCTCAATAATAAGCATGCTTAAATTATGTCAACAGTTAGGGGGAGTGCGGACAGTCTGAACAAGTTTGACAGGTGTTGACAAGGGGGAGGGAGCGATTTATGTAGACCTAAGCTGGCATCATCAATAGTGTTTTTACTGCATCAATTCGATTGTTTCAATTTGAAACATTAATTTTAATGTGAAAAAAGCTCAGTATTTTCTAGTTCTTATTCTGCCCCATTAATACAATAAAAATTGGCATTTGAGGGGTGGGGGGTAAAAATATTTCTACTCATTTAATCAGAGGTGACTCTGATCCTTGACGGCTGGTGGAGAAGGGGGTCTAAAAAATTGTTGACATAATTTATGGAAGCAATGTCAACAATATCAATCATATTAGCATTTATGTGAATAAGTTTATATAGCATTACAATGTTATCTGCCATATCAGTATAAATATCACCTGTTTACATCATATACATTTGTATGGATTTGAAATATATTTCATCTGTGTACTTAAATATATATATGTAATATTTCTATACAGTTTTACCTGTGTAATTGAGATGCAGTATATATTTTTGCCTGTGTGGATCTATTTATATATATTACCTGTGTACCTGAAATTCACAGTGTGTAGATTATAATGCCTATTGTTTAATGTGTGTGGATTAAAGGGCCTATATTTTTTTACCTGTGTACCAGAAGTTTAATGTGTGTGGATTAAAGGGCCTATATTTTTTACCTGTGTGCCTGAAGTTTACTTGGTACTCTACAAGGATCAGGTTTCTACAGAACAGAAAGCTAACATAATTAAACGGAACACAATTCCAATGAAGACACATATACCGACACAGCCAACGTTCTACGCATTTGGCGATGAGAGCCTCTGATCAATCGATCTGAATGGGGGGAGAAGGTGAATGACCTGTGCATTTCACTTGCACACAAATGCTAGATGAGTATCCTTAATTACAACTTTTAAAATCTCAGAGTCACGGAAGCTCAGTACCATACCATATGAAATTAAATAGTTGAAGTCATGTGATTTGGTCACTGATCCAGTATTAAACCGTTTCCTGCGTGTAGATTATAGGGTTTATATGCTTACCTGAAACTTATAGTGTGTATCTATACAGTATATATATTTTACCTGTGTACCTGAAGTTCCATTGTGTGCATGTACCTGAAAATCACTGTGTGTAGATTGTAGGGCATATATTTTTACCTGTGTGCCTGAAGTACACGGTGTACAAATCAGAATGTACAAGGTGAGAATCAAGTTCCTTGAAGTTTCTTTTGACTGTATACAAATCAAAATGTAGTGCACAAACATCCAATTCAATGAAGACTTCCAATAAATTCATTGTGTTTAGATCTACCAATGTATACAATTTCACCTGTGTACCTGAATTTTGCCAATTGTGTTTAAGATCAAACGGCAACATGTGTCTACAACAATAAGAAGAAAATGATAGGCTAATATCGGACATATGCTTAGAATTAATGAAAACAGACAACCACTACAGGCATTAAAATGAGTACCAGAAAGAAAAGAAAAGGAGAAAGATAAAGAGAGACTTTTCGCTAAACAACCATAAAAGAGGGTATGACTATGAGTCTCAACATACAAGAACACAGTAGCATCACATCGCTAGAACTTGAGAGTTCTGTTTTCAGCTCTATGTACCACATTCGGCACTGAAGGAACAGATACATTAATAGATATATGTTTAATTAAAGACTAACTAACATTCAGATAATTGAATCTTCCTTATATTCTTGAACACAGAATGATACAGGAAAAAGAAACAAAAGTTTCTAAATTGTTTATTATAGATTCACCCAATTTTTTATCAATGTTCGTTCGTAAAGTGGCCTTATTTCAATAACATAATGATTTCATCCTTGTATGTATTAAACATGTGTTTATAAAAATCGCCTAATTTTGCTTGTAAAGATAATTTTCTCCTGCATGTATAGCACTCACATTCTGTTCATTTGCACGTATGACGTTCACATAAAATTCACATTGCACGTATGAGAATTGCATAAATTTTGTATGTGATTGTTTCGTATGTTCCAGATTCCTTAGACATTTATGTGATGCTTATGGGGTTTTTAGTGTTAAGTTTTAGTTGTTTAAACAACAATGATACGTTCATTCCATTGTGTGAATTCAATATTTTTTGGATAAATATATTGTTTTGTTTATTAATACTCTTGTATTTATAAATTTATATTTTATAAATACAATTGTAAATTGTGTTTATGTTTCTTATGTATGTGTGATGGTATCACTTTATGTAGTGTGAGAAATTGTCATTAGATAATTGTGTTGCAGGAATTTCGTAGTATCAAATTAAAGTAGTGTGTGTTGCTGGTGTGTGGTCAGTGTGTGTGTGTGTGATTGGTGTGTGATAAAATCATCTGGTAATGGTGTGTGTGGTTGGTGTGATAGTATCATTTAGTAGTAGTAGTGTGTGTGGTATAGTGCATGTGGCCAGTGTGATAGTATCATCTATTAGGAGAGTGTGTGGTGGGTGTGTCATGGTGTGTGTGACCAGTATGTGATAGAATTGTCTGCTAGCAGGGTGTGTGGCCAGTGTATGGTGGTGCACAAGACAAGTAAACTAACCAGAAGCTGACGGAAAAGATCTTGTTTAATTCATCATTAAATACTGATACAGAAATAACCACTATACACCTGGAAGAATGAGAGAGCAGATAGAAATATACTAGATCACACACGCCACCCAGCTATACTGTATTGTTGTTTCTGTTTTTCAGGAATTATCAGCCATTATCTCTAACTTCCTATGTTCAATGGGGTGTTTTCTCCAGAGCTTGATGTCATACCCAGAGTACAGATCAGGCAATGGGAGTTTTATATGCCTTGCGTGAGGAAAATATTAACATCTAACAAATTACAAACGGTCTAGAAATGAGTAATTATAAAATGCTACATCTATTCTATATTAATGTATAGCTCAGAATCATGGACAGTAAACAAATAATTATAAGACATTATTTTAATTGACACCTTTGAGAAGTGGATATATAGAAGAGTGAGGAGAACATCATAGAAAGAGAAAAAAAAACAAAGAAGTTCTAACAAAACTTAATATGAAGAAAAAATTTGTTTAAAGGAAATAATGATCAAGAAAAATGACATTTTGGACACATTAAAAGACATGACACATTGTTGAAGACCTTACTTGGTGGTAAAGCTGAAGGAAGGGGAGCAAGAAGTAGGCAGAGATGTAAGTGAGAGAGTAGAATCATAAGATTGATAGGTTACAGCTCAGCAGAGTGCACCACCAAAACAAGAGACAGTGGATGTTGGCCTTTTGCAGCACAACCTTCGTTGCGGTGACGGAACTTGATGATGATGATGAACGTAATAATTCAACTAGATAAATCGTGTCGGAAATGCGGTGGTATCATTGCAGAAGTTACAGTACAAGAGATCGCCGGGCTACACTCGAAACTACAAGACATAATTATAAACACAAATCTCTGCCATTGCAGCCTTGCGAATATGACAGCAGAACATATCCTACAAGAATGCCCCCAGTATGCAGACCTGAGAAACAAGACATGGCCCACCCCAATCAGCGTTGAAGAGAAACTGTATGGCACAGTGGTCACTCTAAAACAGACAGCAGCCTATATCAGAGAATCCGGAGTCCCAACCTGACTGAGTAATGATCGCCAAAGATGAAGATAAACACAGATGGCTCAGTCAACAGAAATACAAATATATGCGGTTGAAGTTTTGTTTCCTACAGAAACGGTTTGAAGTTGATTGAAAGTTCATGTGCATCAATCAATCAATAAACACATAACCCTTCAGTGTCGTAGGGGTACCACATTGGATGCTTCAGCACACAGAGTCCTCCAGCGAATTCTATCCTCAGCGATGCGGATGAGTGTGGAAATATCTAGCCCTGTCCATTCCTTGATGTTGTCTGTCCATGTCTTTATTTGTCCTCCTCTGCTTCTTCCACCCTCGACAGTTCCCTGCAGTATTGTTTTTGACAAGGAATCGTGCCTGCAAACATGTCCGAACCATGCTAGTTTTCGTCGTTTCACTATTGAAAGCAATGGCTCCTGGACACCTGTCACATCTCTACTGTATTTCTTACGTACACATTGGTCTTATGTTGCCTATAGGAAATTCGTAGAATTCTTCTGTAGCATTTATACTCGAAAGCCTGTAATCTTCTCTCCATGTCCGCAGTGAGTGTCCAACTCTCATGTGCATACTCTACTATCAATCACATCGAGGATAGAGATAAAAGGGATCAGCAACAAGTTGGTTCATAACTGATACATCAACTCATTCGGTAATACAGAATCTCAAAGCATGCTGCGCAAGATAGAAAAGAACATTTTGAGAAAGGAATGGGTTGTGTTATTGAACAACTCAATTGTACAGAGCATTACATGGATATACTGTCGAGGCCACGCTGGAGTCAGAGAAAACGAAAGAGCTGACCCATTAGCAGGCAATGCTGTGATTGATGGAACAGTACTGATAAGAGATAAAGCTGAATTAATTAAAGCAGTTATACATTCATTGCAAAATGAATATGTTGACAATGAGATTAAAAACGTACACATACAAAGAATGTCAGAAGTTGAAGTGATTAGGAGGGAAGAACCGAAGATCACGTAATCAACACCTGACTGGGACTATGAGTCTACATACACTCGAGTGGCTGCTGGAACGGAGATCGGAGCTCTTTAAGGAATGTCCCTTGTGATGTGATGCTAGTTACTAATCAATATGTGCTTGTAGTCCACTGCGTCATGTGCAAAGCCTAAAGATGATTATTTTTTGTGGTCTGTTCTGCTTGAGGATTGGGGTCTTGTGGATAGTTTCTTCCTTTTCTCTGACTGTACATTTGTATTTTTTGTTTTTTTTGCTTCAGTTAGTAATATTCTATTATGGAAATGATCCTTTTTGTACTTAATCTGAGTACTTTACCAATCTGTCAGCTGCCTTAAAGTGTTATCAATAGTAACCAACGAGAAAGCAAAATGGCTGACTTGCACCACTGCTGGGTCTGACGGTAGAGCAATGGATCGTGCGGACATTTTGAACTTCATCATCATCATCAGGTGTCGTGGCGTAGGCGGTCATGGCTCTCCACAGTATTATGTATCAAAGTCGTTGTTGTTTTCATGCCAGGTTGTCGCCCTCTGTCTCTGGTGCCTTCAATCTTGCCTGTTGTGATTATGTTCTCTAAACCTGCCTACTATTCTGAACTTACGAGAAACATTAGGGGAAATTAAATTAGTGATGATTCCATGTCCAATATAAAAGAGCCGAACCTGAAATGTGGCATAGCCAGAAATGAACGATACTGTGGGTTTAGAAGAATGTCGATCAACAAATAACTGTTAGTCATTGTGTAATGGTAGTTACACCCACGTGGAGATAGAGGAGCTATCTATGGACGTGTCTGGAGCCCAATTATGATTAACCGTTATTTCCGGTATTCTTTTATTCATCCCGTGTTGCCGCAGATTTCATATGTATCCTCGCAGCGATTTATCTCTAGATTATAAGAACTTCACAAAACAGAGGTTGTCCAAACTGACAAATACCCATGTCGAAATTGTTCTCCAGACTCTGGAACACATCCTGCAGACATTTCTCCTTTTTTTTTTTGTTAGACCAAAACCTGGTCGCAAGGGACAAAACTGAAAATAGGGTTTGCCAGATACTTGACATTTCATTGTGGTCAAATTTAAAGTAAAATATGGTAAAACTCTTAGTTTTCAATACATTTTCAAATTGACCAACCATAAATTTCAAGGCTAGTAACATTTTAAAATGACCTAATGTGGAAGGGAAGCTGTGACTCGCCCCAGAGGGCATCTGTCCTGATTATGACAGAAGTTATGGAGACAACTGATAGTCTTGTATAGATGGATATTCATATGAAGCAATCAAATAAATAATGTATAAATCGCAGGTGATGAAATGATTTGCTAATTGTTGAAACTCTAGTCAATAATCTAAAATAATTAGTTTAGAAAAACATGAAACTTTATACTTTCAAAACCTATTTTCTTCCAGAGAAGATCTTCTTGAACAATGTATCAGTCTGTCAGGCGATGCTGGCCATCAGGTATTGCTTTGACTTGCCCAGTCTGTCAGGCGATGCTGGCCCTCAGGTATTGCTTTGACTGTTGACCAGGGGTGTAAATAAAAGTCTTATGGACAATGTTCTTAAAAATTTTGTCCATGCTTCCACGTCCTGTGATATAGTTTCTTCTGGCGTGACTACTGTTTGTCCTGGGAACTGGTCGTGGTGTGCATGGTATACTCTGTGGATCATGCATCAGTCGGCACATCCTAAAACCGGTATCCAAATTAGCATTAGACCACCCTTCCGTTTTCACTCTCGGCACCGCCCTTGACGACAGAGGGCACCGCCCATACCGTTTGAAGAGTAGTTCCATTCTTTTTCCTTTGTCTAGTTCAGCATTGCTCTCACCTTCTGGCTTAACTCGTGGCTCAGGTCTGGGCGTGGCTTTGTTGTGTCCATACTTATGTAGGTTATCACTCATTCGTTTTCCTCGATTGTTTTCCAATCGTGGTTCCTCCTCCAAGTTTAGACGTGGCACAAAACTTGGTGTTAGGGACAGAGTTCCGTAGTTGTGTATAATCTTCTTGATTCTGCCACCCTATGGAATCACAATAAAGACATGTTTATTACAGCTGATTACTGTCTACTAGAGGCGTGTATAAGAAATTAAACCAACTTTCATCAGCGTCGAATCTAGGCAGGGGCCGTCGCCCAGGGCGGAAGCGCCATAAGTAATACTGTGGGATGCTACAATCAAATTGACGTTAATGTTTAAGGGGGGGGAGATGAGATGGTTGGAGTTTGTTCAGTGCGCCAAAAAATCCGGTAAAATAGCTAATTATTGTACACTACCCACAATGCAGCTGGTTCTTCTTGAATAAGAGATCAGTCGCATGTCTAATTCTCCATCATTCCGGTATGTAGGTCCCGTAGACTGCGTTACTGATATTATCTGATGAGTTCTTCCATTGGTCACATTTCGTATATTATGTTTTGCCAGCCACAAAAATGTTTGGATCAGTCACCTGGTGTGACCAGTCCGTAGGACTTATGTCTGGTGAAGAATTTGCACAACCACAGTGCCAGCTGTATGTGCTGCTGGAGCGGAGAGCTCAGCACTTATGGGAATATCCCGTATGCTATGATTACTTATTTATAGCCAAGACTCGGAAATATTTGCAACACCGTCATCTGACATACTCTTATGTTTTCAATACAATATACTCTAATAACATATCATCTGACACATGTTGTAATACAATATACTCTATGATGTAATGACCGTACTGACAAACCAACCATGCAACAGAAAGCCTTAGTAGATGTCATGCCTTTATATTGAGGTTATCTTCTTATAGGAGCTTCAGGGCACGTCATCTATACAATCCCGTAGTCGTAACCTTCGATAACAGTTACAATGTTGTTCCGGCAGGCCGACGTTGTGCTTGAACTAGTTACGGGCATGGCGTGGATGGGCGGAACAACAAAGAAACATGTCCAAGGGCCAGAGTTGTGCCCTGATGTCGACGTCTGTTTCGGCGGCATTGGACTCGAAACACCGAGTCGAATGGCTGTTGAAACAGAGGGCGGAGCACTTATGGGAATGCCCCACGTGCTGTCAGGCCAGTTTTCTAATCAAGAATCAAGACTGTACTGACGTCATGTGGACTGGTCAACACCAATAATGTACCACTAAATTATATATCTATTGTGTTTTCTCTGCTTTTGCTGTAAGGTGTCGCAGGGTTGAATGACGATCGGTTTTCGGGCTATGGCACTTTTGGTCGCTTGATATACAATAATATTGTGATGTCTCAGAATATTGGTAACTCCTAAAATCCAGTCTTTTTGGTCTTCCTCTGTATCTTGCTGTTTACATTTTCATGTTGTATGCTCTTGCCTTTGGCCAATATGGGCTCAATTAAGTGGCCGAACCATTTCAGTCTTTTTTTTTTCAACATATTTTTGACCATAAATGTTGACCATCTCATATTTCAACATACATGTATTTGACCATAAATGTTGTTCCAACAGTTCTTGTAATGTCCTAATTCCTCACTTGATCTCTTCTTGTTCTGATTGCTGCTTTTCTTAGACATCTCATTTCATACGTACTACGCGTTATCTCTTGTTCTTTTGTTAGTGTCCTTGTCTAACAATCATAACGTAATGTTGGTATGAAAATTGAATTTATGATTTGCCTTTTGGTTTCCATCGGGATAGATTTATGTTTCAAAATTGGTGCAAGTTCATAGTATACTAAATTATTGAAGGTTCTAATATTATTGGATATCGGCATACATAATGGCTCCTTAAGAAGATAGGACGAGTGACCGATGCAACAAACGCTTGTGAATCTGCAACACTGAGCAGACTGCATGAAATCCATGTCAAGAGTGATGTGGCTTAACAAGGACGTTAAGCGGGAAGAGGAGAGTGGTAAACCAATACACAGTCAGAGGGATGATATCTTGAGCAGATCCACGTACTTATGTTTTGATCTGCAGTGACGATGATCTTTTGACGAATTGTGCACAATCGCGGAATATAAATTATACTTAAACACATACACAGTATTGCATACTGATACGAGTTGGTCTTAAGGGTATGGGAGAACGCTCTGGGTGATCACTTCCACACCCCTCCACAAGACACAAAAAAAGTGCATGTAGGAGGCAACAAGAGCTGCATCTCTCATAATTGACGAGGATCGAAAGAAACAAACACCTACCGTTTTGAGTATACAATTTTAAATTCATATTTCCTGACTATACTGTTGTTAAAATGAAAATATACCGTTTGTAATCTTTTTCTGTATTCGCTCTCTGATAACCAGCACAAACAGTATGGTTTCCGCTGAGGAGCATGAAGTACTTTGTACTGATGGTTTACAGTGAGGTACTTTGTACTGATGGTTTATAGTGTACTACTTTGTGATGCTGGTTTATAGTGACGTACTTTGTACTGATGGTTTATAGTGTACTACTTTGTGCTGCTGGTTTATAGTGTACTACTTTGTGCTGCTGGTTTATAGTGACGTACTTTGTACTGATGGTTTATAGTTTACTACTTTGTGCTGATGGTTTATAGTGAAGTACTTTGTGCTGCTGGTTTATAGTGAAGTACTTTGTGCTGATGGTTTATAGTGAAGTACTTTGTACTGATGGTTTATAGTGAAGTACTTTGTGCTGCTGGTTTATAGTGAAGTACTTTGTGCTGCTGGTTTATAGTGAAGTACTTTGTACTAATGGGGTATAGTGAAGTACTGTGTGCTGCTGGTTTACAGTGAAGTACTTTGTGCTGCTGGTTTATAGTGAAGTACTTTGTGCTGCTGGTTTACAGTGAAGTACTTTGTGCTGCTGGTTTACAGTGAAGTACTTTGTGCTGATGGCTTATAGTGTTATATTGAAGCTTCGTTATTTGCCATATCTGTCGCCAGGCAAACTAGTGAGTGTGTCTTATACGCGGTGATGGTTTATCATCTACTCTGCCCTTGGAAATTGTAGGCCAAAATGTGTCCATGAATATCAGTTTCATAGGAGAAGGTGAGCAGGGAATTTAGGCTTCGGTCGATTACGTCTATCTCGAACGTGGTCGTTCGTTGCCAGTGAGCATGTCTCATATAATTAGACGCCAGTGCCCTGGGGTACTGTCCCTTATATCGACAGTGAGCCTGGTTCTAGTACAGTAAAGTGCTCGAACAGCAAAGTTGGACTAGGTTTGGGGAACTCTTCTTACAATGAAATATAATGCCAATCCTCTATTCATTTTGAGTACTTTTCGTTGGCTGTTGTTCAGTGTGCCTTTTTTGTGTGCATATTTTTAAAATCTTATATAGTATATATTCTTAGCTAATATTCCTTTGTATTAAAATTTACCCTCATTAACAAATCACCGGGAGCAGACGGTATAACTAATGAAGCGATAAGAGAATGCAAGGAAACAGGGATGAAATTACTAGCAAGGCTATTCAAAATAGCATGAGAAGAAATAGTACTAGAAGACTGACAGAACTCAATAATAGTACCAATATGGAAGAACAAAGGAAACAAAAGATAATGCGAATCATACAGAGTATCTCCCTACTAAGTCACACAGGAAAAATGTATGTGAAAATATTAGAAATACATCTAAGATACATCACAAACCCATAATTGAGCTCCCCCCAGTTTGGATCCAGGAGAGGAGTAAGTTGTACAGATGCTGTTTTTTCCTTGAGACAACTAAGTGAAAAATCAATATAATATGATCAAGAACTAAACACAATATTCATTGACCAGGAAAAAGCGTTCGATAGAGTCAATAGAAATACTTTATGGGAAACACTACAAAACTAGAGAATCAGAGGTCAGTTATTAGCAAAATATAAAAACCCTTTACCAGAACTGGCAAAGCTCAGTAAGAACTGCCGACTGAATGACTTCATCTTTCGAAATATAATCAGGGGTAAGACCAGAATGTATGCTTTCACCTCTACTTTTTAACATATACATGGACAGAATAACAAAAGAATCCCAAAACAAGAAAGTAAACAGTGCATCCACAAGAGAAGAATCTGATGGAGGAATTAAATAGCCTGCAATCAACGAATTGCTATTTGTTGATGATCAATGCCTTGTCTACGAAGAGGTATAGCAGATACAAAATCAAGCACTCACGACAACATCTGCCAAGTATAACATGAAAATAAATACTCAGACAACAGAAATAATTAAAATCAGATAGTCACCAAATCTAGTGAACCAAATAAACAAATCAATCACCAAACAAACAACACTAAAGTGGAAAAAAAACGTATAAATTTCAATATCTGGGAAGTATATTCACAGACAACGAAAAATTAGACAGAGATTGAGACAAGATGACAGAAAGTAAACATATTGACATACCAGCTATCACCATTACTGCTCAACCCAAAGATTAAGATGAAAGTCAAGAGACAGATGATAAACAGTAGGGGCAGTTTTTATGCCAACACTCTGCTATCAATGTCAGACATTGAGACTGACAGAAGACCAGCAAAGAAAACTTACATGTGAGATGAAATGCCCGAGAAAAGCCGCAAGAGTGACCAAACTAGACAAAATGAGAAATTGTGAAATCAGGAGAAGAATTAGTATGACCATGCACAGAATACATCGAGAATTAACAACTACAATAGTTTAAACACCTTATGAGAATTAACCATAACGAACTACCAACAAGAACATATAACATAAGAAGATCTGAATACAGGACCAGACGAAGACATATAACAAGATGATAACATCAAAGCAACACTGAACAAATACGGATCCAACGTAGCAAGTCCACACATTTGGCCTTGGATAGATAAATAAAGCTCCCAGTCACCACATCTACGTTTAAAGACAAGTGTGTATATTCCGACCATCATCCACCTGGGAATTTACAATATACAGTATTCCTTAGCAGCTTCTTATGATTATTTTTCCCCCATATAAACTGCATGATCACACATCTCATTAGGGAATGAGGACCACGGAATTTGTCATTCCATGAACACAATATAAAACTGGACAAAAATAAAATGTCTTGAGTTGCCACCTTAACCCCTATATTACACGGTGTAGTTGGTTTTTGTTGTTGTTTTTTTTAACAGTAAACCAATTCGACTCAGATATCTTCGTCATTTTTGTGTTCACATTTTAAACGGCCATTTCCTTTGGAACCAGATTTTTTTTCCAATGGATCCTTAAAATTTTCTAAATGATACATGATTTTTATGATATTCTGCAAGCATTATAATTTGTTAACAATCAATTTATGCCCCAAAATTTTGGACATAACAATTTTTTTAAACACTTTTTACGAGGTATATTTTTTCTTGGTACAATACGGGGAAAAGTACCTACATTTTAATGGAAAAATATCATTTAATTAAAAAACGAAACGAAATAGCCATAAAGACATTTTACAGCCGCTAGACGCATTGATCTGAGTACTACGGACTGAGACACCCCCCTCCCCAAAAAAAACACCATTCCAGCCCCCACTCCAGTGGTTAAGTCATTATGTGTGTGGAAAATGGGATAACCAAAAATGTGCAGAATACGCAGCAAATCTGTCTATGGTGAGCTAGAGAAGGGTATACGATCTCAAGGTGGCCAAAGGAAGCGCTACAATGACTTGTTAAATGACTCACTGAAAGCCTTTGAAATAGACCACGATACATGGGAAGAACTTGCACAAAATAGATCTACATGGCGTTCTAAAATAAAAAAGAGCGCATCATCTTGTGAAAAGAAGAGAAATGCAGCAGCTCAACAGCGGAGAGCAGCTAGAAAGTCACGGATAGACCAAGATCCGTCTACAGTCGTTATTCCATGTCCAAACTGTCCAAGGACATTTACAGCTCGAATTAGCCATCTACGAACTCATAATCAAGTACATAACTAAAATTGAATTTTCAAAAGTGGATGTAACAAATGGTCATCATCACGTGATGGACGAACACCATAACAGACCAGAGCACAATTTGATAGTATTGGGTATTAACTGTCATGGTCATTGATTTTGTACACTCTTGTATGGCAAGGGACACCCGTAAAACCGCGGGCATGACTCATCAGATGTGGTAATAGAGCTTATGACATATTAAAAAATAGAGGTCGCTGTACAGGTATTCCTGCCATAACGATCTGAGAGTTTTAATAGTCGGTACTAACCTTGCTAATGTCTGCTATTTCTTGCCCCTCTGATTTCACACGTGGATATCTAGGCGAGGCACCTCTCCTGGCGTAATCATGAACAATGACTTTCATGCGAGGTCCCCTGCTAACGTGTGCTATAGATTCTCCTTCTGGCTTTATCCTGGGAGGGGCTGTATTGGGACGTGGCGATGCTGATCCTGTGAGGTACAGACCGTATTAACAACTTACAAATAATAATAATCATAATTAAGTTGTATCATATTATTTGAAGGCATGGCACCTGATGATGATGATGATTATACTTGGGCAATGAATGTAATATTCGATTAGTTCTGGCAAATATGTCAATACGTTGTAGAACAACAACAGTGTTGCAGTTAAGGAAATACTGTACAAAACATGAGTATTATTATATCTATCTATTGTCTTTTCCACCAGCGCTGTCAGGCGTCGTTGGGAGTTGAAGTTTTCTGTTTTTGACCATCTTTGTTGCGCTTGCCATGGTTAGTTAGGCCGTGTTTTTAAACAATCTCTCTGATTAAATCTTCCCATCTTCGTGGTCTTCCTCTTGCGTTGTAGCCGTTTTTTTCTGTTGTTGTATGGCTGGTTATGGTGGTTCCATTCGCATAAAGTGTTCGAACCAGTTGATTATCAATAATGCTATATAAATGTTGTAGCTCCACTGTTAGTGAACCAGTTTCCTAGTCTATGCTTCAATTTTCAGTTCAAACGGAAATATATATTTAAATCCACAATGGATTCCAGGTCGAAACCGTCTAAGGAAATGAGTTCCAGAACTTCTGGGAACGTAAGGGCGGCAGGCGTGATATTGATATCATCCCTAGGTATGCGTTTGGTAAAGAAAAATACGAAATATGTCTCAATTACAAAGACAAAGTAAAACTTGATATGAATGCCTGACACTATAAAACTAGAGTAGGCGTGGACAAAATACGACCCCCCTGATTAAATCTGGTACATCAAATAATTTTTTCTAAACCGACAGGCTCATCCACAAGAATGCAACGCTTGTCCAGAAAGCGCTACTTCTGAAGTTCCAAGTGATTAGAAAAATACTTTTTGGTGTCCGTATCTCAAAGAGAAATGCTCTTTCCAGCACTCCAGAGAAGGTGATCCACCTCTCATCTAGAGAGAGAGAAAGATAGAGAGAGAGAAACACAAGCATCACACCACACATGTTCTATTCAGATACTACTGATTTGAGAACATTTTTGTTAATTCACCGTAATTGAAAGTCTATACAAAATAATGTCGTGTGTTTGGATAAGAAATAATTGCTCGCTGAATATATTATAGTTCTTCTCCAGACTAACAATACAAATTATACACAAATTGACCAATCAAGTGTAGTTATGCAGTTGTAGGAGGAGTTTAAGAATGTAACATTTGATTGACAAGTGACGCAATTGTTTACGCTCAAAAATGATGTCAAAGCTGCCAATACATTCTGCTGAAAAACCATCATTAGCAGAATTTTTTTTTTCAACATCAATAGTCAGTTTTGGTTATATCATGGCGCATAACCAGAAATAATATTGGAGGTATCCATACAGGCACACAAACAAACGCATACACAAGCTCGTTTTATTTCAATCTCAACAAATGGTTGTTCGAAGAATTTCTTACGCTGAGATCACACTAGTATAACTCTTCTCAATTACTCAATCTAAGCACTAATGAATCTCGGAGTCGGAAGATCGAGCCACTGAAATACGAATCTCTTAACTGCATATTTCAACTAATGGCATAGATCCAAACTGTGCAGCTCTTCCAACCTTAACCACTGATTTACGTCAAAATGCCTTTTTTATACACACACACACACACACACCAAAAAAAAAAAGCATAAGATAGAATGAACGTTTTTATCGTGACTCAATAGTAGTGAGTTTGACAAAACAAGCTGGCAACACTGTATGAAAACATGCGTTTGTAAAGCAGACGACAGTCTTTTACCTTTCGATATCGATTCATTACGGCGAATTATTAGCGAAGGTGGAAGAAGCAGTGTACAGATTGGGAGTAGGGAGGTGCGCATAGAAAACTGTGGGTTCTTGTTTGGATCGCGTGCCTCCCAGTGTTTATAGCGCTATTAGTTTATAAATTATTGTTCGATCGTAATTTTTTTGTAATTTGTAATGGGGAAATAATCAGCGAAATTATGAAGAACACAGTTTGTGTCTCCCTTGAGACACAGATGTATAGAATTCAGAAATGGGGAGGGGGTAGGTAGGAGTAAAATTAGTTCTAACACTACCCCCTAATTATCGCCCCCACCCACATAAACTCTATCATTATCCCTTCTCTTCCGATGTGCAACCGTTTCATAAAATGTGTGCTAAAATAAGACATTTTGTGTTTTTGCTACACTGTCTGAAATGACGTAATTTCCTTGACGGCACGAAAACCATGCGGACAGTAACAAACTCGAAATGAACCTGTTAATACTGTTATTTCGCTCCCATTTCGTATACTGGTGAAATATAGGAGGACACGCGTTCCAAACAATAACTTTCACGGTCCAGGTCTCACAAGTGTATAGCATGTCTCTGTTAACACATTTTTGCAACTAACCTATTATCCTAACGGTTTCATGGACATAAATTAGGATTCTGTAAAGAATTTAAAAAAATAATAGACAAGATTGCACATCCAGAAAACAAGAACAAGACAAATATTGCGAAAAGTGTACACTCACCAGTTAATAAGGGCGGTACAGTACCAAACATGAATAAGACAAAGGGCGGTACAGTGCCAAACATGAATAAGACAAATGTTGAGACAAGTGTACACTCACCATTTAACAAGGGTGGTATATTACCAAACCACCCTATCTTGTAGTTATTTCTAGAATCAGAAGTCGGACATCTAGGATTTGGTTTTGGAGTTTTAACTATTGGCGCAGTATCGTCAAAGACTCTATGCTTGATAGTGCCTTTGTTTCTTGTGTAATTGGGTTCTCCTTCGATCTTGACTCTTGGCCCCTTAGTCGGCGTAGGTAAATCTCCATGACTTGGATATATAGGCAAGGGCTGACTTAACGTCATTGCTAGAGAAGACCATGAACATGAAAGTTATTATTTATTTAGTTAATGGATATATAATTCTCTCTGCACATCGAACCGTCTGTCCACAAGTGCTATACGATCTCATCTTCAAGATATCTTTCATTCACCACACATACTTCAGAAACAAAAATGTAGATTTAAACACCAAAATAACACTATTCAAAACGAGTATTATGCCACCGCTGTGATACCGAATCCAAACATGGACAATGACAGCACAAGACAAACGTAAACTTGTGACAGCTGAAATGGCATGCTTACGCAGAATCCTAGGAATATTGGTAATAGACAGGGTGAGGAACGAGATAATTATACAAAAAAAACAGGCACGACCCCAATCTTGGAATGTATTAAGAGACAACACATCAAATGGTTTGTACACATCAGCAGACTACCATCAGACAGCATACAACAGCAAGCTGTGCAACACAGATACAATGAAGGCAGACCTAGACCCCAATCACGCAAACGATGGACCACTAAAATAACAAAGACGAAAAATTCCAAAATATACTCAGCACACAAGAGGGCCGTCTACAGAAAACTCTTCTGCCCCTGACGCTGAAAGGTAACAAAGGGTTTATTGAACAGATATATAGATAGGCCACACATACTTTGTTTTAGTTTGCTAGTCTCCTCTGCTCTGGTTATCTGCATTAACACTCATTTAGTCAAGCCCCTCTTGACATCGTGTTCTTGCAGTCTTCTAAAGGTTTAATATTCACAAGCATTAGATATATCGGTCAGGCGAAACTTGGAACAGGGTATTGAAGTTTTACTAATCAATGTGCAACGCACATAATAACGCACACATATATTATTATGCGGGTTACTAGTGATTATAAAAATATCATTACAGTGCTTCAAAATTCGTATGTTGGATTACAGTTTTACTGCAGTTGGCAATGTCGTATATATGATTATATTAAGGAGGAAGTTTTACTTAAATTTTTTTTTTAAACCAGTCATATGTCAGTTCTCATGTGTTAAAATCATTGTTTTGTGGGGCATTTGAAGACATTTTTTGTGAATAATGGCTAGGGAGAGGTTTTTATATCTACGGGCCTGGCAGTTAGTACATATTATCTATATCGGTCTCTTGTCTTAAGTCCCAGAATGTATTCAGAACATCAACTCAGTACATTGCGTGTCAAGTCATGCATCAATTGTCGTCGTACCAGCCAGTATGTCAGCGTGGTCATGACATGGGACACCATCAGGATAAAGAACCAATAGTGAGCTGATTCTGGTATCTTAGAACGTTTCCAGATTCAAACCATTGCCTGCTCTGCTATACTCAATCTTTCTCATCGTGATAATTGAAAAGTTGTGAAGCGAGAAGCGGTGTTAATTTGTGGGTCTTCGTTTTAAGATCAGATACAACATTGGTGGGTCTTTGGTTTAAGATCAGCTACAACATTGGTGGGTCTTCAGTGTAAGATCAACTACAACATTGGTGGGTCTTCGGTTTAAGATCAGCTACAACATTGGTGGGTCTTCGGTTTAAGACCAGCTACAACATTGGTGGGTCTTCGGTTTAAGATCAGATACAACATTGGTGGGTTTTCAGTGTAAGATCAACTACAACATTGGTGGGTCTTCGGTTTAAGATCAGATACAACATTGGTGGGTCTGTGCTGTAAGATCAGCTACAACATTGGTGGGTCTTCGGTTTAAGATCAGATATAACATTGGTGGGTTTTCAGTGTAAGATCAACTACAACATTGGTGGGTCTTCGGTTTAAGATCAGATACAACATTGGTGGGTTTTCAGTGTAAGATCAACTACAACATTGGTGGATCTTCGGTTTAAGATCAGATACAACATTGGTGGGTCTGTGCTGTAAGATCAGCTACAACATTGGTGGGTCTACGGTTTAAGATCAGATATAATATTGGTAGGTGTTCGGTGTAATATAAGCTACAAAAAATACATCTAAAATAGTATCACCAACAAACAATTTTGCTATAATTTTCACCACAACCTGTAGCTCTCACCACAACCTGTACTTCCCACCACAACCTGTATCTCTCACCACAACCTATAGCTCTCACCACAACCTGCAGCTCTCACCACAAATTTTATCATTATGTCCGTAATTGCTATAGTTCTGTTCACAAATATTATAGTTTTAATCACGATTGTTATGACAATAGTAACAGTTCTCTTCACAATCGTTATGGATGGCACGACCCTTGTTATCTGACAAACACCTGCATATATCACTATATGACATTGGTGTGAGACTTCTTGAGCTCGGGTTTAACCATAACAGAACTCCAGGGAAGATCTGTATACAGAAAGTAAACATGACATGAAAAACTGATTTTTCATCATTTCCGTGCATTGCGTTGATCAGTCTTTGCTTTTATTTTTCTGGCAAGCAACTCTAAGTATATAAATAGTGCCCAACAAAAATCTCAACATTAATCAAATTCACAAATTAAGTTCTAATTAATTATGTACAGAGGTCTTTTTAAGTCGACGGTCTCGCCATATATAGAAGACCTGTTTTTTTGGAACTAATTTAGACCCCATCCTGTTTTTTTGAACGTTTTTTTTCACCCGGTTGACCACTGTTTATATTCTTGTCTATTTTTGGTATGCAATTCTAATTATGAATATTGACCAAGCGGATGCCCAATACGAGGACCCATCTGGTTAAGTGACAAATTAGATAACAGGTCTGTAGTACCCCCTCAATGGTCACGCTTTAATTAACACGTCAGGGAGATCCCAGACAGCAAACAAAACCATTATTTAGCAGTAGAAATCACAGAAACGTCTTAGCTTAGTGGGTAAAATCCTGGACGTCTGTAATAGATTTCATATGATCATGTCAAAGTCATTCGCCCGTTGAAAAGGAAACCATATTTCGAATTCACTCTTTAATCAGAGTTAGCCAAACACAAAAAAAAGATTATAAATATTTCGTACACGATTCAAACACAACCAAACAATCGGTGATCATGTTCTGTGAATGCCGCAATCGTTACTAGGTGCGCACTAATCTTGACGCTACTAATCACTTTTCTAGTTACTCACTGTCTAGTCAACTGGAAACTGGTTGTTCAATGTCTAGTCAGCTGGAAACTCATGGGATAAATCGCATCTCAAATCAGCTACCTATCATTTACATGGTCGCAGTCTAATGTTTACTTCGAATGGTTTCAATGGACGGAAATGAAAGCATGAAATTCACGCCCGTGGATAAGAAGGTGTGTTGAAACCCCCCCCCCCCCATGCAAATAATAACATGACATTTTGTACTAGGAATGTAGCCAAACTGTGTTTAGAATCGCCTCCGTTAGAAATTCTTCACAAAAAAGGTGAAGGGATTTGCTCACCAAAAGAAGGGTTTTGCAAATGAGAAATGGCGAATAGCCGTTTCTGTCAATAAAAAACCCCCTTCTTACGGTGAAAACGCATCTACTGCCTTGACGAAAGTTTTATAGTTTTGCACATTATAAAAACGAAGCGATGTTTCGACTATTCGCCTTCATCAAGGAAAGGTTACACGTCACAAATCGTGTTAGTATTCTTAAAGAAACTAATTATACTACAAGCACATCTCTACTCAGTCTGTGTGTAGGGAACTACTTTCTTAAACGAAAAGGTTCGGACACGAAATTACTTGTCCGAGTACACTAACGTAAGCAGTACATAACTTACTTCTACAAGAAACTAGTCTGAATAAAATACAAGTAGTCAACATAAAACTGACTTCCAGGAATAACAAACATGAGTCGACATAAATCTCTTGTCCATTATGTAGGTTTATGTACATCACATTTGTGGTAAGAAAACGTTCCTGACAATCTCAGAATGGGAAGGCTGACAATAGCAATACTGTAATCTGTTATACATGTCGTACGAGACAACTAAGGAGGTATGGGGTGGAGTTGACTGTCGCGTCCCATAGAGGGTCAGAGTTTCCCAGAAACTATGTTGAAACAGCGTGTCAAGCTGAAAGGCACATATATCGCAGTGAAGGTATAAACCTTTACGCGGAGCACTCAGTTTTCTGGACTACATCCGGGCAATCTGCGGTGGTTTAATAACGAACTCAGAAGAATAAGTAAACTTCCATGTTCAGACTTACCTGTGCGGAATAAAAACAAGCTTATACACACAAAACCCTTGTCTGTCAATGACCTGTCTTTGTTTACTACAAGAAACTTCCAAGCTACCGATACTTGTGTTGTTCCATCATTTGGTTTGACTTTCTAAATTACTTGGCGATACCACGGATTTTAAACTTTCCTGTTAACAATCTACATAGTACAGATACAGCCCTAGAGTCTTTGAAATTAAGTCTTGTAACATTTACACGTGTACCTATTTCCGTTAATTTTTATATCGAAACTAAATCTGGAGACACAGTATGCTTGTGTGCTAGGAGAAACCACTAACTATTTATTAAGTTCATTGAACCGAAACACTGGCACAATATGTCAGGTATAGTTTGACGGGCAGACTTATTTCATGTACGTCTGTGTGGAAAAATTGCATTAGAAGGCAAAGAATACAAGAAGGCAGTCAAAATCGATAATTATTAATATGACAAACACATCAATGTTGTCGTTTAAACATGACGTTATGTTTATTGAGATCATCAGGTGCCATGCCGGCTAGCGTAAGTGGTCATGGCTCTCCACAGCTCTCTGTCCACAGTATTATGTATCAAGGTCGTTGTTGTTTCCTTGCCGTGCCAGGCTGTCAAACTGTCTAATATTTTCTCACGTTGTCGCCCTCTGTCTCTGCTGCCTTCAATTTTGCCTGTTGTGACTATGTTCTCTAAACCTGCCTGTCTCATGAAGTGGCCAAAAACAAAGAGATTGCGTTTTTCTTATATTGTTGATTAAGGCCCGTTTCGCATTTAAATCTGTCGACACCCCTACATTAGTTTTTCTGGCAGTCCATGGTATTCTCAGCATTCTTCTGTATAACCACATCTCTGTTGCCTCTAATTTCCCACTTTTCAGTTTGTTTGTTTGTTTGTTTTGCGTTCGCTCCATTGTATCCATCACGGATATCCGTGCGATTTCCGCCGGAAGCGTGGTTACGTTGTGCCACCGTTATGCGCCTTGTAGGCCTAGCACATCCGATTTCGGCATGCCTTGACAATTCAGGTGGGCTACCCTTAGCCTGTGACAGCCTCTATATCTGTCTCCAGGCACGCGTAGTAGCGACTCTTCGCCCAGACGATTTTTGCTCTCGTCTGACTCGCACGAGGTGTTCCACTGTCTATGAACTTGCCTCGTGTAATTGGACGGGCTGTGCCTGTGCCCATTGGGTACTGAACCGTTTCTCATCCGTGAGCCTGGTTCCTTAAGGGGAAGCACTCAACAGAGGAGTTGGACTCTGGCTCTTTCGCCCGCCCTCTTAGCCGAGGTGTCATTCACCGACATCGTGTACCCCTTGTCCAAGTTCGAGTCTCACACCACGCGTTTGAGAGCAAGGCGTTCTCGAGCTGAGCGTCCTTGTTCCAATAGCGCCTGAGCCCATCAAGTACTGAACCCTTTCTCTCTTCAAGTGTATTTCCGGTGTAGGAAAACCTGACAAAAGAGTTGGGCCAGGGCTAAATCGTTGTCCCTTTTGTGACTGAGCCCATCGGGTACGGGACCCTTTCTCTCAGCAAGTGTACTTCCGGTATAGGAAACCTTGACATTAGAGTTGGACCAGGACTACCATCGTTGTCCCTTTCTTGCCTAAGCCCATCGGGAACAGAACCCTTTCTCTTCGCGAGCATATTTCCGGTTTAGGAAGGCTCGACATTAGAGTTGGATTAAGTCTTCTTTCTTTACCAAACGCCAATGAATGGGTCTGGGTCTCTGCCTGTAAGGAACACAGGTAACTAGATGCTCGTCTCGAGCTGACGGAGCTTGTAGTTCCCCTTTCCTAGAGACTTTTCACTTTCTATTTGCAGTTCGCGCTGCCCTCTAGCGCTGTTCTGCCCTTTAATTGTTTTATTGTACTCGGTATGAAATCTATTTGTCTCTCGCCATGCATCTACCTTTACGTGCATTTTACATTGGCCGCCCCTCCAATGTTCGGACTGGACTGACTAGCTTCACTGTATGTCGACAGTGTCGCTATTTGTGGTGATGCTGGTGGTGTCGGAGATATTGTCTGTCTCTTGTGCAGACAAATCTCTTTCCATCTGCTACCTCCACATACTCGGACACGATCCCCAAATGATTTGGCCAGAATCAGCTCGAGCTGCTGTATTTCTGTTTCCAGGGTGCACCGCGTGGAGGTACATTTGGGTCTTGGTTATCTGCTAACCCTGGGTCCGCCTAGAGCAATGCGTTCCCTTTGCACCCCTCCAGTGTGTTTATTGTCCAAGACTCGCACCCATATGTTAGTGTAGGGGTTATAAAGCACTGCAGAACTCTCTTTCTCACTTCTAATGACAGGGTCATATTACACAGTTTATTGAGAAGAAAATTATAAAACGCATCAAGACAATCAGTATGTTATTACACAGTTGGTATGAATTATTAAGGTACATCATAATGCTATAATGAACTAACATCTAACGAGGTTGCAATGGTTTTCGTAAGCAAAGATGGAGATCCACCCATTTCACCGCAACATTCGCAATTATTCATTCATAAAATATTGGTTATGGACTGTACGATGTCATACTTGCCGGGTTTGCAAGCACATTGTCAATGTGAGGTATATGAACGTAAGCGCCGAAATAACCCCCCCCCCACCCCCGACGGAATCCAGTCTGATATAATCAAATTGGACTAACTTAAGCAGGCATCACTATCATAGAATGCATGCTACCATTCCTTATCTGATCTACATCCTACCATTACGTTATCTAAACTATATCCTACCATTACGTTATCTGTACTACATCCTACCATTATGTTATCTGTACTACATCCTACCATTATGTTATCTGTACTACATCCTACCATTATGTTATCTGTACTACGTCCTACCACTATGTTATCTGTACTACATTCTACCATTACGTAATCTAAGCTACATCCTACCATTATGTTATCTGTACTACATCCTACCATTATGTTATCTGTACTACATCCTACTATTATGTTATTTGTACTACATCCTACCATTATGTTATCTGTACTACATCCTACCATTATGTTATCTGTACTACGTCCTACCACTATGTTATCTGTACTACATTCTACCATTACGTAATCTAAGCTACATCCTACCATTATATTATCTGTACTACATCCTACCATTATGTTATCTGTACTACATCCTTCTATTCTTCAAGAGTTTGAGAAGGAATGTAAAAGAAGACGTACGACAATACTAGAACGTGCACCATTAGACATTGATATGTTGTCATGGGAACAGGATGCCATGGAACTTGTTGCATAAAGAGGAAATATCTGAAATAGCATAAAGATAAAGTAGAAATTGATAGCAGTTAGATCAAGGAACGCACGTCTAAAAGGCATATAACAGCATAAAATAGTACCAGTGTGCCTGAGATTCTAGTTCATACTATGGAAGACTTTCTGTGGACCATATTATTTTGTTTTGAGTCACATCCATCATCTGCATTGATTGTAGATTATATTTCATATAGCACAACAATAATAATATCATCGGGAAAGACGGAAAGGTGCCAAAGACAGATCGATGATAATGGTTATGATGATAATGGTGATGATGATAATGAAATAATCCCTTTAGCTGGGAGTAGGTAACATTTTACAGCATATTTCCTTTATGACAAAAGTACACGTCCTTCTCAGTTGAATTACCTGCGTAACATTCGCGCTAGTATGAAGTTTGGCCTCTCAACGGCACGGTGTTGCTAGGGATTTTGTGGATGCATGTTTGGTCTCCGAAGGGAGACTTTCCAGTGCGGCAGCATCCTAAGATCGTTACGTCCTGCCAGGAATGTAGTATATGGCCTATACTTCTAGACTCACTAGTTCATCATTGAGGAGCGCAGTTGCTTAATTGATAGTGAGCTTGCCTACTATCACAGGGTTACAGCGTGTCAGGTTCGAATTAACGTTCGGACAAAAATAAATTCGGGTCGTGATTTCTTGTTTGATACAACCGCTCCTCCAGTCGACTCAACTGTAAATGGGTACCTGATGGATGAATTGGGGCAGGTAACCGCAACAAGAAAAAGAACTGTCCACCGCACCCAGGGCCGGATTTAGAATTGATAGCGCCTATGCTATTTGAAATATGGGGCCCTAAGCTATTTGAGATATGGAGCCCTTTAACGATTAAGAATATATAGATTGTGAAATTTAAAAAAATGTGTTGGGGCCCCAAGAAAGTGGGACCCTAAGCTATAACTTGTTTAGCTTATAAGTAAATCCGGCACTGACCGCACCTAATAGTTACTGCGGTTTAGTACACGAAGAGTTATCTTCATCCCATGGTTGCTACCATGGGACCTACCTTTAGTTCGTCATTCGTCCGTCAGCTTTGTTGACCTGTCTACAATGATGATGCATCTAGCGTTCCAGACCACCCTAGGACTACATCACATAATTACAAAGATGCCAGAATGTCTGCTTCTCTTCACTACATAGAAATTATATGGCAGTAAGAAACGGTACAAGCATTTAAACCAAGAGTCGAGTACAAAGGGACACATAACATGAAACATTTGTAACTAAAGATAAATGTTGGAGGGATCTTCACTGTGAGACAACTCATCACGAAAAATCTATTTATGTGACGTGTTCTGTAAGTCACTCATTCAAATTTGCTTCAACACGTTCTAGAAGTTATAAAGGGTGACTTCTGCAGTAAAACTGTTAACAGGCGAAATTTGATAACAGGTTATGCTAGTCATCGAAAATTTAATTAAAAATGCGTACACAAATAGACGTTTCAATCAAAATGCCTTTTTGAATAACACAACATAGGTCCATAATTTACGAAGAGTAAAGAACGGACATGTCCACAATCACATAATAGAGTAACTTCAAGCTGTGAGAATACTGTATCCTGATGTCTCTGTTGTGATTGTGAACGTTTATGCATGATATGTTATGTTTCTGTTGTGATTGTGAACGTTTATGCATGATATGTTATGTTTCTGTTGTGGTTGTGAACGTTTATGCATGATATGTTATGTTTCTGTTGTGGTTGTGAACGTTTATGCATGATATGTTATGTTTCTGTTGTGATTGTGAACGTTTATGCATGATATGTTATGTTTCTGTTGTGGTTGTGAACGTTTATGCATGCTATGTTATGTTTCTGTTGTGGTTGTGAACGTTTATGCATGATATGTTATGTTTCTGTTGTGGCTGTGAACGTTTATGCATGATATGTTATGTTTCTGTTGTGATTGTGAACGTTTATGCATGATATGTTATGTTTCTGTTGTGATTGTGAACGTTTATGCATGATATGTTATGTTTCTGTTGTGATTGTGAACGTTTATGCATGATATGTTATGTTTCTGTTGTGATTGTGAACGTTTATGCATGATATGTTATGTGTCTGTTGTGATTGTGAACGTTTATGCATGATATGGTATGTGTCTGTTGTGGCTGTGAACGTTTATGCATGATATGTTATGTTTCTGTTGTGATTGTGAACGTTTATGCATGATATGTTATGTTTCTGTTGTGATTGTGAACGTTTATGCATGTTGTGTGATGGTGACAGCCCAAAATCGGAAAATATTTTTTCCCCATTATGTTACAGGAGGGGTCTCGTTATTTTTTGTGGCGATTTCAATGCCAGGAGCAAGTTCTTGGATAATGCTTCTGTCAGGGAGAGGAACTTGAAAAGGCAATTATATTCTTCTACCTTCTTTATATCAATGTGCAACGACCAACACCAATGGCAAGACAAACAGGAGACAGTGACAGTATTATTGAACTTCCATTTGTGTCGTTTACATTGGCCTCTAGATGAATACTGGAGGTCCTTGGTGATAATTTCCCACTTGTCATCTTATTTGAGAAGGGCAAGACACGACAAAGAAGATGTAGATGGGGCTCCTTCTGCTACGATAAGACAAGTAGGGATATTCTTAGTCAAATTAGACAACATAAACGCCATAAGTCTACCAGCAGTTCAGGATGAACTGACGACTTATGATGATCTGACCATGTTAGTTAGCAACATATATAATAGATCTAATTATTATACATCAATACATTAATGAGTTCAATGAAAAAGGTCTCAGATAAAAAGTTGAATCGGTTTTATCAAATGAAATGCTTTAAGTTTCATCAGTATATGATAGTCAGCAATACTTATCTGGTGTGGTCACGTGATGAGGCACGGATTTTCTTTCCAAAACTATCCAGCAGGGGACAGTTGACGATAAAAGAAGAAGAGTAAGCATAAATTGATAATATTAAAGACTACACAGGATTAGAATTGAGTTATGATTCCATGTTATCATCAGCGTACATTGGACAAGTCCATATGTGATCCGATCCCTGTCTCAATATAGTTATCAGTGAAGCTTCCGACAGTTTGATCAGTTTCTTTATATAGGTATAGGCCTAACATTTATGTTTCTCTGTGTGGGCTGTTCCAATATTTATCACAATCTCACGCAGTAGTCAGAGCAACAACTATCATACTTGTGAAATCTTCAGAGCGAACGTGGTCCCTTTACCATGTCAAATCGATCAATTAATGTACCTATTGGTATTGTGGCCATGAGGATTAAGATTCGACATAGACCATACTTCTATTTCTTCTACGATCAATTATCAAACATCCAGTACTACATTGGTCATGTATAGAGTAGTTTGTTTTATGTCATCTAGAGAATTCACTGTGTGCCAGGTTATCTTTCTGTAAACAGCGTAACTAGAATAATCTTGTAGTATTTGTTCTTGTGTATGTGTTGCTGCTCCACAGATGCAGACCGTCGAGTCTCTGGTACTGATTCGGTGCAAGTATGACTACAAATTGTATTGTCATGTTCTCTGCACAAATAACTTGTTAATTCTGTTCAATTTATAACTATTTTCTGAGTACACTGAGACATGACGAGATTTTTGTTTTGATTTTTCTGGAGTGGCACCTCTACGACCAGTGGGATCGTGGGTGTAATTAAAAATGGTAACGTCCATTCTTCCAGAGATCTTCATCGATGGACTGAACACACGACGACACACTACGACCCATAAGTCTAAACACACAACTTCCGGTTTACGTTCCGAAAACTTTTACTGTCGTGAAACGGAGTTAACATTGTACATTTTCTTGCTGTAATTTGTCACCGATTATTATAGTTGCAATTTCTATTACATTGGCACCGTCAAGTTATAAAAATAACTGTGATTTGTTAAGTTTCAGGTATGTAATAAATATGTGTCTTATGCAGAGTTTGGAAAAAAAGCTAAATTGAATGCAACAACATTAGGGGCCTAACATTCTCTGTCACTCACTGAGTCACTGCGGTAGTTAAGTCTGTTACTGTTATTATAAGTAGTAGGAAGAATTAGTAGTATTTTAGTATTCCTATTCATAAGATTCGGGCAATCTTTCGATGACTGCTTCTCCAGGGTGTTTCACTCATTAATTTGGGATATGTTTAAATGCGTCTGCTCGGCGAACAAGGAAGAATGCGGCTGTATATAATATGTCGAACTATAGAGTCGAATAGACTACTACAGTTGACTACACTCTAACTCAAGCTACACTACACAATAAGTCATATGTAACTTCTCATCTTTTTTCCAGACATTAACCTTTCCTCCTCTTTCTATCAGTCAATGAGTCTGACTTGAGTCATTGTTATAAAACTAAGCATAAGTTCATGTTATAGTTATGGGTAATTTATGTGCCTACAAGTATAATAATATTGATTCTTGAGTCACAATGAGTTGTACATTAGAAAACCACACGGGTGGAAAAGAGATGGTTATCGTGGCCTTATTCGTCTTGACAGATGGTCTGAAACAAGCCTGCATTAGTAGCAGTTGAGGTGATATGAGTAGGGCATGACAATCTGCAATCCATGACCAATTTTCTCTGCCATACAAGACACATGAGAATGTCATGTTGCAGAGTTGTTGCTCTATTTTCTTTGATCTTCCACTTTACTCATTATTGAATTCTCAATAGTCATAGCACCATTATGCAAAATAATTGCACAATGCAAGAATGCTTGCCTGGGCGATTTGTATGGGAAAAATGCCGTGTCCATTTTTCGCTAACCCATGCTACCCTCTTGGTTCTGATGATGAGCTCTAAGGGAAAGTCAAAGTCAGTACACTTGTAGTAGGTCAGAGCTGTAGGGGATGGTTGAATCCATTGATTGCTATATTTAAATATTCACCCAATGTTATGAACCCAAACCAAATAAGAGCATATAAAAAAAGAATATCCGGGTAGAAGGCCAAAGGGAGACCAAGAAATCTGTGGATAGAAAATATCAAGATAGCCTTGAAAAACATGAACTAAATGCAACCAAGGCAACACATCTGGCCTTGGAATGACAACTTAAGCTCCCACCTATAGGCCTACGCTTAACAGCAAGTATGGATATAAACTATCATTCACCAGGAGATAGACAATAGACACAATGTTAAGTTTCATATGCAATACAACTAGGCCCAGGGCCCACAAATGATTCTCATATGATGATTTATTTTGGCGGCTGATTATGAGTAAAAGATGAAGTAAAATAATTGTGATATGTGTAACTGAAAATACTGATAAAATAATTGTGATATGTGTAACTGAAAATACTGATAAAATAATTGTGATATGTGTAACTGAAAATACTGATAAAATAATTTGTGATATGTGTAACTGAAAATACTGATAAAATAATTTGTGATATGTGTAACTGAAAATACTGATAAAAATTGAGATTCTGAAGTGAAAAATGTATAAACATAAACACCAAGTCTTATATCTATATCTCCTGCCAAAGATGAATGTTTCGGGTCATTGGCGCAAATAAAACAGTGACACAATGCATTTTCTAGATCTAGATCCAAATCTAGTAAGACAGTTGTCCTGCTACAAGAGAGATACTCCAGTGGGAGTATGAGAATGAATGCCAAGTAGAAGATGATACCTACATCTTATGTTATTCTGTGATACTCAGTAGAATGTACTCATGTGGAATATATCTTCAGAGAAATAGCATTTCTTAACATGTAGGCCTCCTATTCCCAGTTTCAATGTTTATATATCTATCTATTTGCTAAATGCTTTGTTGCCTTTCATCGTCAGACATAGAAGAATTTTCTGGAGATGGCCCTTATTGTGAAATTGTCGCCTCTTTTATTTTGGTGGTCCATCATTTTCGTGGTTGGCCTCTAGGACTGCCTTCACTATATCTGTGTAGAATAGCTTGCTGTCTGATGGTAGTCTGCTGATGTGTGCAAACTATTTGATCTGTTGTCTCTTAATATATTCAAAGAATGGGGTGGTGCCGGTTCTTTGTCTAATGTCCTAATTCCTCACTCTGTCTCTTATTGATATTCCTAAAATTCTGCGTAAGTATGCCATTTCAGGGGTCACAAGTTTACGTTTGCCTTGTGCTGTCATTGTCCATGTTTGGCATTGGTAGCACAGCATTGACATAATAACCATTTTGAATAGTGTTATTTTGATGTTTAATTCTGCATTTTTGTTTCTGAAGATTGATGTCATTTGCCCTAGGGCTTGGTATGCTTTACTATATCTATTGTGTATTTCTTTTCTGCTCTTGCCGTCTGTTGTTGTATTGCTGCCTAGGTATGTGAATTCTACTTTGCAATGACATACAGGCCACATACCTAAAGACCTAACATCATCAATATTCATACCATTACATAAGAAGCCCAGGGCTGTGGACTGTACAGAATATAGAACAATGAGTCATTTAACTAAAATATTCCTCAAGATAATACATGAAAGAATTATAAAAAAGATAGACATGGAGGTCGATGAAGAAAAATTCGCTTTTAGGAAAAACAAAGGAATTATAGAAGCTATACTGGAGTATCCGACTAGTGATAAATATATAGAAGTCCAAAAAAGTATCTATATTTACTACATAGACTACAGCAAGGCCTTTGTCATAGTCCAACAAAAAAAATTAATCAAATGTCTTCAAGAAATAGGCATAGATGGAAAAGATATACTGATTAGAAATAAATATTGGGAAGAAACTACATCAATAAGGTGTGAAAACAGCTACTCTCCATACATAGAAATAAGAAGAGGGGTAAGACAAGGCTGCATTTTTATCACCAAGACTTTTTAATATCTACACAGAGAATATCTTTAAAAATATAGAAGCAATGCCAGAACTCAAGATCAATGGGAAAATAATAAACAGCCTTAGATATGCAGATGACACTGTTCTTTTAGCAGAAAGTGAACATGAATTGCAAAGACTAATAGATCAAGTATTGAATATGGACTAGATATAAATATCCCAAAAAACATGATAATCAGTAAAGAACAAGAGCTAAACATAAACATACATGGAGAGAAATTACAACAAGTAAAACATTATCATTATCTTGGACACATAATCACAAATGATGGCAGATGTGAAACAGAAGTTAAAAGGAGAATAGGAATGGCTGAGAATAGGAAGGTACCTTTAATGACATGAGGAAAATAGTAACATCTAAACAAATTACAAAAAAAAGTTAAAAATGAGTATTATAGAATGCTACATCTGTTCTATATTAATGTATGGCTCAGAAACATGGACACTAAATAAACAATTAGAAGACAGAATTGATGCCTTTAAATGTGGGTATGTAGGAGGATAGGGAGAACATTATGGAAAGGGAATAAAACAAAGTGGTGCTAAAAACACTTAAGTTGAAGAAAGAATTATTAAGAGAAATAAAGAAAAGGCAAATAAAATATTTTGGACACATTAAAAAGATATGACACCTTATTGAAGACCTTACTTGAGGGTCAAGTTAAAGGGAAGAGAGCAAGAGGTAGACAGACATACAAGTGGAAGAGTAACACACAAGATGGACATGTTACAGTCTAGCAGAGTGCACCACAAAAACAAGAGAAAGGGGATGTTGGAGATCCGTTGCAACCAACCTTTGTTGCAGAGATATGGAACTTGATGATGATGTGGATTCTGTCACTTGTTTAAGTCTATTTTTTTCCAATATATATTTTGGTGTTTATTTCTGTTCTTCCTATATTCATTACGTCAGTTTTTTTTCTATATTTATCTTCATGTTAAAGGTTTGGCATGTTTGATGTAATCTGTCTATTTGTTTTTGTAATTGCTCTTCTGATGATGCTATTTGTACTTGGTCATCTGCAAATAGCAATTTGTTTAAGTTATCCTTCAGATTGTTTTCTTCCGTTGTCTTTGCTACTTTGCAGATGTGATCATGTATGTTGTGAACAATAATGGGGATAGTACACATCCCTGTCTCATTCCCGAGTAAATTTGGAAATTTTTTAGATGTACCTGTGTAATATGCACATTAGTTAAGTATTTAAATCTAACTGAAAATGGAGAGTGATTGCAACTTATGGGAGCTGATTTAAAAATATTTCCTTAGATGTTTAATTTATGAAAGGTCTATTTGTCCATCATCTGCATCCGTTATATTCAATCTTCAGTTTCGTTGCAGTGCTTACAGTATCACTAATATTGTTATGTTATGTTATGATCCTCAAGGGCCATAGGCGGCACATAGGGCAGAAACCATAGCTTTCCATTTCTGTCTTTGTGTTGCCAGGTCTTTCAATTCTTGCGCGTTGTTTAGGTTCATTGACATGCCTTCTCTATTAATAGTTCTTCGTAGAGTTTCTCTAGGTCTCCCTCTTCTTCTTACTCCGGGTGGCACCCAATATAGTGACTGATGGGGAATTATTAGGCTGTTGATTCTGAGAACATGGCCGATGTAAGTCTAACACCTTTGTCTAATGAAGGAAGATATATAATATCACTAATATTACCACAATTTAAAGCTAGGATAAGATGAACCAATGCAAACTCTATGTAAAAATAAATTTAAGTGTTAAAACACAATATTCGAAACAACAAGTCTTCTATTGAGTTGCTGGTTGAAATAGTAGACTCAAAAATATTGATTTTAAATCAATTTTCATTCAAGTTTTACACATTTACTTCTGCATATCTGTAAGAGTTAAGTTTAGGTTCTTCATTTGAAAACTAAAACAAGAAACAGATTAAATGTTGATAATGACGTGAGGTTGGCATTAATGAGCATTTAACAGTGAATTTTGAAGATTGCTGATGGCTTGCAATTTCTTCCATAGCATCAAATATGGCTTACATAAAAATTATTTTCCATTATATTATTTACAATAAAACCCACAATAGCAGTGAAATAGAACCAGATCCCAGTTTAGATGAAGTTAGATGGGCCATTAAAAGCTGGAAGCGAGGGAAATCTCCAGGTGTGATAATATAACTGCTGAAATGATCCAGACAGGAGAAATCACCATCTATATCACACTCTGCACCAAGATCTAGAAAGGTGAAGTTTGGCCCAAGAAATGGACACAATCAGTTACGTAGCACTACTGATCATTATCAACAACAGCGAATTAGAAAGAGTGAACAGTTTGTGAATACCTTGGTTCTCAGATTTTTTCTCTCTGGGAAGCTAAGAAGAGGAGGATCTCTGCAAAATGGCGGTGGCTATTCATCGTATCCTTAAGAATACCTCCATACTTTAGGGTTTCAATTCACTTAGCTTGTCACCTATCATGTGAAACCCTGTTTAGTTTTTGTGATAATTGCTCAAACATCTCATCACTGACAAAGAAAGCATCAATGTCGTTGAATGTTATGTAAAATTATCTCGTTTGGTATAATAGTCAGGCTCTGTGGTAGCATGGTGCCTGGTTCCAATCCCACAGCCGGAAATTGTGTATCCGTACCATTCAGAAAGCATAGGCAAAATACTGAATGTATATTGCCTAGAAAATCACTACAGTCAAAATATTCGATGGCTACATCCTGAATAGGATATGCTACCATTTTTGTCTGTTGTTGTTGGTAAAATGGAAGGTGAATATGAATGTGAGATTAATGAGTAGAAAATATGAGTAGACTGCTGATGCCTTCTATTATGGAGATACTATTTGGTTGTTTGTCGGAAGAAGCCTCCAACTCATAGAGGATCTTTGTCGTGAGATGAGTTTGGTGTTGTGCTCGGGTGACTCACTGTGTGTCTGTATTTGAATGAGGTGCTTACTGTCTGCAAATTATCCCATGTATGTGATATGTGAAACGAAATGCTGGAGGAAAGCTGCAGGGGGCCACCACACTTGATTACGAAATTAAGACATCAGGGAAATAAATATATATAAAACACCTTGCACAGAATACATAGAAAGGCAGCAGATCAAGTGGTTTGGCCACATTATGAGAATGCATTACGACAAGTTGTCCGTACAGGCATATAACCAAATGAGATCAGGGTACAAAGCCAGAGGAAGACCATAAAAAAGATGGATAGAAAATGTCAGGGATATCCTGAATAAACACGGTCATAAAACATAGCTGAGGCCACACATCTGGCCTTGGAAAAAAAGCTTCAGCTCCAATCACCCCTACGATTAATGGCAAAAATGGATAACAAACCACCTGGGAATAGACAATAGACCCACTGTGTGTCTGTATTCGAATGAGGTGCTTACTGTCTGCAAACTATCCCTTGTATGCAAAGATTATTTCATTGCTTATTGTATCCTTAAAAGGCAGTCCAAATTTTGTTAGTAAGACTGTAGGACAACAGGTGTCAGTTGATTTAGACTTGGGTTGTCTAGACGTTATAGACCCTTTTACCCACAGCATCACCAAACATTTCTGGAGTCTTTAAGTCTTGACCAGTGTATTTTCCTCACACTCATCATGTGCACCTGATGCTTTCCACTCCATCATCAAGCGCAGCTTGTGTTTTAACTCTTTGGTTGTTGATGATTAATTACCCACCGTGTGTGTCCTTGGGATCGTGAGCCCAAATTTCTTTGTTACCACCTTGATCAGTAATGTTTGTCAGCTGAGATAATGTTTGTCAGCTGAGATAATGTTTGTCAGCTGAGATAATGTTTGTCAGCTGAGATAAACTTGGTTTGACTATATCAGATGAGTTGCTGGTCTGATGATGAAGAAGACGATTCCATTGCCATTTTTATGGAGATTTCATTTATGAAGTTAATTATCTTGTCTGATCACAGTCAATGATTTGAAAGATTCAACCAAATCGAAGTAGATATGGGTAGATGTAATCTATAGCTGCTTCCTGCCTTCTGGATATCATGAATCTAATACGCTGGACATGCTGGTGTGTTTGCGATAATACGAAAGCAGGCAAGTTTGCACAGAGAGCATCTATAAGCAGTGATTTAAGAGTAAAAAATTGAAGCAGAGACTACTTTATATTGTATCTCAATGGCGAAGTGGTCAAATTTTGTGTTCGCGAAGTGGCAGGTCAGAAAACAGGTATCAGAATCTGGTTCATATGTACATTTTTTTTCCAGAGTTAAATTGCGATTATTGCTTAAGCTATGGACTTAGATTTTCTGAGTGATGCTTTTGACAAGTGGATTCTGTTAAGAATGATAGCTAAATGTGGGAAAAATTGAGCACAATGGCATCAGTTATCTTGAGTTGTTTTGTACTGAATGATTGTTACAGGTTACTGAATGATTGTTACAGGTTACTGAATGATTGTTACAGGTTACTGAATGATTGACTTTGAACCCTGAGGGTGCACACAATTGCCTATCTTGTTTCCTAAGCCAGGCAGTGGAGTTCAGTTCCAGATTGATGTACCTCCTGACATTCTTCTTGGTGGAATTTTGTCCAGGATTTTTTCCAGAAACACCAAAAGTATTTTGAGCTCAAGTTAACTATTTCAGTTAATGTGCATGTAAAGGAGTAATGCTAACAGTCACCTAGTCTAGAGGTAATGTTGCCATTACTTATTTCAGCCTGGAGGCAGACCGCAGATATAAGGGTGGATTCCTTTCAGCAGTTCAGCATGACTCTTCAAGAGGCACAAGTAGAGATCATGTTGATTCTTGCTTAATTAGTCTGAAACTGTTGATAAACCCCACAGAGAGATGAGACCAGGACTCTTGTCAGTATGTCCTTGTTCTGATGTGCTTAACTCATCTGGATCTCACCACGGAGAGATGAGACCAGGACTCTTGTCAGTATGTCCTTGTTCTGATGTGCTTCACGGAGAGATGAAACCAGGACTCTTGTCAGTATATCCTTGTTCTGATGAGCTTCACAGAGAGATCTTCTTCTTCTGCGTTCATTCTCAAACTCCTGCAGGTTAGCAGGATGTAGTCCGGAGAACGGAATGCGTTGTGTTATGGTTTACAGCATTGCTGCGATATCTGCGCCTTTCGGCCTGACACATCCGACTAGAGCATGGCTTTGGGTCACTGACCCTATATGGGATGGGACAGCCAACTCCATCCCATAACCTCCTTAGTCGCCTTTTACGACATGCGTGGGAGGTAAGCAGTGTTGTTATTCTTTGTTCCCCTTTCGGGCTCGGCAACACACGGGCGCACAGAGAGATGAAACCAGGACTCTTTGTCAGTATGTCCTTGTTCTGATGAGTTTCATCAGTATCTCACCACAGAGAGATGAAACCAGGACTCTTGTCAGTATGTCCTTGTTCTGATGAGTTTCATCAGTATCTCACCACAGAGAGATGAAACCAGGACTCTTGTCAGTATGTCCTTGTTCTGATGAGCTTAACTCACATAGGAAGTAAGAGCTAATCTCTTGCAATTCTTGGGGTTCTCAAACAAACAAACAAACATCCTACTGGGAATCTTGTAGGACCATTGTCATACTATAAGAGAGATCTAGTGGGATTTTGATAAGAGTGGAAAAATAAATCACAATTCTAAAATTGTTAGCAACTATCTTTCAGCTGTTGAATTCAAGTTGTCATCTGAACAAATAGGAAATGTTGGAAATAGATTGTACATTTTAAAACACATGCAGATTGTTTAAAAAAATGTTAACACCATGTTTTCTGAACTTAAAGGTGACTATCTGGTTCCAGTGTCATGAAGATGACTATAGGGGAGTCTCAGGATTCCGAGAAGCTGTTTGATGATGTTTATGCTTTTTATGAAACTATTGGCAAGTGAGTACACCATTTTCTGTTATAAATTCAGTCTGTTCTATTGTCTGTCTATACTTTGATATATGACACATACCCCGGTAAGTGTTCATCTTAAGTCTATTAATGCCATCAATCCTGTTTGATGGTTATATTGGAAAGCTTATTTTTTTTTGACGTTAACAAACTGTTGTTTTTCCTTGCTAGAAATGTAGCTAATTTCTTTCATGCTGGATTTGTCACACATAAATCTTATGTATTTTTTTTTTCAAACGTCTTCAGATTAGCAGTTGAGTATATATATTAGAAATGTATACATGTCCACAAGAACCAATACTTTCAAAAGTGAATTGATAAAAACTTGCATGGTTTGGACATGTTATGTTATGTTCCTCCAGGGCCATAGGCGGCGCATAGGGCAGAAACCATAGCTTTCCATTTCTGTCTTTGTGTTGCCAGGTCTTTCAATTGTTGCGTGTTGTTTAGGTTCATTGACATGCCTTCTCTATTAATGGTTCTTCGTAGAGTTTCTCTAGGTCTCCCTCTTCTTCTTACTCCAGGTGGCACCCAATATAGTGACTGCTGGGGAATTCTTAGGCTGTTCATTCTGAGAACATGGCCGATGTAAGTCCAACGCCTTTGTCTAATGAAGGAAGATATATAGGTTTGTTTGCTTTCCTCTCTTATAGTAGTGTTAGATTTAAAGTCACTCCACTTAACGTTCAGAATGGTACGTAGGCATTTGTTTTCAAAGGAGTCGAGTCTTTTATCTGTGGCTTTTGTGGCTTTCCAACTTTCGCACCCATATGATAGAATAGGGATGATGTTGGAGTTAAATAACTTGAGTTTTGTGGTGTTTCTTAGTGTGTTTGACATCCATATGTTGCGTAGTTTATTGAAAGCACCCGCTGCAAGGGCAATACGGTGTAAAATTTATTTTGATGAGTCTCCATCCAATGTTAGATTGGTGCCTAAATATGTAAAATTGTTGACTTTTAATAATGGAACATTTTGAATTTCTATGTTGTCGTTGGATCTCGTAAAATCTAGTATATGAGTTTTTGATGTGTTGATTTTCAACCCTATCTGATTTGAGTCGTGTTGGAGATTGTCAAGCTTAGATTGAGCATCTGTGTGGTTTGCGCTCAAAAGGGCCAGGTCATCTGCGTAGTCAAGATCTTCGAGAACGGTATTATTAATCCATTTTATTCCTGTCATTTTATGGTACTTCCATTTTATGGTACTGTCATTTTATGAATTCATGGTACTTCCTTCATTTTATTTGGACATGTATGCCAACATAATTACTTGTAAAAAATTATACTACAGGAAACAGTCGAGGGTGGAAGAAGTAGAGGAGGAGGAAGAAAATCATGGGCAGATAACATTAAGGACCGAATAGGTTGGGATTTTTCTCATTCATCTGCATCACTGAAGATAGAAATATATGGAGGACTCTTTGTTGATATGGTACCCGTATGACTGACATTTTTTGGGCTTATGGACATGGATAGATTAGCCAGGTGCAGTCCAGAGATTGTTGAATGATAATTACTATTCCTTAGATAATAGGAAATATCTAATACTAGAAAGAAACTTACTATCACACCAAAAGCGCTTTGAGTCTGGGTTTTACACTGTGCATTGAGTCTGGGTCTTACACTCTACATTAAGTCTGGGTCTTAAACTGTGCATTAACTCTGGGTCTTAAACTGTACATTGAGTCTGGGTCTTACACTCTACATTGAGTCTGGGTCTTAAACTGTACATTGAGTCTGGGTCTTACACTCTACATTAAGTCTGGGTCTTAAACTGTGCATTGAGTCTGGGTCTTAAACTGTGCATTGAGTCTGGGTCTTAAACTGTGCATAGAGTCTGGGTCTTAAACTGTGCATTGAGTCTGGGTCAGACAGTGGAGTATCGTGTACAAGATGGGCATAGTTCGACCAAAGTGCAATTCTCTGACTACCGTTTTCACTACCGGAAACTGTTATCAAGGGACATATGGGTCTTTAAGAGTACAGATGGGTATAAATCATCATGGCGTAGAGCTGATACACCACACTTCCACGCTTGTCGACAGATTGTAAAGCTGTAACATGCTAGAAAAACCCGAATGAAAAGTATGCCAAAATCTAATATACGAAAATAAATGTCGCAGATATCGTATCTTAGCTTTAAACTATCCACGCAACGTAATCACAGCTCTTCCTCTCAAATCACGCAATAATTTGTACAAGTTAATTAAAAGTGGATAAAGAAGAGAAAGAATGCCATTTCATTGAATAGTCGAACATTTTTTGTGTGTAATAATATCCATTTCAATGCATTGTTGTCAAGCATTCATCAAAATGTGAATATCCTATCACGTGAACTGAGCAGAAAATAACAAACATTAAGCCTGGAACATGAAAGAGTACATTTCAACTAGACCTCTCATCCATCGTTCAGAATAATTCATATATGAATCAACTGAACATTGTATTATTGATTTGTGGTATGTTATTTCAACATTTCCAGTTTTGATTCTGTGTGTTTGTTTTCTCTCTCGTCTTTCTTAGTCTCCACATCACGATCAAATACTTTTGATTTCCAGCTTCATCTGTCCATGTGCACCCATTGACCCCCATACGGTCCATCGATTATAGCTCGCTAGAATACGTGTCATGGCGTAAGCACACATTTCCTTGTAATTTCCTAATCTAAAAGCACTACGTGGACATGTACTTATGTTCATTGGTCAGTACTCATTGCAATCTCCATGATTTTAACCATAACTTCTACTCTCTCTCTCCCCCTCCCGACCCGTTCATCCAATTATGTCTACTATTCAGAACAGTCCCTTGCCAATTATACAAGCCTGTGGAGGCATCGAGAATTATCCTCCGAAAATATCACTATTTGATTTTTGCTGTGATATTCATTGGTTGCCGACAAGAATTATGCACAGTGTTCAATGAAAATAACTAATATTTCAAATAGTGTCACTTTTGAAAGATCCAACGATGATTCTACAAGACTGTTTAATTGACGAAGGCCTGCAAATGATCCTTTTCATAAGTGAACTTGCCAGTTTATGTCTGGGAGTTACGTCTTATTGATTGTCCGTTCTTGCTTACTGCATGGTCAGTGTCTCAGGGTCTATTCAAGATGCACCCTCTCTCGCCTGTGCTATGTTAACATGTATCAATATCTTGTGATTAAAGTCATGGGGAATTTAAGCCGTTTATTTACAACCTACGTTAGAACACCACTATGTGTAGCGTCATTGCGTTAGGGAACTGCGTCTATTATCATGATTTTCATTTGTCATTTATTTATACTTTATTTTGTCAGCCAGCAAAAATCACAGAAATAGTTGGATGTGTCCAGTGCCGTGCTATGCTTAACAGCGGCGACCACATCAGAGGGCAGCTATCAGAATACATTGTAGGGGGCAGCATTTCGAAGAAAAACCATTCAAGGCGGCAGCATTTAGAAGAAAAACCATTTAAGGGGGCAGCATTTCAAAGCAAAACAATTTTAATGGGGCAGCATTTCAAAGAAAAATCATTTAAGGGGGCGGCATTTCCAAGAGTTGCATCATGCTGATGCACTTCTCGATGCAAAATCTACCGCACTGGTCTTACATAGTGACTTAAAATGGATTGGCACCCCCAATCTATACATAGAAGGTCACGCTTTCACTTTTCCTAGATTTCCTGAAAAGGGGGGGGGGCTTGGGAACCCATGAACTTATAATTTTGTATGTTGTGAGCCCACGGGCCAGTGAGTATATAGGGTATATAGTGCTTTTAAATTGACTGTATTAAATTGACATTGACATAACTTTTAAATTGACATTGACTGTATTTTGCTAACTCTTGATTCAAATCTTTCACCAATTGTTCAATCTCCTCTTCTGTTGTCTGCGGTGTTTCTTTCAAAATAACTCCCACTCTCTTATCCACATCAGCTTCTTTGATAATCACTTTTATAACTATTTTGTAACCAAAAAGAATTGTAACCATTGAAAAGTACGTGAATACATATATCAAGTGAGATATTCTTTCCAGAACGTTGTCTTCGTCTTAGATTCTGAACGCCTCTCTGTTCCGGGCAAGCAGGCCTGCGTTGGCCAGAGACATGTGTATAAATTCTTCGATGTCGCTGGTCGATCGTCTTCTTGGTCTTCCTTTTCTTCTCTAGCCTGGCACTTTGCCCTCGATACCATCATGTCACTTTAAGTGTAAAGTACTGTAATTTGTATATACGCCCAGTTATCACTCTTTATCTGTCTGTGTTGGTCGGTCGGTCTATCCACCGACCCCAAATCTAACTACTCATCAATTCATCGTATCTTTCTATCTACCTACTCATACCCTTCTCTGAAATAAGAAATCAGAAATGATGGTTGTCTGTAAGAAACAAAATCTATCAGCGTGCACGATCAAAGTGAATGACTCAATACTCAAACAGGTCCGCTAATTAAAATATTTAGGAAGAACAATAACATCAGATGAAAGAAGTTCCACAGGGATGTGGTTCTGTAAAAAAAATGCTGCGAGTATCATGGACAACAAGACCAATAACATCAGATGGAAGAAGTTCAACAGGGATGTGGTTCTGTAGAAGAATGCTGATAGTATTATGGACGGCAAAAAACTTTTGTCAAAATTCTTCAGATCCCCCCCCCCCCCCCCTAATCCCACGAATTGTGGATATAATTTATGAATATCCCCCATACATATTTTCAGGCAAGACAAACTTAGGGAAACAATAACTGACTTTTTATTGTGGTCTTTAAAATTGGTTTTTGGTAGCATATCCTCTGGTCGTATCCATCAACCCAGCATTTTTGATTGTAGTGATTTTCTAGGCAATATACATACGTTCAGTAGTTTGTCATTGCTATTTGACAGGCCCGTTGCACAGTTGCCTGTGGCCGGGATCGAACTCTGTACATTTGCCGTCACAACGTACACTGTACCACTCCGCGACAGAGAAGTAAAAACTGACTACACATATTCTTGACAGCAATTTTCTCCACAATAATTTCCATTTTTGTGCGCTCTGCAATCTTCTTCTATTATCGTACACCAATATTTCCATAGCTTATTCATTTTTTACATGCTGGCATATATTTAGTGCTAAAATTCGTAATTTGTCTAGAAACATGCTTTTTACCCGAACATTTACATAGATCGGTTTTTCTCAACGTAGTTCCATATCATCCAACCCTCCTTCCACCAGTGGGTGGGCACATCGATAAACCAGACCCGTCTAGGAAGATCACAAACAGGTGACTATTTGAACGATATTTAGTGATATATCAATATATAATAATAATAGCAATTTCTTAAAGTGAACGTTTTTTTTAAAAAATAAATGCTTCAGGGTTGCCAATGAAGAAAAATTGTTTTAACATGGCTGCATAGATTAAAAAGGTTGAGAAATACTGACATAGATGATTATAGGAATATACATATGATTGCACATACAGACTTCGTTCTCAAACTCCTGCAGATTATTATATTGTAACCCAGAGAACCAAATACGTTGTGTCGTGGTTTACAGCCTTCGTGCGATATCTGGGCCTTCCGACCTGATACATCCGATCCTACCATGGCCTGTGATTCATTTTGACCCCTATGGGATGACATAGTCAACCCCATTCCCAAAACCTCTTTAGTCGCCTCTTATGATTACGACTTGTTTGGAAAGTTTATTGTCGCGATTCTTTGATCGTGGGGGCTGGGGGGGGGGAGGGGGCAGTAGCACAGTGGCTGCGCTAACCCGATATGAGTGGTCATAGGTTCATTCCCCAGTTGAGGCGGAAATATTTTTCAGATTTCAACGGCTCCAGGGTCGACACAGGCTTAAATGCATACCAAATTAATCCGGGAAGTAAAGACTGCGAGGGAGATGAGATGGCTACATCCCTCATATAGTAGAGCCACCGAAATGTGAGGTCGATAACATCTCACACCCCTACGACATTAATAAATGCTGTGGGTTAATTTTCCTTTGTTTTTTTTTAGGATCCTACAAAGGAAAGAGCTTATACCGACGAAATGAACATTGTTTAAAATTAAATTCATGCATAATGTCATTCCGAGGATCCAAATGTTAGTTTTAGGCTAAGCCCACCCAGACACTGGACCGCGTTACTTGTAACATTAACTCGTTGTAGTTAGTTCATTGTTTGTGATGTTATTTCTGGTCTTTATGGCAGGGGTTACTTTGTGATAATTGGTTGACTCCGACGTGACGGTTTTTTGTAGTGCCTAGATGGAAATAGCAAGCTGGGCAGGGTGACATAGAGATTGTTAGGTATGGTATTAGAGAGAGTTTTAGATAGGGCATTGTGAAAGTGTTTTAGATAGGGCATTGTGAGGGTGTTTTAGATAGGGCATTGTGAGAGTGTGCTAAACAGGGCATTGTGAGAGTGTTACGGCTTTGTGAGTGTTTTAGATATGGCATTTGAGTGTTTTAGATAGGGCATTGTGAGAGTGTTATGGCTAAGTGAGTGTTTTAGATAGGGCATTGTGAGAGAGTTTTAGATAGGGCATTGTGAGAGTGTTATGGCTTTGTGAGTGTTTTAGATAGGGCATTGTGAGAGAGTTTTAGATAGGGCATTGTGAGAGTATTTTAGATAGGGCATTGTGAAAGTGTTTTAGATAGGGCATTGTGAGAGTGTTTTAGATAGGGCATTGTGAGAGTATTTTAGATAGGGCATTGTGAAAGTGTTTTAGATAGGGCATTGTGAGAGTGTTTTAGATAGGGCATTGTGAGAGTGTTATGGCTTTGTGAGTGTTTTAGATAGGGCATTGTGAGAGAGTTTTAGATAGGGCATTGTGAGAGTGTTATGGCTTTGTGAGTGTTTTAGATAGGGCATTGTGAGAGAGTTTTAGATAGGGCATTGTGAGAGTATTTTAGATAGGGCATTGTGAAAGTGTTTTAGATAGGGCATTGTGAGAGTGTTTTAGATAGGGCATTGTGAGAGTATTTTAGATAGGGCATTGTGAAAGTGTTTTAGATAGGGCATTGTGAGAGTGTTTTAGATAGGGCATTGTGAGAGTGTTTTAGATAGGGCATTGTGAGAGTGTTTTAGATAGGGCATTGTGAGAGTGTTTTAGATAGGGCATTGTGAGAGTGTATTATAGGTAGGGCATTGTGAGAGCGTGTTAAATAGGGCATTGTGAGAGTGTTAGGACTTGTGAATGTTTTAGATAGGCCATTGTGAGTGTGTTAGACAGGGCACTGTGAGAGTGTGTTAAACAGGGCATTGTGAGAGTATATGTTTTAGGTAGGCCATTGTGAGAGTGTTAGGGCTTTGGGAGAGTGTGTTGAATAGGGCATTGTGAGAGTGTTAGGGCTTTGGGAGAGTGTGTTGAATAGGGCATTGTGAGAGTGTTAGATACGGTAAAAGATTATGTGGTGTTTGGTAGAACATTATGTGGGGGTGTGTTTTTTAGAACATTATGTGGGGGTGTGTTTGGTAGAACATTATGTGTGGGTGTGTTTGGTAGAACATTATGTGGGGATGTGTTTGGTAGAACATTATGTAGAGGTGTGTTTTGTAGAACATTATGTCGAGGTATGATTGGTAGAACATTGCCATCTCGTTAGTTAGAATATTGTGATGGTTTGCTAGCTAGAATATTGTGATGGTTTATTAGTTAGCACATTATGACAATTTGTTAGTTAGAACATTGTGATGGTTTGTTAGAACATTGTGACGCGATATGGTCTACTTCATATTAAACTACATGACACATTGTTGAAGATCTTACTTAAAAGTAGAGTCGAGAGAAGAGGTATGCAGAGATGCAATTTGGATGGACGCATGAGATGGACAGAATACGGGCTAGTAGAATACCAAGGCAATTGGCAGAAGATGCTGTAACTCCGTTATAGCCGTCCTTCGATGCGGAGACGGCCTCTGATCGCGATGAACACATATTTCTTCTTAGTTTACCTCACGTTTGTTTTTAATATCGCTCTGAATGATGGATGACGGAATCTGTATGTTTTTACCTCTGTGCTGTTTCTTCGTGAGATACGAACCGCAGCTAATTGTGTATTCGTTCCATACAATCTAACCTTCCAGCTTGGATTGTTGTTGTGTGGTTGACCTCTTAGGCTGAACAGTTATTGCCGTGTTCAACTAACGCTTTGACTGTCCACGGATCTCTACAAGGATATGCAACGATGTTTGCCGCGTCACGATAACAGGTGGTTGTATATAAACATTGTTATTAGCTCTTTTACATTCAGTCAGTGAGTCAGCCAGTCAGTCAATCAAGTGCCATGTCGAGTTGCGTAGGCAATCATGTTTCTCTCTACGTTTCGTGTTGTTAATATGTTTAGTTGGTGACATTCAATCACAGTGACAACGCATTCAGCAACTTCTTTATGTGACATTCTGTCGTGCCACAGTGACAACCCATTCATCAACATCTCTATGTGACATTCTTTCCTGCCACAGTGACAACCCATTCATCAACATCTCTATGTGACATTCTTTCCTGCCACAGTGACAACCCATTCACCAACTTCTCTATGTGACATTCTGTCGTGCCACAGTGACAACCCATTCATCAACATCTCTATGTGACATTCTTTCCTGCCACAGTGACAACCCATTCATCAACATCTCGATGTGACATTCTTTCCTGCCACAGTGACAACCCATTCATCAACATCTCTATGTGACATTCTGTCCTGCCACAGTGACAACCAATTCAGCACCTTCTCTGTGTGTCCTCATGTCTCTTCTCCCCGTGATCAATCCGATGGTTACTAAATGTTCAAAATTTGCACCTTGAGGTCTTGTGTTTACCGTCCACGATTCACATCTATACAGAAGAATTGGTTCAATATAACATCACAACCCTTGGATTCGCATATGGATTCATATTTCTCAATTACATAGAATTGTTTGACATGCTGATGTCGTTGATCTTGCTCTTTATCTCAATGAAGCAATGACCATCTGAAGTTAAAATGCTGCCACGATACTTGACTTTATCTCAATGAAGCAATGACCATCTGACGTTAAAATGCTGCCACGATACTTGACTTTATCTCAATGAAGCAATGACCATCTGACGTTAAAATGCTGCCACGATACTTGACTTGATACACTTGATTTAATTTTGCACAATTGAGATGAATGCTGCATCATGGGGGTGTATATTTCTTTGAAACAACAATTACTTCTGCTTTCTTCTTCTTTAAACAGAAGCCTTTGTTTTTTCATTCTTGTAGTTCCATGTCTAATAGGGCTTGATATTTTTGTTCCCTCCCTTGCAATCAGTATATATTATCTTTAACATTACCTACTGTTTTTGTGTTAGTGAACATCGATTGACATGACACCTTATTACAGACCTTACTTGAGGGTAAAGTCAAAGGGAAACGAACAAGAGGTAGGCAGAGATACAAATGGGAGAGTAACATCACACGATGGACAGGGTACAGTCTAGCAGAGTGCACCATCAAGACAAGAGACAGGGGATGTTGGAGATTCGTTGCGGAGACGGCACTTAATAATGATGATAAACATCGGTATCAGAAACAATGAAGATCTAAAGTAAATTACAATGAAACGCGAGACATAGAAATCTATGACATCCGCCATGTTCCGTTTTTGGCCCTAGAGGAATAACTAAAATAATTACGTAAATATTCAGGGGACAGGGTCCAAAAAACGTTTGGCAGTAGTTGACAAGTTGGGGGGGGGGGTTGACAAAACTTAATGTCAACAATACTATTTATATAGTATACTCAAGTTAAGTTCTAAACAATACTCAAGTTTTCTGTGACTATTTTGTGTGTGTCCATGTTTCACAGCCATAAATTGCTACTAGGAGTAATGCTTGCACTGAAATAGTAATTTATGCTTTACTGCTGGTTAGTTATCAAAGATATTTTATTTGAGCTAGTTTTCTAGTAATGTTGCTAAGCTCATTAGATACTATTTGATACTGTTTAGTCGTTTATCTAACGTCAGACGTAAATAAGATACTATTTGATACTGTTTAGTCATTTATCTAACGTCAGACGTAAATAAGATACTATTTGATACTGTTTAGTCGTTTATCTAACGTCAGACGTAAATAAGATACTATTTGATACTGTTTAGTCGTTTATCTAACGTCAGACGTAAATAAGATACTATTTGATACTGTTTAGTCGTTTATCTAACGTCAGACGTAAATAAGATACTATTTGATACTGTTTAGTCGTTTATCTAACGTCAGACGTAAATAAGATACTATTTGATACTGTTTAGTCGTTTATCTAACGTCAGACGTAAATAAGATACTATTTGATACTGTTTAGTCGTTTATCTAACGTCAGACGTAAATAAGATACTATTTGATACTGTTTAGTCGTTTATCTAACGTCAGACGTAAATAAGATACTATTTGATACTGTTTAGTCATTTATCTAACGTCAGACGTAAATAAGATACTATTTGATACTGTTTAGTCGTTTATCTAACGTCAGACGTAAATAAGATACTATTTGATACTGTTTAGTCGTTTATCTAACGTCAGACGTAAATCAGATTCTGAGGTACAGACACGAGATTAGCTAGTACAGACTTAACCCGCCGTGTTTGATTTGTATAGATCAAGAGTTATCCTCCGCACAGCTTGATCGATTTCTCTCTTGCAATAAACTTATAGATCTGACTGATTAGAAACAAAAAATAGCAAGCTGGTTTTTAAAAAAAAAAGAAGGAACATAAGATGAGAAGCTGGAGATGTGTTGTTATTGTCGGCAACTATTTTAGAATGTGTGTGCGGTTTCTTAGACTGGATCAGACTGACTCTATGAGGATTTGGTTTTTGTTGCCCAGGGCAGGAGAACATGCACACATTAGCGAGTAATGAAATAAACTACATAAATATGAAAATGAAGATAGGGAGTCATGGGTACAAGATGCGACGGATCGTGTCGAATGGAGGGGAAGATCAGGAATGGTATAAAAAGAATGAAGAAAGTGATATAAGTTAGTTCAAGAACTGCACATCAAGACATACATAGCATACCATGGTACAAGCGGACATGTGATTCATTGTAAATGCTGTGGAAGACTCGTTATGACTCAGATTGTAAATGTTGTGGAAGACTCGCTGTGACTCAGATTGTACATGTTGTGGAAGACTCGTTATGACTCAGATTGTACATGTTGTGGAAGACTCGTTGTGACTCAGATTGTACATATTGTGGAAGACTCGTTGTGACTCAGATTGTACATGTTGTGGAAGACTCGTTATGACTCAGATTGTACATGTTGTGGAAGACTCGTTATGACTCAGATTGTACATGTTGTGGAAGACTCGTTGTGACTCAGATTGTACATATTGTGGAAGACTCGTTGTGACTCAGATTGTACATGTTGTGGAAGACTCGTTGTGACTCAGATTGTACATGTTGTGGAAGACTCGTTGTGACTCAGATTGTACATGCTGTGGAAGACTCGTTATGACTCACGTCGGGTCTTATGAGTCGCATCCATCATGGCAATAAGTAGTAGATTATATTTATTATAGCACAACAATAATCAATCAATCAATCAATCAATCAAGTGACATGATCAATGTATCTCCACGACTCTCTGTCTCTTGTGTTGTCAATAAGCTCGGTTGGTGAACTTCTCCCGTGCCACAATACTAGTCCACCTAGCAACTTTTCTTTTTGTCGTCCCCTATCTCTTCTCCCCTTGATCTTTCCAGTGGTTATTTTAAGTGTTCAAGCTGTGTTCCTCAGCATATGCCCTATATATATTGACTGTCTGCTCCTAATGTTTGATATGGTTACTCTTTTTACGCCAGCATCATTGACAACTATACTACTATCATTTTAAAATAAGGGAAAGTGCCTACTACTACAGAGAGATTGAAAGTTAGCGAGAGAAGGGAGAGAGAGTGAACGAGCGAGAGAAGGGAGAAAGATATTGAGCGAGAGAAGGGAGAAAGATAGTGATCTAGAGAAGAGAGAGAGAGAGAGTGAGCGAGCGAGAGAAGGGAGAAAGATATTGAGAAAGAGGAGAGAGAGAGAGAGAGTGAGCGAGCGAGAGAAGGGAGAAAGATAGTGAGCGAGAGAAGGGAGAAAGATAGTGAGTGAGAGAAGGGAGAAAGATAGTGAGTGAGAGAAGGGAGAAAGATAGTGAGTGAGAGAAGGGAGAAAGATAGTGAGCGAGAGAAGGGAGAAAGATAGTGAGCGAGAGAAGGGAGAAAGATAGCGAGTTAGAGAAGAGAGAGAGAGCGAGTGAGAGAAGGGATAAAGATAGTGAGCGAGAGAAGGGAGAAAGATAGTGAGTTAGAGAAGAGAGAGAGTGAGAGAAGGGAGAAAGATAGTGAGCGAGAGAAGGGAGAAAGATAGTGAGTTAGAGAAGAGAGAGAGAGGGAGAGAAGGGAGAAAGGTAGTGAGTGAGAGAAGGGAGAAAGATAGTGAGTGAGAGAAGGGAGAAAGATAGTGAGCGAGAGAAGGGAGAAAGATAGTGAGCGAGAGAAGGGAGAAAGATAGTGAGTTAGAGAAGAGAGAGAGAGAGTGAGCGAGCGAGAGAAGGGAGAAAGATAGTGAGTGAGAGAAGGGAGAAAGATAGTGAGTGAGAGAAGGGAGAAAGATAGTGAGCGAGAGAAGGGAGAAAGATAGTGAGTTAGAGAAGAGAGAGAGCATGAGCGAGTGAGAGAAGGGAGAAAGATAGTGAGTGAGAGAAAGGAGAAAGATAGTGAGCGAGAGAAGGGAGAAAGATAGTGAGTTAGAGAAGATAGAGAGTGAGAGAAGGGAGAAAGATAGTGAGCGAGAGAAGGGAGAAAGATAGTGAGTTAGAGAAGAGAGAGAGAGTGGGCGAGCGAGAGAAGGGAGAAAGATAGTGAGTGAGAGAAGAGAGAAAGAGTGAGCGAGTGAGAGTAGGGAGAAAGATAGTGAGGGAGAGAAGGGAGAGAGTGTGAACGAGAAAAGAGAGTGGTGGCTACTGTACATTGTAATCCGAAATAAATGGAAACGACGGTAAATGTTAATCCAAATGAGAGATAAATGAGAACAGTAGCAGTACTACCAGTACGTTGTTCCTGATTAATAACTTCATGAACTAAGAACATACGAAGCCATGCATCCTAAAGTACATTTCCAATACACAATAATACTACGGTCTGGAAAGAGGGATATGCGACATCAAAACAATTTAAAACCAAGGGCAAAGTGAAGATACAAGTTAAGAAACTTTTAAAACTAAGCAGTCACAGTGTGTGCAATAGTTTATTTTCATTTTAATATAATGAAATAACTTTCTGTTCCCTGCGGACACTTGCTGTTCCTTCGAATAAGTATAGTAATACCCAGGTTTACACTACAGTTTGATTCGTGATAATACAGTTGCAGACCGTTGTCTTGTTTCATGCGCTTTATCACTAGCTTCTTCAATATTCTGCTTTGTTCACCTTGATTGGTTCAGTGTTCTCTGAAGTTTTCTCTCCCGTGTCAACCCTTGACCCTAAAGTGTCTTATCCATCATCCACTGGGGCATTATCGCTCAGTAAGAAAGTGTTCTAGTTCAGTGTTTCCCAATACTTAGCGAATTGTCGTAACCATGCAGTGGATACCCTCTCACTTTGGAATACCAGGAAATGTAAAAAACAGACCAACTAGCTAAGGAAGGTGCTGACGAAGACCAACCAGATATATCAATCACATACCATCAGGAAAAAAAAACAGATGATCAAGTCAATAAGAAAGCCACAAACACCAACACAAGATGACTATCACATTATGAACAGATCAGAACAAGTTATAATTCTACGTCTCAGAACAGGACACAACCGACTCCGCAGTCACATGTATACAAAGTTCAAGATTGGCAACACAGCCATATGTACATGTGGACAGGCAGCACAGAGTGCCAAACATATACTTCAAGATTGTTCTGAGCATGAAACGCTGAGGCAGACATATTGGCCAGAGGAAACAACACTGGAATCAAAGCTCTATGGGACACTGTATGAGCTACAAAAGACAGTGAGTTTTATTCAGGAGACAGAATTACAGATATAGACATGTTTCAAGTGAACAGAAGAAGAAGAAGTGTTTCCCAACTTGTTTTCTTTTCACCATGCCCCACCCAAGTCTTTCTAAAATTCTGATGCGATCTCCGTATAATATATACATATTTTTTAATATTGCAAAATTGTACAAAATTATTTTATCCCACCCCCCCCCCCCCCCGAATTATCACTATGAGCAATCAAATTGCCCGTCTTAACAATCAAATTGCCCGTCTTAACAATCAAATTGCACCGTGTGGGGCGCAGGCCCCACGTAGGGAAACACTGTTCTAACTGATCAAAGATGGCGTCCATACAGGATGTAGATACAAGTCTACATTATTGCCTATCACACATTCTCTCATTTTTCTCTCACACTCTTACTTACTCTCTCACTCTTTCCCCCATTCGTTCTCTTGATTTCTGTTTCAACATTGTGGTCTCCCACACATAGCTTTCATGAAAATGTGTGGTTATATCTTTCTGGTAGTGATACAGAGTTTTACTTGTAGACTAAACTCAAAGGACTTCGAGAGAAGAATCCAGGCTCGCGAAAACAAATGCTACTGACGTGTGTTTGTTATCTGTTACCGAGAACATATAACAATGTGTTTGTGCAAGCTATAATTAATGGATTAGCGCAGTATTTCCCAACGTGGGGCACACGTCCCACAAGGGTGCGGCAATTGGATTGTTCAGTAGGGCAATTCGAACAAGTTGTAATTAGGCTTCATTTAGGGAATAACTACATTTTTGAATATACATAAAATATGTATATTTTACGTAGGAGGGGGGGGGGGATCAGAATTTTAGAAAGATTTAGGTGGGGGCATGGTACAAAAAAGGTTGGGAAACACTGGATTAGCGGGTCAACAAGAACCACTGTTAAATATCGTGAAACTTTGTAAACTGCGATGCTACTGACACGAGATGAGATGTTCGTCGGTGACAAAAGATGTTCTTCACCTTGTGGTGAAGGATTGAAGAAGATATTGAATGACAAAAGATGTTCTTCACCTTGTGGTGAAGGATTGAAGAAGATATTGAATGACAAAAGATGTTCTTCACCTTGTGGTGAAGGATTGAAGAAGATATTGAATGACAAAAGATGTTCTTCACCTTGTGGTGAAGGATTGAAGAAGATATTGAATGACAAAAGATGTTCTTCACCTTGTGGTGAAGGATTGAAGAAGATATTGAATGACAAAAGATGTTCTTCACCTTGTGGTGAAGGATTGAAGAAGATATTGAATGACAAAAGATGTTCTTCACCTTGTGGTGAAGGATTGAAGAAGATATTGAATGACAAAAGATGTTCTTCACCTTGTGGTGAAGGATTGAAGAAGATATTGAATGACAAAAGATGTTCTTCACCTTGTGGTGAAGGATTGAAGAAGATATTGAATGACAAAAGATGTTCTTCACCTTGTGGTGAAGGATTGAAGAAGATATTGAATGACAAAAGATGTTCTTCACCTTGTGGTGAAGGATTGAAGAAGATATTGAATGACAAAAGATGTTCTTCACCTTGTGGTGAAGGATTGAAGAAGATATTGAATGACAAAAGATGTTCTTCACCTTGTGGTGAAGGATTGAAGAAGATATTGAATGACAAAAGATGTTCTTCACCTTGTGGTGAAGGATTGAAGAAGATATTGAATGACAAAAGATGTTCTTCACCTTGTGGTGAAGGATTGAAGAAGATATTGAATGACAAAAGATGTTCTTCACCTTGTGGTGAAGGATTGAAGAAGATATTGAATGACAAAAGATGTTCTTCACCTTGTGGTGAAGGATTGAAGAAGATATTGAATGACAAAAGATGTTCTTCACCTTGTGGTGAAGGATTGAAGAAGATATTGAATGACAAAAGATGTTCTTCACCTTGTGGTGAAGGATTGAAGAAGATATTGAATGACAGAAGATGTTCTTCACCTTGTGGTGAAGGATTGAAGAATATATTGAATGACAGAAGATGTGGCTGGATAAATTCACTGATTGGACAGGGTGTGGGTGTGAAGTTTCCAAACTCATCAAGATGGTAGACATTGGAGGAGATATTTATGAACAAAATGTCTCAATCTGACAACCACAAGACACTGACGAATTATGGATATTATTGTTATTAAAAGAGTTCTCTTATATAAATAATAGTCTTGATTATGCAAATTCAAGTAGGAAGCATGAGGATAAATGAAAATAATTCTTACAGCTAACGAGAATTGAACCAGGTTTGTTCTAGTGCATTGTTTCCCAACTTTTTTTTTTTTACCAAGCCCCACCTAGAATTGAACCAAGTTTGTTCTAGTGCAGTGTTTCCCAATCTTTTTTTTTAAACCAAGCCTCCACCTAAATCTTTCTAAAATTCTGATGCCCCCTATGTAACATATGCATATTTTTTTGTATATTAAAAATGGAATTATTTCATAAATGAAGCCTAATTACAATTTGTTCGAATTGTCCCCCCCCCCCTGAATAATCAAACTGCCCCCCGATGGGGCGTGGACCCCACGTTGGGAAACACTGTTCTAGTGGCACCGCATTATCTTGCAACTCACATAAACAGGGTTTCCGCACTTGAGTAACCACATCCCCAATTATCTCGACATTCAACCAGTGTACTCAAGTCACTGAGAATGGACCAATCGAGATAAAGACTATCACAGTAACAACGAACTGGAATGTGGGGATTTAATTGGTGATGTAGTTGGTAAAGTACGGAAAACCTGTTTACTTGAGTTGCAAGGCGATAAGGCGCCGCTAGAACGGAGTGGTTCAATTCCCGTCAGCTGTAAACATTATAGTCTTGAAAGAGGAGTTTTACGGAGTTCTCGAGTGCAACCCTCCAGATTGATGAGGAATCGCCCTACTAAAGTGACGTTACTTTACTTATCCCGGGGAAATCATGGTAAAATTCTAAATGTGTCACTTTAGAAGTGTGATGCTGAGTGATCCCTTATGACTGTATTGTCGAGGGACACGCCTCGACATCTAAAAGGTTTCCTACCATTGGTATAGACACTATGTTCACATCTTGAAATCCTGGGGGACGAGACAGCCTAATTTCTAACCGCGTCATCTTGGAATCCCGAGAGACGAGAAAGCCTAATTTCGATCCTCCATATCTTGGAATTCTGGGGGACGAGACAGCCTAATTTCTGCCTGCCGCATCTTCTGCCTGTTAATTCGCGACTTGTGCACGTATGAACATAATTCCCGGCCATGTCTTACGCAACCTTTCGCAACATCCATTAGAATATCGTGTGTTAGTACAGATCAAAGTTCATACATATTTACACACGTGACCGTCGCACGCGCACGTTTATCGATCGACACCTAACCGGTCATCTTGTCTTACAAAAAAAATGTAGTTCTATAAGCATTCATTTCTGAAACTAATCTATCTCAAACGATTCCAGCATTGTTGTCACACAATCTCCCCTACTCTGTTGACGCAGCGCAATCGTGTATATAATCTAGTTAACTGCCTCACGATACTGTCTTGTACTCACGTGCATTCAGTATTTCCTCTCATTATTAGCGATGTTTTCAATACAGGAGTTGCTACTGTCAGCAATTTCACCAACTATCCTTCAGTTTCTTCTGTGATTTATTACATTTTTCTTCTGTGTTATTGATTGAGGCTATTTATTGTCTGTACGAGGAACAGTCGATTCTATTTTCTCAAGTGAAATTGTGTTGTCTAATGGTATAACCGAACACTTTGAACATAAAATACCACTTTACACATATATTATTATTAAGACTTTGAACATAAAATACCACTTTACACATTTATTATTATTAAGACTTTGCACATAAAATACCAGTTTACACATATATTATTCTTTGTGATGTTATTCGTGTTGGAAGTGATTATTAATAGTTTAGTGCGGCTCCGTAGTAGAGTGGTTAGTAGATATGTCTCACAATCACAATTCGGTATAACTTGCTCGTGGTTCGAAAGCGATCATTCAAATTATATGCTTATATACTGGCGATACGATTGGATGTATTAGTCAATATATTTCTTTCTTTTTCTCTGCTTTTGTTATTCGATGTCGCAGGGTTGAATGACGATTGGTTGTCTGGCTATGACACCTTTGTTCACTTGATGTGCAGTAATAGTGTGACGTATGAGAACATTGGTAACTCCGTCAATGCACATCCTTTTTGATGTTCCTCTGCCTCTTCTTGTTTCCATTCTTGTGTTGTATGATCTAACTGGTGGCCAATATGATTTCATTCTGATTAATTATTAGTTACATTTAAGCCAGATGAGTATCGTAATGTCGGTTTCTCAGACTCCTACACTCCTCAAGGCTGGATATATATATATGAAGCAATGAACACTTACTGAATGTAAGTATTTCCAGAAAAGAAAACATTTCTCGGTGACGTATCATTCGTTAACGTTTGCCCTCACAAATTACTGTCACTCTGTAAGTCACCAGGTTGTGCGTAAGCTATGTATCCTTCAGTGTTACATACACTGTGTTGGCATACTCAACACCATGTGTCCATACACGTTTTGAAAGGCCCCTTTTCTTCTTTTCCAAAAACCTTTAAGAAAATCACTGCAGCCATTAAAAAAAAATTGCCTTGATGGCTAAGTCCTGTGTATAATACAGTGGAGTCCCTCTATAGCGTATCCTTTTATAACAAATTACCCTGTTTAACAACAGTTTTCAAAATTCAATTATATGTATTGTTTGTGTGTGTATATATGTGGATAAAAGTTCTAAACTTAAAAGCTCTAGAAGAAGCCACACAAAAAACACCGATGGACCGTGTAAGGAAATGAAATTTTTCAAAGCCTACCACAAGAAACTGATAACATCCAAAAAGAATGGAATATTTTCAAAAATGCAATGTTAAAACAACTACAGAACATATGCGGCACAAAACGTCACAAGAAAGACAAGAAAACATCATGGTGGAGTGTGGAGATACAAAAGGTTGTACAACAGAAAAAAAACAATGTTTTTTAGAAATGGCTGAAATCCAAACATCATGACGATTATCTACAATATCGACTTGCTAGAAAATATGTCAAGTTTGTAATCAAAGAATCATAAGTTAATTCATGGATCAAGCATGGAGAACATTTAACTGACGTATGTAAAACAAGCCCAAGAGAATTTTCAACAAAAGTATTAAATCTATGCAAGTGAAAGAAGATAGCTGTAATTCCATAAAAATCATCAATGATAAAAATGGCAAACTCTTAGAGAACAGCATAAATAGGAAAGTAAGATGGAAACCAACAATGACAACTGAATATAGACCCACCAACGCTCAAAAAGATCTAGAAACCATAGAACCAGATATACCAAATCAAGAAATAGAAGAAGGCTTAAAACATAGCCCAAGTAATAAATCACCAGAAGAGGACGGTATACCAAAGGAAGAAATAAAAAAGCGCGTAGAAACACAGAGGTCCAGTGGTTAGCTAGATTATTCACAATAGAGTGGTCAGAAAAAAAAGTACCAGACGACGGAAAATCAGTAATTCTACCACTATGGAAAAACAAAGGCAGGAAGAGAGAGAGAGAGAGAGTGTGATTCATATAGAGGCATCTCCTTATTGTCACACAGGTAAAATCTGCGCAAAAATAATAGAACAAAGAATGCGATACATTGCAGAACCACATCTGATTCTCAATTTGGCTTCAGAAGAGGGGCAATCTGCACATACGCACTATTCACACTGAGACAACTAAGTGAAAAAAAGCAATCGAATACAATCAAGATTTAAACACAGTATTTGTAGACCAGGAAAAGGCATTCGACAGAGTAGATAGAAACATTCTATGGGAAACCTTAGAAATTTATAACATCAGAAGACATCGGTTAGATACTATAAAAGCGATATATACAAATTCCAAAGCTCAGTAAGTATAACAGATGGAATGACTGAACCTTTCGAAACAAGATCTGGAGTAAGACAAGGATGCGTACTTTTACGCCTATTTTTCAACATATACATGGACAGAATAATAAAAGAAGCTCACATTAACAAAGAGAAAAACGTTGCAAATAAACCTGATGGGAAACTTAACAATGAAATCAACGAACTATTATTTGCCGATGATCAAAGTCTAATATACAAAGATGAGGAAAATTTGCAAAATCAGATCTATGCATTGCCATTAGCGTGTCAGAAGTACAGCATGAAAATTAACGTTCAAAAACAGAAGTTATGAAAATTAGCAAGTCTGCAACACCAATGGATATAAAATAGATAACAGACAAGCCAAAAAATTTTAATATCTAGGCAGCATTTATTCCGAAATGGAAGACTAGACAGAGAAATAGAAACAAGGTGCCAGATAGCATAAACATAGTGACCTAACATTCACCATTACTTCTTCACCCAAAGATCAAGATGGAAATTAAAAAAAAACCAGATAATATCTACAATTTTTATACCAACAGCCTCGCAGCAGAGGAAAATAGTCACGTGAAATGAGGTGTCTGAGACAAGCTGAAATGGTTACAAAACTAGATAAAAATAAGAAATGAAGAAATTAGGAAAAGAGTTGGTATAATATCATGTATCGAACATTTTGAGAGACAGCAAGTAAAATGGTTCGGTCACCTTATGAGAATGAACCCAAAGCAAATACCAATAAGAGCATATAACAAAAGAATATCCGGCGTAAACCCAACGGGTAGACCAAGATAGCCTTGTGGATAGAAAACATCAAGATAGTCTTGAACAAACATGGACTAAATGCAACCACGGCGACACATCTGGTCTTGGAACGACAGCTTAAGCTCCCACCCCTACGTTTAACGGCAAGTGTGAATACGATCAACCATCATTCATCTGGGGACAGACAATAGACAAAAAACATAAAGCACTATTTAACAATATACAAATAATTGTATATTAATATACAATATATATATATATATATATATATATATATATATATTATAGATAGCTAATTTCTGCTATTACATACATATTCCGTCTATTGAGGTAAAGTTGTTATAATGGAACTTAACTATATATGCAATCAACTTACTCGGGCAAAAAAGACATCATTTGCTCGACAAGGTTTTTATAAATAACTTTATTCCATTTACACGGGACAACGTGGCCATATTGCGCGCGTAGAACAAAACGGTGCCACTGATATAGAGACTATTGTTCTGGATAATTAAGACATGTATTAGATCGGTCGATTTCCTCGCAGGCAGTGCCAGAAGACGGCTTGAAACACGAGGGAGCATGTAGTTCAATAAATTCCATTAAATGCATGCTGGCTTGAGAGCACGTAATTTTTTTATGGTTATGGGCTCCCATTATCATCATGGAATTTTACATTGATGATACCACACAATGTGAGCTGCATATTTGGCTCAATACGTGTAGAACACAAGAAAGCACTGAAGAACATCTGACGACCTGGTATGGTTGAAGAGTAACTGGTCACACATAAATTATTAACCCCCTAATCAAGATTATGTTAGTGTTTAAAACAGTTGAAACTTTTTCTTTAGCTCTGGTTTGGAACCCATGTCTCCCCGCTTATTTTAGGATTAATTAATCGAAATATTATAGCAATAATTATCATTAATTAAAGTATTTAAATATTTATTTTTAGGGGTTATGTTTTACATAAATAATTTACATAACTAACCCTAACCCTAAATAAATTTATATGTAAATTTATTTAAATATAAATTAATATAAATTTAAATTTATTTAAATATAAATTAATATAAATTTAAATTTATTTAAATATAAATATAAATTTATTTAAATATAAATATAAATTTATTTAAATATAAATTTAAATTTATTTAAATATAAATTTAAATTTATTTAAATATAAATTTAAATTATTTCACAGCGACATTCAACTACATATTCAAACTTCGTAAGGCGAAGTGCAGTAGAGTCGAATTCAGTAGCTTGTGAGTTGAATTCGAATGCCATAGCGTGTTGAGAAATCCAAAATTGAAGGCTCAAAGTTAGGGAGAAATTTGTAATCTTTTCCGTCGTTCATGTAAAAGTGCGCAGATTCTAGCACATTCAGGAAGCTCGAGGACTGATCACTTATAAGGATGCCCTGATTGTAACGACGATTTTGAATCATGTTTCCTTGTAGAGGAAACCTATAGCAGTCAATGTAGTTTTACTAAATTCAACACAAAACTTGTTTATTCTATGTACCGGAGAGTTACAAATAACCGTATATGTCAACAGTGACATCGACTTATGACGGGAGTTTCCATTTGTTTATCTGTCACCGACACGTGTCACATTTGCAAATTACATATTTTGTACTGTTTGCTAACTGCAGTTCTGTATCCAAAATGTCAACTGTAGAAAGTATACATTTTAATGTTTCTTTAACCAGGTTCTATGTTATATGAAATACATCACAGCAGTGTTGCTAACTGATGTACATGCCGAAAGAAATCTAACAGCAATTAGATAGCAATTAGAACCAAACTATTTTGCTATGTATGAGGTTACCGCTGCGTCTATTGTGTCTGTTTACACACAAACATGCAGTGCTCTGTGTATAGACAGTGCTCTGTGTACTCGTGTATAGAAAAACTTTTGAAGTGGATCGATGCTTATAAATTAAATGGATTTTCTGAAGTTCAAATGACATCACAGTGGTTGTTAAGCGTGCACTTAAGCGTTTATTATTGTTCCCGATAAATGGATTAAAATAACGGTAAAGAGTGTAGCTAATTTAATCTTAAGACAGGTTTGAACGCTTCTTACTGTTCTAGACCATCTGTAGTTATGGCAGGCGGGTGTAGTATTTGATGTTTGCTGGTTGTGTGGAGTATGTTCAGGTGACAGGTGCTCGTGGAGTTAAACAAGATGGCACTTCTGAGTGGACAGTATGATTACGATGAGACGGATTTTTATGGGCAGTACAGTGTGATTGTAACACCTAACCGGACAGCAGTGTAAGTAGTCATAAATCCAATCATTCTGTTTTGTCTATCTCGATGCCTGCCTGCCGGCTTGTCTTTATGTCTGTGTGACCGACTGATTTCCTCTTTACTTCTCTAGCCTGCCCATCTGTGTCTGTTTAGTATGTTTGTCTATCTGTATGTTTCTTTCCATCCATCAACTCACACATCTATTCATCGATCCACCAACCCAATCATCCATTCATCGATCCATCCGTCTTTGTTTATATCTATTATTTTCTTGTTCAGCCTCTGCAACTTTTCTCTCATCGACCTTTCTCTCATCGACATTTCTCTTATCGACTTTTCTCTCATCAGCTTTTCTCTCTTCAACTTTTCTCTCATCGACTTTCATCAACTTTTATCTCATCGACTTTTCTCTCATGGACTTTCATCGACTTTTCTCTTCTCGACTTTCCTCTCATCAAATTTTCTCTCATCGACTTTTCTATCATCAACTTTTCTTTCAACGACTTTCATAAATTTTTCTCTCATCGACCTTTCTCTCATCGACTTTTCTCTTATCGACTTTTCTCTCATCAGCTTTTCTCTCTTCAACTTTTCTCTCATCGACTTTCATCAACTTTTATCTCATCGACTTTTCTCTCATGGACTTTCATCGACTTTTCTCTTCTCGACTTTCCTCTCATCAAATTTTCTCTCATCGACTTTTCTATCATCAACTTTTCTTTCAACGACTTTCATAAATTTTTCTCTCATCGACTTTTCTATCATCGACTTTCCCTTATCGATTTTTCTCTCATCGACTTTTCTATCATCGACTTTCTCTTATTGACTTTTCTCTCATATTCTTCTTCTTCTGCGTTCGTTCTCAAACTCCTGCAGATTAACAGGATGTAGTCCGGAGAACGGAATGCGTTGTGTCATGGTTTACAACATTGCTGCGATATCTGCGCCTTTCGGCCTGATACATCCGACTTCAGCATGGTTTTGGGTCACTGACCCTATATGGGATGGGACAGCCAACTCCATCCCATAACCTCCTTAGTCGCCATTTACGACATGCGTGGAAGGTACCCAGTTGCTATTCTTTGCTTCCCTTTCGGGCCCTGGCAACACACGGGCGTTTTCTCTTATCAACATTTCTCACGTCGACTTTTCTCTCATCGACTTTTCTCTCATCGACTTTTCTCTCATCGACTTTTCTCTCATCGAATTTTCTCTCATCGAATTTTCTCACATCGACTTGCTATACTATCACGTATTGTGACATTAAACACGCAAAGACTAACTTACACATTAAATATTATGTTTAGGTATGTTGATTATTGTTTTTGCACACCAGGCATATCCATCGGTGGTCATTTCCGCGTCAGTAAATCTCTCAAGGTGTTGGGACTGATGGTCAATATTCCATCTAACGTGTGCGGGTGAGCGGGAGCACACGTAATTAGAAGGTACTGCTCACGAAATGTACCACCCGCACATATAAAGACGAGCGAAGCGAATCACATGTTTTTATTTTTGTTAAAGACAGTTTACACAGAAATATTCACCGCGCAGACATTTTCAGATTTGCTAACGGGAGAAGACAATTCAAGGGTATATTGAGTGATGATTCCGGTTTTCTGTTGGTTCAGTGCTCTTTTTTGAAATTTCTTGCGTTCACTCCTTGATACACCGATCCATACTCCCAAATCACTCATTCTTGATTATGACTCGTGGTCATTGACTTCAAAATCTTCCGATCGTGCAGACTCTCATAGAACATTGAATATGTCTGCTCTGTTCATAAACTGACCGTCCAGGCGTAGAAGCTGAATCAGACAAGTTGATTAGACCCGGTCGTTTCCCTCTGCACATTCGTGTCCAGGAACAAAGATGGCAGTGAATTTGCTCCGTGAGACCCAATCATTAGCCATCTGTAATGACTCCACCCATCGCTTACCACTTCACCTGCTGTGACTTTCTGGTTCATACTCATTGTTACTCAGTATGCAAACATGAGCATAGGCTTGCGATTCCAGCCAGTTTAGAGCCTTCTTCATGCAACCACTTCCACCGTTTGACTACTTGTCGTTGAAGGTCCCACTGGCTCCTTGAACTATTCTTCCAAGTGAGCTTGCGGTTGTCTCATTCAACATTGTATTTCTCATTCATCATGTTTTTATCATTCATCATGTTTTTATCATTCATCATGTTTTTATCATTCATCATGTTTTTATCATTCATCATGTATTTCTCATTCATCATGTTTTTATCATTCATCATGTTTTTATCATTCATCATGTTTTTATCATTCATCATGTTTTTATCATTCATCATGTTTTTATCATTCATCATGTTTTTATCATTCATCATGTTTTTATCATTCATCATGTTTTTATCATTCATCATGTTTTTATCATTCATCATGTTTTTATCATTCGTCATGTTTTTATCATTCATCATGTTTTTATCATTCATCATGTTTTTATCATTCATCATGTTTTTATCATTCATCATGTTTTTATCATTCATCATGTTTTTATCATTCATCATGTTTTTATCATTCATCATGTTTTTATTAGTTTATATACAGTTTTAAAAGTTGGGTACAGTTTTACATTATGAAATGCTACATCTATTCTATATCTATAGACATCTATCTACATCTTTATGTACTTCAGTACGTACATATTATACATATGTTCTATAACACATATTATACATCTGTTCTATAACAGATATTATACATATGTTTCCGTTATGGACAGTAAACGAACAACTAGAAGACAGAATTGATGACTTGAGATGTTGATGTATAGAAGAATAGGGAAACTTCATGGAAAGAGAAGAAAACAAAGAAATATGTTCAAACAACACTTAATGTGAAGAACAAATTATTAAAGGAAATAAAGATCAAGCAAATACAATATTTTTTACACATCACAAGCATGACACCATTTTGAAGTTAGTTTGTTCCTTTCATGCCATAGGTGGTACATAGGGTAGAGGTTTCTGTACTTTTAGCTCTTGTATCAACGTCGTCACCTTCAGACCACACATTCTAGAGATTGTTCAGTCTTCACCTTCAGACCACACATTCTAGAGATTGTTCAGTCTTCACCTTCAGACCACACATTCTAGAGATTGTTCAGTCTTCACCTTCAGACCACACATTCTAGAGATTGTTCAGTCTTCACCTTCAGACCACACATTCTAGAGAGATTGTTCAGTCTTCACCTTCAGACCACACATTCTAGAGAGATTGTTCAGTCTTCACCTTCAGACCACACATTCTAGAGATTGTTCAGTCTTCACCTTCAGACCACACATTCTAGAGAGATTGTTCAGTCTTCACCTTCAGACCACACATTCTAGAGAGATTGTTCAGTCTTCACCTTCAGACCACACATTCTAGAGAGATTGTTCAGTCTTCACCTTCAGACCACACATTCTAGAGAGATTGTTCAGTCTTCACCTTCAGACCACACATTCTAGAGAGATTGTTCAGTCTTCACCTTCAGACCACACATTCTAGAGAGATTGTTCAGTTTTCACCTTCAGACCACACATTCTAGAGAGATTGTTCAGTCTTCACCTTCAGACCACACATTCTAGAGAGATTGTTCAGTCTTCACCTTCAGACCACACATTCTAGAGTGATTGTTCAGTCTTCACCTTCAGACCACACATTCTAGAGAGATTGTTCAGTCTTCACCTTCAGACCACACATTCTAGAGATTGTTCAGTCTTCACCTTCAGACCACACATTCTAGAGAGATTGTTCAGTCTTCACCTTCAGACCACACATTCTAGAGAGATTGTTCAGTCTTCACCTTCAGACCACACATTCTAGAGAGATTGTTCAGTTTTCACCTTCAGACCACACATTCTAGAGAGATTGTTCAGTCTTCACCTTCAGACCACACATTCTAGAGAGATTGTTCAGTCTTCACCTTCAGACCACACATTCTAGAGTGATTGTTCAGTCTTCACCTTCAGACCACACATTCTAGAGAGATTGTTCAGTCTTCACCTTCAGACCACACATTCTAGAGTGATTGTTCAGTCTTCACCTTCAGACCACACATTCTAGAGATTGTTCAGTCTTCACCTTCAGACCACATATTCTAGAGAGATTGTTCAGTCTTCACCTTCAGACCACATATTCTAGAGAGATTTTTCAACGTCTTTACCTTTACACCACACACTCTAGAGAAATTGTTACTACACCTATAGAAACTTACACATTTTTCAATTAAAAAATTTCATATTATTCATACCTGAACCTAATTAGACTTGAAATAGTCAGTAAACATAATATTTATTACGAGACAACATTTACATGGTGTAATAGAGTTTTCAAGAGTTACATTGCATAAAAATTGTAGTAATATATGGGAAACAATTTAGTATCATATTCTTCAATTCGGCAACAAATTTAAACAGTTATCTCCCTTACACCACACGTCTGGATACGTTATTTACTTAAACATGTTTAGGACGTTGCAATGGATATAATTCGGTGGTAATCTTGACTAGATTACCAGAGCCACGACCTCAGTTATATTTTAATAGTTAAAAGCTCTGATGTAGCCAAGTTGGACTAACGTCCGCTGTTAAGAAGAGTGTTTGTTAGCTGGAGGACTTGTCCTGTTGGTCCAAGACACGCTTTTTTCAACCTTGGATGATGTTCCTGTGGATATATCGTGGCGTTTTGTGTGATCTAATGACCTCTGTTGTCCTGTTGGGGATTGGTAGTTCGACTTGGGGTCTAAAATGCGTGTCGTAATCAGGAAAATATTATTTTTGGGATAGAATGTAGTCCCAAGAAGGACTTCCAATTTTTTTTTTAACGTGGTGGTGATGGAATTATTGACCTGATTCGGGGTTACTCCTTCCAGTCTCCTGGACAGAGCAACCTTGAATAACCTCAAGAATTTCGCCAGCACCATTATAAAAAAGGGTAAAAAGAGTTAACATCACCACAAGATGTTCTCTTTATTGAACCAAACTAACGAGCATCGTATCGTGTAGGCCTGCAAAGCTCAGGTGTGATACACAGAGATAGCTAAATCTTAGAAGCACCTACACGTGGTGTACCTTGTAATAAGTGTACAATAACTCTTAGGGATCGTGCATGGTGCTGTCAATGCTGCAGATGGAATGAGAAACGATTGTAACAAGACAACCGGTATTTCATGTACCCCTCTATCAAATCTACCCGCGACACTCGCATGACATTGGTGTAGTACGTTTTAGCTTGGAATGAAATAAGAACCATGACAAGGATGGTCAATGTTGATGTCCTGATTATATCCATTTCAAGAGTTAATAGCATCTAGAATAGGTGTTCTCAACATGGGGTCTCCTGGGGGTTATGGGGACTTGCAAAATGGAGAGAAATTACACACAAAAATGAAGCACAAACGCATCCTGCAGGGCTACGTGAGGGCAGCCACTTAAACGATAAACAAAAGGCATTATATCGATAAATAAAAGGAATTATATCAATAAATAACAGGAATTATATCGATAAATAACAGGAATTATATCGATAAATAACAGGAATTATAGCGATTAAGCTTCAAAGTTCTTGATGCAGTGTTGTGTAACGTCAACGATGCCTGAAACGTCTGTCACAAAATCGGGTAAATAGGGATTCATTGTATAGAACGAATGCCATGTATATATTCTCATTTGTAAGTGCCTCCCTTCAGTAGACATATCTCAAGATAGAAGCACTGGTTCAGATCTTGCACACCAAATGAGACACAGAACACCTTGGAAAGAAAGATAACTATGAGTAAAAGCTCCTCATTACGCACGGGAAAACGATGAGCACAAGTGAGGAAGCTCTTCTTCAAATTCGCACACCAATCAGGTGTTGAGACTGAGGCTCAGGGGATCAGGTGTTGAGACTGAGGCTCAGGGGATCAGGTGTTGAGACTGAGGCTCAGGGGATCAGGTGTTGAGACTGAGGCTCAGGGGATCAGGTGTTGAGACTGAGGCTCAGGGGATCAGGTGTTGAGACTGAGGCTCAGGGGATCAGGTGTTGAGACTGAGGCTCAGGGGATCAGGTGTTGAGACTGAGGCTCAGGGGATCAGGTGTTGAGACTGAGGCTCAGGGGATCAGGTGTTGAGACTGAGGCTCAGGGGATCAGGTGTTGAGACTGAGGCTCAGGGGATCAGGTGTTGAGACTGAGGCTCAGGGGATCAGGTGTTGAGACTGAGGCTCAGGGGATCAGGTGTTGAGACTGAGGCTCAGGGGATCAGGTGTTGAGACTGAGGCTCAGGGGATCAGGTGTTGAGACTGAGGCTCAGGGGATCAGGTGTTGAGACTGAGGCTCAGGGGATCAGGTGTTGAGACTGAGGCTCAGGGGATCAGGTGTTGAGACTGAGGCTCAAGAGATCAAGTGTTCAAACTAAGGCTCAGGAAATCAGGTGTTGAGACTGAGGCTCAGGAAATCAGGTGTTGATACTGAGACTCAGGAAATCAGGTGTTGAGACTGAGCCTCAAGAGATCAGGTGTTGAGTCTGGGGCTCAGGAAGTATTGACCACGTAACTAGAAAATAAAGCCCAATGAGAGTGAATTCGATTGCGTATCTCAAGGATACATCGTAATAGAATGTGACATGACAGACAGTGCAAATGTAATAACCAATCATTGTAGATCTGGATTACCACGGACATAACGTTTGCGTCTCGATAGCTAAAGTCAATAATAAGAAAGCGGTGTGTGTGGATGAATGAAACAGTAGTAAGCATGTCACTTGGGAGTCGTGTAGCGTAGTGGTTAGCGCACTGGCTTCGCATATGAGTGGTCCTGGGTTCATTCCCCAGATGAGGCGGAAATGTTTTTCAGATCGCAACGGCTCCCGGGTTCTGGGTTAATCCGGGAAGTAAAGACTCCGAGGGAGAGGAGATGGCTACCGCCCTCATTTGCTGAGCCTCTGAAATGGGAGATCGCTAACATCTCACACCCCTACGGCATTAACAAATGTTATGGGTTACTTTACTTATGTCACTCGTCGTACACGTATATTACCACAGACGATAAGTTTGCATGTTTGGTAGCATAAGTCAATAACAAGAAAAGTGTCCGTTTGGATAAATGTAACATGTCAATCCAATGTTTATATTATCACAGACGAACATTAGCGTCTAGGCAGCATATGTAAAGATTACCCAGCTCAAGTCTGGTACATCGTACGACGTACCAGGACTAAAACAATAATAAGTTTCACGGGTCCGTGTCATGTCGACCAGGCGGGAGAAGTGTAAACGGGTTAGTTGACACATCGAGGAACGACTAGACGCGCTTTTCAAATTGTGAAAAGGAGGCAGATCTTGGATTCAAAACTCTAGGAAGCGCTCATACTAATTAAGGACAGACGTATGGAGTTTCGCTGGTCAACTAAAGATGGAAGAAGGCGGATCATCAATTCTAGAAGATTCTCGAAAGTCAAGCAAATTGGCCAGGACTGAGTTTTGAGAAAAGGCGGAGATTGAAGATTTCGGTTAGAAAAAGGACTGAGTTTTTAGGTCATTCAGTTCGGACAGAGACAGACCCAAGCACTCAGAGCTTGGAATTTTGGGAGTTCACTCGGGGCTCCTGAGACATGCGATTCAGGACTTGGATATCGGACAGTGGTTCGGGTCACGTGGTCCACACTGGTCTTGAAATGTAAGTAACTTGTATTAGACTTCAGTGATTGGTTAGATCCTCGACACTCGGTCGAGAAATAGAGTCTGTTTCGAACACTTGCTTCGAATACTATAAGTGAAAATAGCATTAGACATAGGGAGACGGTTTACAGTCTCTAGTAGTTGACGAACAAGTTGTTCGTAATTCCTGGATGTGATAGGCACTTTAGTATACTTCAAGTATTGTTATAACTCATTGATGTTTAGATTGAACGGCGAAGGCCACGACTACACATGTTAATTGTACATATTGTACATATGAACATTGAATTGAATATTAAATAACCACATATGCCTATGATACGAAGTGTATGTTTTCATTGAATTGAAATAGATAACCACAGGAACGAAACTGGTCACAGCACCAGAGTTTCCAGAGAGATTTGCATTGAAAAGACTCAACCACAGGGCTGGAACTCCATCATATCTATTGTGACTCTATCGCGTCGATAGTGACTCTGTCACAGTCCTGTGACGCTGCACCCTTTTCATTACTGTCACACTTGTCTGTCAAGGACAGACAGTCAAACCCGTGACTCTGTCACTGCAGTAGGTAAAGAATCGTCAACGACGATGAGTAAAAAAAAAACCTCCACCTGCGTTTGACGATGGATTGGAAGGTATCACAGGTAACCGAGATGGGTATGAGGTAAATGTTTAGGTTGATACACAAACTGTGATGACTTTGGCGGTGCTATAGGTGAAAAGGACCTTGTCTTTAAGGAGGTAGTAACTCAGGTCCAATTCGACTGACAACCGTGGACAAACACTGTACAGAAAAAGTATCTGGTTGGACAATAAAAGCGCTATTTTTCACGGAAATTGTTCACAGCGTAACATCTCGCCGAAATATTGACTCACAGTGACCCAAGCAAAGTACCAAACTCGTCTCATGATATAGACATCATGTTAGTGGGAGGTTTGTTTGTAAGGCAATGCTTACTCCGAGATGAAGTCTTCTGAGAGTGAAATGGAACTCTGAAGTAACCACTGCATATAGGAAGAAATAGCTAACCACACCACTGAAAATAGGAAAGAAATAGCTAATCGCTCGTAGTTCTTGTTGATTAATACACAATCGTTTAGCTGTAATAATTATCACAGTAAAATTTATTGTAGGTAGATTTCCATTGCTTACTGCACGATCACATGACTAAATTGCATCGTTAATGAGTTAAGAAATCACTTATTACACAATTCTCTCTGGTGCCAATGTTATGATCTTTCACTACCACTTCATTTGTACATGCAGTCAAGAAATATGTCACACAGATAATGATTACCTAAATTGGTTATTGTTTTTTTAATTCACCATTAGTGAATTGGTAGTAAATCGAAAGGACATGATGTCTGGTTACACACAAGTGCCACAGAAAGCATGGCAGGTACACAAGTAAATCTTCGATGTGTTAAGGTACAGCTTGTACAACAACGGACTTCAGTCCATTTTTATTGTCAGGACCGATGGCCATAGAAGTGCATATATAGCGATCACATTATATTTTGTCTATATCTGGCTATTTGAGTCCAAGGCACGGGGGTTACTTTTATCTTGCGCTCATGTTCAACATAGCAACAAATATAAATATATATTTTCAATAATATATTTATCAGTATTTAATTTTTTATATTTTAATTCTATGTTTTTTTTTCTGACGAAGGTATTATAGCGAAACGTCAATTTAGATCTTTCTTATACTTTATTATTATTATTATTATTATTATTATTATTATTATACTTTTCTTAGTTAAAATATTTAATATCCGTACTTATATATGTAATCATTATTTTGATATTTCATATATAGAACCAGCAGTTTGGTTTGTGTATTTATTTCAGCAACAGAAGCAATAACAGCGACAAAAGCAGTAATAATAATAGCAACAACTACAGCAGTAGAAACACCAATAACAACAACATCAGCATCACCACAAACAACAATAACAACAACATCAGCATCACCACAAACAACAATAACAACAACATCAGCATCACCACAAACAACAATAAAAACAACATCGGCATCACCACAAACAACAATAACAACAACATCAGCATCACCACAAACAACAAAAACAACAACATCAGCATCACCACAAACAACAATAACAACAACATCAGCATCACCACAAACAACAATAATAACAAGATCAGCATGACCACAAACAACAATAACAACAACATCAGCATCATCACAAATAACAACATCAGCATCACCACAAACAACAATAACAACAAGATCAGCATCACCACAAACAACAACAACATCAGCATCACCACAAACAACAATAACAACATGATCAGCATCACCACAAACAACAACAACATCAGCATCATCACAAATAACAACATCAGCATCACCACAAACAACAATAACAACAACATCAGCATCACCACAAACAACAATAACAACAACATCAGCATCACCATAAACAACAATAACAACATCAGCATCACCACAAACAACAATAACAACATCAGCATCACCACAAACAACAATAACAACAACAGCAGCATCACCACAAACAACAATAACAACAACATCAGCATCACCACAAACAACAATAACAACAAGATCAGCATCACCACAAACAACAATAACAACATCAGCATCATCACAAATAACAACATCAGCATCACCACAAACAACAATAACAACAAGATCAGCATCACCACAAACAACAACAACATCAGCATCACCACAAACAACAATAACATCAGCATCATCACAAATAACAACATCAGCATCACCACAAACAACAATAACAACAAGATCAGCATCATCACAAATAACAACATCAGCATCACCACAAACAACAATAACAACAAGATCAGCATCATCACAAACAACAACATCAGCATCACCACAAACAACAATAACAACAACATCAGCATCACCACAAACAACAATAACAACAAGATCAGCATCACCACAAACAACAATAACAACATCAGCATCACCACAAACAACAATAACAACATCAGCATCACCACAAACAACAATAACAACAACATCAGCATCACCACAAACAACAATAACAACAAGATCAGCATCACCACAAACAACAATAACAACATCAGCATCACCACAAACAACAATAACATCAGCATCACCACAAACAACAATAACAACAAGATCAGCATCACCACAAACAACAACAACATCAGCATCACCACAAACAACAATAACAACAAGATCAGCATCACCACAAACAACAACAACATCAGCATCATCACAAATAACAACAAGATCAGCATCACCACAAACAACAACAACATCAGCATCATCACAAATAACAACATCAGCATCACCACAAACAACAATAACAACAACATCAGCATCATCACAAATAACAACATCAGCATCACCACAAACAACAATAACAACAACATCAGCATCACCACAAACAACAATAACAACAACATCAGCATCACCACAAACAACAATAACAACAACATAAGCATCACCACAAACAAAAATAAAAAAATCAGCATCACCACAAACAACAATAACAACAGCAACAATAACTTAGGCAACAGCAACCACAGCCAAACACCACATCCATCAACAAAAACATCAGCGCAACAATCTGACATCAACTCTGTTCATTCATGTTCGTTTATTTGGCTATACCAATATTTATTTCCTAATAGGGGATCAGTTTTCTTGTTTAGTGATTTGTTACTGCTGTCATATTTATATTTTATGTGTATCGACGTCCATCAAACGATTCTGTCTGTTGTTGGCACGAGCCCTCATTCGTACACTCTCATTCTGTCTGACGAACTTTGCTATTTCTACACGAGACCGCCTATCACATTTTCGCATGGGTACCCCAAATGGGGTAGCATAGGACTCCTTGCAGGGTCGCTGGAGGAAACATTAATTCAAAAAATATCGATTTAAGAGCAATTGTCATGCGAGTATTACTTCCCTTTGTTTCTACATGCCCCCACTGATAGTGGATTGTCAAGGTGTCTTCATTTTTCAACTAAAACACAAGACAATCAATGTTGAGACTGACATGAGGTTGGCAATAAAGAAAACTCGACCGCGATATTGAAGATTATTAAAGTTACAAATGTAATCATTGCATTGAACATGTGACATGACACTGCTTCTGTCAAATGGGCGACGCGAAGAATGCTGGGAATTTGTGCTTTATTACACGATAACTTCTGTCATTATCATCATCAGGTTCCATGCCGGCTGGCGTAGGCGATCATGGCTCTCCACAGCTCTCTATCTCCAGCATAAAGATATTTGTTGTTTCCCTGCCATGCCAGGTTGTCAAACTAATATTGTCTCACGTATTTCTGTAGTGGACTGGTTTAGTTACTAACACACAGGGTAGACGATTTGGGTTTGATTTCACTGGACAGTCGTAGCTTGTCAAAAAGAAATCAGTTGATCAGGTCATGACACCAGAAAATGTACACAAGGATTCATGCTCTGGTAAGGTCGAGAAATTACGCGACACTGCGAAGCTTGTGCCGAAGGCAACGCTGGTCATTGAATATTCTCAACACGTACTGCCTAGGCAGCTGAAAACTTGTGTGTAATATCTCCGTGTGCTATGAGAATGATTCATAATTCAACCATTTTACCCTTTAATCCTATCACTGTCATTGTTGTCATAATATTATGAATATTTCAGGCTTGTAAGTATTGACTCATATTTCTGGCGTGTAATTATTGACTCATATTTCAGGCTTGTAATTATTGACTCATATTTCAGGCTTGTAATTATTGACTCATATTTCAGGCTTGTAATTATTGACTCATATTTCAGACTTGTAATTATTGACTCATATTTCAGTCTTGTAATTATTGACTCATATTCCAGGCTTGTAATTATTGACTCATATTTCAGTCTTGTAATTATTGACTCATATTTCAGACTTGTAATTATTGACTCATATTTCAGACTTGTAATTATTGACTCATATTTCAATGATTGGAAATGGGAAGGAGAATACGACTGTTAGATATAAATATATTTGAGTGCACAAGTCATGTCATTTAATTTAAGGAGTGCCTTCGTCTTTACATTGCCCCTCACGTTAGCGTATCTTCATCTGTATATTGCCCCTCATGTTGGCGTATATTCATCTTTACATTGTCCCTCATGTTGGCGTATATTCATCTTTACATTGCCCCTCATGTTGGCGTATATTCATCTTTACATTGTCCATCATGTTGGCGTATATTCATCTTTACATTGTCCCTCATGTTGGCGTATATTCATCTTTACATTGTCCCTCATGGTGGCGTATATTCATCTTTACATTGTCCCTCATGTTGGCGTATATTCATCTTTACATTACCCCTCATGGTGGCGTATATTCATCTTTACATTGTCCCTCATGGTGGCGTATATTCATCTTTACATTGTCCCTCATGTTGGCGTATATTCATCTTTACATTGTCCCTCATGTTGGCGTATATTCATCTTTACATTGCCCTTCGCGTACTAAAGCACACACACATATATATATATATATATATATATATATATATATATATATATATATATATATATATATATCATCATTAAGTGCCGTGCCGAATGGCGTTGGCGATCATATTTGTGCATGTACATCGATCTCTCATATATGTCATCATCTCTGTTGGTGTCGTCAATCGAAGCCATTTAGTCAAACTCTTCCAATATATTTTCTCTGGGTCTTCCCCTTGATCTTTTCCGTTCTATCTTTCCTATTGTCATTATATTCTCAATGCCTCCTCTTCTCATTACGTGCCCAATAAATGTTGACTGTCTTTTTCTTATATTATCAATACTGCATCTTTTCACAACCATCCTTCTAAGACATTCTTCATTTGTAATCTTTGCTGTCCAAGGAATGCGTAACATTCTTCGAATAAATAACATTTCCGCTTCCTCCAATGATTTTTGTGATGTCTTATTTATTGTCCATGCTTCACTTTCATAGAGTAGCACTGGTACAATGTATTATTTGAGGACACATTTTCTAGTATCTTTCGATTTGGACTTGTTGCTTGCACAGGATATTTTTCATTTTATGGAATGATACTTTTACTTGCCCTGTTCTGCTTTTAATTTCGGTTTTGCATTTATCATCTGAAGTTATTAATGTTCCTAAATATTTGAAACTAGTCGCCTGCTTACAGATTTTCTCATTTAATACTATTTTACTATTTGGTGGTATTATTTCCTGATATTATCATTGTTTCTGTCTTTTTTTTAATGTTTAAACTAAGACCTTTTTGTTCACTTTCTATCACCGTCCTATTTAACATATCATGGAGATATTCTTGGCTTTCTGCTATCACCACAGTATCATCTGCATATCGTAGATTATTGATATTGCGTCCTCCTATTTTAATGCCTGGCATATTCTTAATTGGAATATTCTAAGTAATTTAGAATATTCTAAATAATGGAAAAATTCTAAGTAGAGCATATACAGGTTATGTAAGACCAGCTTTGGAATATGGAATGTCAGCATGGGGGACTGCAGCCAAGAGTAACACTCAAAAGATCTCAAAGATACAAAACCGCAATCTCAGAATTATAACAGGAGGTATGAATACTACCCCAATCACAGAAATGGAAACATGCACAGGTTTGCCATCAATGGAAGAAAGAAGAAATGAAAAAATCCTCACACAGTATGCAAAGTTCAAATGTTTGGAGAGTCATCAAATGAACCAAAGACTAAGCAGACCTACAAAAGAGCGACTCAAAAGAGGTAGCTTTCTACACTCCGCTAAACAGCTCCATAAATCACTCACAGATACAGACCTACAAAACCTAAAACCACTAAACACCTTTAACACATACCCAACATGGGACAGGAAAAACTTCCCAAGAATTATGGACAATATACCAAGCATTATTTCGAAAACAGAAACTACTATACAAGTACTAAAGGAGACAACTAAGAATCACATACAGAAAGCATACCCAAAGGATATATGGACACATGTATATACAGATGGATCAGCGAAAGAGGCAGTATTAGATTGAGGATCAGGAATATATATAGTAATTACACCAGATGGAAAAGAAATAGAGAAATCCATACCCACAGGCAAACATTCCACAAATTTTAAAGCAGAAATGGAAGCCATAATAGAGGCAGCCAAAATGCTCATGAATTTCTTGCCGAGTCACAACAGACATGTAGTATTTCTAACGGATGCAAAATCAGTATTGCAGGCATTGAAAGATCCAAAGAACACGAGCATGAATGAACTTACGGCCTGCTTACTACACCTCAGCAGTACCACCAAAGAAACAGTACTGCAGTGGATCCCAGGTCACTGTGGCATACCTGGAAATGAAAAAGCGGATCTCCTGGCAAGGAAAGGGGGATCACTGGAACAAATAGAAAATGATAATACGTACTATGAAAGTAAGACCACGTTAAAAGCAGAATATAAGAAAAAGTGGAAGCAAATGCACCCAACTGCAGAACCAAATGACCCCTACCACCAAATGTCACGCAAGGAACAAACCATAATTTTCAGACTACGAACTGGTCACAACAGGCTGAGAAGTCACATGTTTCGAAAGCTGAAGATTGGTGAGACAGACCTGTGCAACTGTGGACTGAGCCCAGAGACTGCAGAACACATTCTTCATGCCTGTCAACTCTACCAAGAAGAGGGGGAGAAAATATGGCCTACTGAGACGGCACTGCTTCCAGACTTGAGGGGTTCCATGGATGACCTGAAGCGAATCACACAATTCATTGAAGCTATTGGTGCTGTAACCTGATATCTGACTGAAGAACGATGAAGAAGAAGAAGATATTCTTAATTGATCTCAAGATATTCTCGATGCCAAGAGAAAATAAATCTGCAGACAATACACATCCCTGGGGTACTCCTTGTTTTATTTGTGTATACTTCCCAATTATATTATATCTTCTGAAATTGTATTGCTTTTATTATCACGTTAATTTTCCATTTACTCTTTGTGAAGTTACTCCTTGTCAAATGCATCGACAAACGTCGATTTTATGGGTTTTTTTTCCAGCGTACCTTTAGTGATTTGCACAACTTCATAACCCCGTGTTTGCATATTTCTCCAATCAATCATCTCAGCAGGATCTTTTTCTTGCGCTTGTATTTCCTTCAGCGCGATCACTGTATTTACGTCTCATATTATCAAAAAAGAAAAGGTGAAGACATGTGCTATTGAATTGTCATTGAATGATCTCAGCTAAGACTGGTCATGTTTATTGTCAAGATAAACAGACATTTTGCACACAAGTTGTCAGGGGCATATGTCAGAGACAAGAAATAAAATGTACATTGAAGAGCGTATGAGGAAAGGGTGCTAACTCTGAATTGACGAATAAATAGATGCTTTTACATAATCGATATATGTAGTGGATGATAACCCAGCGGCTCAGCAGATGTGGGTGCCGTAGCGATAACGGTGGTTTTGCCATTTGTAAATGTCACTATCAATCAAAGTTATGTTTTGATGTATTTGTGTTTTTGATCAATTTGTGTTTGGTCAGTTGGAGAAAGGAATGCATTCTATATTGGTTTGCAGCTCAGTTGCGATATCTGCGCCGTTATGTCTGACATCCGACTTCAGCACGGCTTTTGGGTCACCTTGACCCTCTACGGGATGGGGGCAATCAGTTTCACCCCATAACCTCCTTAGTCGCCATTACGACATGCATGGAAGATAAATAGTGTTTCTATTCTTTGCTTCCCCTGTCGTGTCCCGGAAACACGAAAGAAGGACGATATTGATACCTGATGATATTGTTTCTATATATTAATACCCACAATATCCCGCATTGATCAGACATAATGGCAGACACAAGCTCCAGATACGAACATCTATCTTTTACTTAACTCCTGCAAGCTTAATTTCCTGTTACTTTCCTTTCTGCCAACATTCTATCAGATCTCATTGCATCCTCTTATTCTGTCATTACCCAACATCTTTAGAAAAGGAAATTAAATTTGAAAAACTTCTCTCTCCTTGTCTGTGTTCTTGTGTTTGATATTTCGTTTCTCGTATACGTTTATCTGCTTCAGGAAGCCATCCAGTTCACACATTAGTCGTGCCCTTTATGCTTGTATTTTCTAATTTCCTGCGAAATGTGACTTTTCACCGCCGTGCTTTCTCTTCCTGTACTGAACTGTGGTTATTAACAGTAAAGTCATACGAGTAGAACCAAAAGAACGCCTGTGTGTTGTCGGGGCCCGAAAGGGGAGCAAAGAATAGCAACACTGTTTACCTTCCATGCATGTCGTACGAGACGACTAAGGAGGTTATGGGATGGAGTTGGCTGTCCCATCCCATATAGGGTAAGTGACCCAAAGCCATGCTGAAGTCGGATGTGTCAGGCCGAAAGGCGCAGATATCACAGCAATGCTGTAAACCATGACACAACGCATTCCGTTCTCCGGACTACATCCTGCTGATCTGCAGGAGTTTGAGAACGAACACAGAAGAAGAAGAAGAAGAACCAAAAGAAGCCTTCATAAGTCGTGTTCTAGATTATTTCTTCGCATTTCGCCATCGGCAACACAAAGTATATACATAGTATCAACGAACAGTACGGAAATAAAGTCATCACGTATGAAGGCTTGTTTTGATTCTGTTTGGAGGCCTTTACTTGGATAGCCACGACTGAGCTAAAATGTTTGAATAGCTTCTATGTGTATTGCTGCATGATTGTCTAAAGTATAAGACCTTCTATCAAATGGTAAATCCAGCCTTCCAAATGACTCATGTAACTGTGTCGGTGACATTCATTGATCATTATGATTATATTTTGTGTGACAGCCAATGAAATTTCATGTAATAGTCTAATGAGTAGTTTTAGAAGGCTGGATTTGCCATCTTCCAGTAAACCCATCTTTCTTTGGCAGTAAGTCTTAAACTGTAGACGGTCAGGGTTGCTGTTTGTATTGTTTGTTTGTTTGTTTGTTTGAGAACCGCAGGAAGTGCAAGAGATTAGCTCTTACTTCCTATGTGCGGTTGGATAGTTTTTCTGAGCTTTCATTCATAGCCAGCAGACTTCAGCTTTCGGCTTAGTGGAGTGCCTATTAAAGGCGCTTTCTACTCAGAGGGGGTCTATAATTGTATAGATGACATGCTACAACGCTTCCACAAAATAGCCACAATATAACGGCATGTCATCTAATAAAGTTTTCTGTTGCATGGGTGGATTGTCTAGTGGGCCATTGGTGAGACCCACAGACGCAACCGCATACGTTTTAATGTATAGAAAAAGCACAATTTTCACATCCTCAATACATGAAGAATATAAACTGTTGCAATTGTGTGTATTTGTGACAACTAAGATAATAGGCGTAACGTGCTAAAAAATATATCGATCAAGACTACTTTCCCAGATGTTTTCTGGTTGAGACGATGTAGCCGTTGATGTGTCATTTATAGAACACTGTCCTCGCAGCCACTCTGTAAGCATATCGGTTCTGTGCAAGCTGTCCAGGCGACAAACTGTGCGTGAATGGCATAGCGACTGTCAATGAGTATGAGGCTTGCTGACTCATTGGGAAACATTCATCAAAATTAATTTATGTGACTTTTCCCGTGATTTTAAATGGATGTCAACACAGGACACATAACGGAGGACAGAGTACACGGTAGAGAAGAAAGGGCAGACCAAGAAGACGTTGGACTTACGACATTAAAGATAACATAAATACATCGTTGGAAAATGCAAGCCGCATCGCCCAAGATAGAAGGGGGTTCAGAGAGTTCATGGGGAAGACAACGTTCTGGAGAGAATACGTCACATGACATGTCAATACAAAGTATACACAGATTGATCAATGAACATTACGGAAAAAGGCAAATACGTCACTATAGAAGGATGGTTATAAACGTCAGCAGATCTTACATGTGTGGACGGTTACGATGGGACATTTGGAAGTATGTCTACCAGGGCTGTAGACACGTTTTCGGAAAGGAGGGATTCTACAGAAATAAAAGCTTTTCCCACCAGATTTCTTGTGCAATTTCCTCTTTGTTATATGGAATGTAATTACCTTTTTGTAAAATAAAAACATGAAAAATAGGGGAGGGGGGGGGGGCCTATTTTTTTGACTTACCTTTTGCCTAAGTTCCTAGTAATAAAATTCATGTTGCATTTTCTAAAGGTAAATGGGGGGGGGGGGGGGGTTAAACCCCAATTTCCCTCCTATCTTATCCACACCCTAGATGTCTACGTGCTGGAGGCCATTAAGACCTCAGACAGGAACACGAACAGACAACGTGACAGACGTGTCATACACATATACACATATTTTGACACATGTACACATACACGTGCACAGTATAACACAATCATATATTTATATATTTCGTGTGTGTATTTTTATATTTATTGTATTTGTAGTCTGCACATTTCCATTAAAGCTTCTCTCTAGTGTGATCACGTGATTGTGGTTGAGCTTCCACATTATAAAAGCAGATCGCTTCACTTGCACATAATGTGTTCGTAACGTGCCACGCAATCTTCCACAATCTTACCATTTCTCGTTGCAAAAAAACGTTTTGAACCTCGGAAGCCCCTCATGATAGCCGGCTGTCTAGAAGTGTGACTTTCAATAAGGGAAGCCTCTCCAGTAATGAACCTAGTGTTTGTGCGGCAAGTGTCGACCCTGTGTCCTCCCAGACGTTAAGCATCCAATGTGATTTTTATGTTGAAAGCTTGCTCCCAATTATCGCCTGCTTTCAGATCGATTATTGCTTCATATATCGTTCCTTATTATCACGCACTCTCTCAAATTCTATAGTCTTTCTATCCCCATCACATTCGTATCGCACGCGTGAATCTCTTCCTCAAAGATAGATATATAGAATTATAGATAAACGCGTGGTCTAGTGAAAAATCAACGCACACACATTAACGAAACAAATGCTTAGAACGAAACATCTATTATTAACGATTTATTTTTGTCTTTATTATATTTCCCATGTGTTTGAAATTAACGTCTTTTACAATTTGCATTTAGTGCAGCACTGTATAAACTGTGACTATACAGGGTGGCCCAAAAGTAAGTTTACAGTTATTAAACTACCTTTTATATGGTTGAAGTTACTTGCTTAGTAATACCAATATAAAACATTCTGTAGAGTATAAATTAACTTACACAAACAGCTTTTCCCTTACTGATTGTAATTTATTTTATTATGTATAACGAATTTCCCGCTGTTCTAGTGTCGTGATAACTAGTAAAAATGAGTAAAAATAAATAGTCTACGTGATAACTGTAAACCTACTTTTGGGACACCCTGTATATATATATATATATATATATATATATATATATATATATATATATATATATATATATATATATATAGTCACAACTTAAACAGTACTGCACTAAATACTAATGATATACACGTATATATACACTTACGCCTATATATTTATAAAGTCAACACGCTATTTTGTCACAAGATTTTCACAATTTTATTTGAGGTATGATATTCGAATGTGTGGACAAATGAACTCCATTAAAAACCGGTTTATATAAGATAACAAAGACAAGGAAAATTCTGTATAAGGATAAATGAATTTATTTCTCATTATGATTTGGATATTTTTTTAAGAGACATCAACATATGTGGTATGATCACTTTAGCGAAGGTAAAAGATATAACCAAATCCTGTAATAAGATCACTTTAGCGAAAGGTAAAAGATATAACCAAATCCTGTAGTAAGATCACTTTAGCGAAGGTAAAAGATATAACCAAATCCTGTAGTAAGATCACTTTAGCGAAAGGTAAAAGATATAACCAAATCCTGTAGTAAGATCACTTTAGCGAAGGTAAAAGATATAACCAAATCCTGTAGTAAGATCACTTTAGCGAAAGGTAAAAGATATAACCAAATCCTGTAGTAAGATCACTTTAGCGAAAGGTAAAAGATATAACCAAATCCTGTAGTAAGATCACTTTAGCGAAAGGTAAAAGATATAACCAAATCCTGTAGTAAGATCACTTTAGCGAAGGTAAAAGATATAACCAAATCCTGTAGTAAGATCACTTTAGCGAAAGGTAAAAGATATAACCAAATCCTGTAGTAAGATCACTTTAGCGAAAGGTAAAAGATATAACCAAATCCTGTAGTAAGATCACTTTAGCGAAAGGTAAAAGATATAACCAAATCCTGTAGTAAGATCACTTTAGCGAAGGTAAAAGATATAACCAACTCCTGTAGTAAGATCACTTTAGCGAAGGTAAAAGATTTAACCAACTCATGTAGTAAGACCACTTTAGCGAAAGTAAAAGATATAACCAAATACTGTAGTAAGACCACTTTAACGAAAGGTATATTTATTTTGACTTCTGGGATTGATCAATGCTGACTGCATATACTTTGTGTCGCTAGTCAATACAAAGCTGGGAAACACTCGGACCAGCTATGTGGCGCTGTATGGGATCAGTTAATTGGCACTGTATGATTAGCTGAGATAAGTGGTGATGTATGGGGATCAGCTAAGATAAGTGGCGATGTATGGGGATCAGCTAAGATAAGTGGCGTTGTATTGGGATCAGCCAAGATAAGTTGCGTTGTATGGGGATTTGCTAAGATAAGTGGCGTTGTATGGGGATTTGCTAAGATAAGTGGCGTTGTATGGGGATTTGCTAAGATAAGTGGCGTTGTATGGGGATTTGCTAGGATAAGTGGCGTTGTATGGGGATTTGCTAGGATAAGTGGCGTTGTATGGGGATTTGCTAGGATAAGTGGCGTTGTATGGGGATTTGCTAGGATAAGTGGCGTTGTATGGGGATTTGCTAGGATAAGTGGCGTTGTATGGGGATTTGCTAGGATAAGTGGCGTTGTATGGGGATTTGCTAGGATAAGTGGCGTTGTATGGGAATTTGCTAGGATAAGTGGCGTTGTATGGGGATTTGCTAGGATACATGGCATTATTTGTGATCAACAAGCATGAATTGATTGTGTTCTAACTTTATGATGTACGTCTTGTATTATACACATACTTGTCAACGATACACACATATTTGACGACACCCAAAACATATGACGATGCACTTACTTTTGGACAATACCCATACATGTGGACGATACCGATACATGTGTACATTTGAACAATATTCATGTCGTTGGGTGGTACGCGCTCACTAAACAAGTTTATGAGTTTAGCTTGTGTAATGTAGAGATCAAGAGAAGAACAACAATGACGTTGCAAAATTAAAACAGTTGAAGAAACTATGGCAGGGTACTAACATAAGAACCAAATTGCGTTTACTACGAACATGTGTGTTTTTTGTGGCGACATAGGGATGTGAAGCATGGACACTAAATAAAACGGTTAAGAGAATAAGATCATTTGAATTAAAGTGTTATAGAAGAGTTCTGAGGATGTGAAACATGGACAGCAAGAAAAACAAACTAGGTGGTGTTACGAACAATTAATGTCCAGGAAGGTTGGCTTCTGAAGAGCATATTAAAGAAAAAGCTAGTTTTTTTGCGGTCACATTAAGAGACACGACGGCATGGAGAAAAGGGATGATAGAAGGCAACAGGGGCAAAGGCCGCCCAAGACGCAGTTGGACAAAAGACATTCAGGAATGTCTGCGTATGTCACTGGAAGAGACAGGACATCTTGCTCAAGACCGCGGAGAATTCAAGAGATCTATAGGAAAGACTACGTTCTGAAAAGAATATTTCACTTGATGATGATTGTAGTGTTTCACAATTCGTTGTCAGTGATATTGTGAGGGTCTCAGTGATATTGTGAGGGTCTCTGTGATATTGTGAGGGTCTCAGTGATATTGTGATGGTCTCAGTGCTATTGTGAGGGTCTCAGTGATATTCTGAAGTACAGTTAAATGGAGTTCGAACTATGACATAGAAATGACGTTACGTTTGACTTCAATTCAAATCAGTCCCATGCCACTAAATGGACACCCTGTTATTAATGATAACGCTATTTCCTCATCAAATTGAAAATTTCTCAAACCGGTACACCCAACCCATTATGATTCACTTTTCCTAACTCCCATGTACAGATCCCCGGGTATCCCTGACCCATCTGTTGTGAAAGTGCTGCTCTGTGCTAACAGCAGAAAGTAATGTGTACTCAATACGGGTTCTAAATTATTATTCTTGTTTTTATTTGACCCAACTGCCATGTTCAGTCAGTCGAATGTCACTTCCCGTCTCCAAATGGCAGATGGATAGACTGAAATCCGAGCCTGAAATTGAACCAGCTTAAAAATTGATCCGACTACCAATGTACACAGGACGCCTTGTCTAACTCACGCGCAATCGCATGACATTATTCCTGGGCTGTCTGAAATGTTCTATGCCTACTAGCGTTTCCGCGTATAACTAGTCTGTAAGTACAATCACTTAGAGGATAATAATAGTAATAATAATAGTAATAATAATAATAGTAATAATAATAATAATAATCAGAACAAAGTGGCAGGAACATCAACATTAGTACTACAACTTGCTAATCAAATAATAATAATAATAATAATAATAATAATAATAATAATAATAATAATATAAATAATAATAATAATAATCAGAACAAAGTGGCAGGAACATCAACATTAGTAGTATTAATACTACTACTTAACTAATCAAATAATAGTAATGATAATACAAATAATAATACGAATAATACTACTAACATACTAAATATTAGTAGTAATAACAACGTCAACAATATAATACTGCTAACAATAATATTAATAATAGTAACAATAATATTATTAATAATACATACGCATGTGCTACGTGAGTAGGTATAGAAAGCTTGATTTGATGCCAGGTAATGAGAATTACCCAAGAAAACTAATGCAGAGGTTCTCATTGATGCTGGCGTAAAGAGATCAATCATATCAAACATTAGAGGCAGACAGTCAAGGTTTCTAGGGCATGTGCTGAGAAGAACACAGCTTGAACATTTAATAACCACTGGAAAGATCAAAGGGAGAAGAGATAGGGGACGACAAAGAGAAACGTTACTAGATGGGCTTGTATCGTGGCACGGTAGAAGCTCACCAACCGAGCTTATTGCCAACACAAGAGACAGAGAGTCGTGGAGAAACATGATCGCATACGCCAGTCGGCATGACACTTGATTGATTGAATGAGAATTAGACCGCACTGTGTGGACGCAACCACGACTTTGTAGGATAATCGTAATGACTAAGTAGATATGTGTGTTACAAAATAACTGCCACTGCTAATGCAAAAATGATATAAATAATTCTAATAAAATGAATAAGAGTGACAATCGTTGACGTTTCGCCCCAAGATCTTCACTATGAACGAACATATACATATATACATCGAAACGTCAACCATTTTCGTATGGTTGATATTTGTAACACATATTTACTGAGTATTATAATTATTTTGGTATTTGTGTTACTGCAGCTCACACATGATTGTGAGATGTTCTGTGACTTTTTAGTAATTATATGCATTTTAGGACACTTGTTCATAGATTACTATTTGTGTTTCTAAAATCGAATTGTTGTATGTCGTTATCAACCTTGTTCCTAGTTTATTTGATACGAGTAAATTATCTTGAGCTCTCCCCTTATTAAGGGAATAAATAATCAAACAATAACATATTTCCTACACATTGAAAGACAAAACGCCTGGTTTGTCAAAACTATATTACTTGAAAGATAGAGGTAAGGAAAGGCGAGCAATAGATAAGCAAAGATACAAGTTGTAGGGAAACATCACGAGATGGACAAGATACAGTCTAGCAGAGTGCGCCACCAAGACAAGAGACAAAGAATGTTGCAGGTTCTCTGCAGCCAGCTTTCATTGCGAAGACGATACATGATGAGGATATCATCATTAAGTGCCGTCTCCGCAACAAAGGTTGGCTGCAACGAATCTCCAACATCCCCTGTCTCTTGTCTTAGTTGTGCATTCTGCTAGACTGCAACCTGTCCATCGTGTGATGTTGCTCTCCCACTAGTATCTCTTCCTACCTCTTGCTCGCCTCCCTTTGACTACCCTCAAGTAAGGTCTTCAATAAAGTGTCATGTCTTCTAATGTAACCAAAATATTTTATTTGCCTGATCTTTATTCTCTTAGTAGTTCTTTCTTCATATTAAGTGTCTTTAGTACCTCTTTATTTGTTTTCTTCTCTTTCCATGATGTTCTCCCTATTCTTCTATATACCCACAACTCAAAGGCATCAATTTTGTCTTCTAATTATTTATTTAGTGTCCATGTTTCTGAGCCATACATTAATATAGAGTAGATGTAGCATTTTATAATTCTCATTTTTAACTTGTTTGTAATTTGTTTAGATGTCAATATTTTCCTCATGTCATTGAAGGTACCTTTAGCCATTCATATTCTCCTCTTTTAACTTCTGTTTCATGATGTACTGTTGAACTTATTGCAGTCCTGTATTTCATCAAATCCGCTCTGTGACTTCTGTCACATTTTAGATGACCACCACTGTGTTTGCAATATCATAATTACAAATATAATTTATCTCTACCGTAGACCTACAGTCATCATACATAACTCTGTGGCTTTGAGCACGTCATGTTAGTGCAAGCCACATTTCAGCACGAACAGAAGGTGCTCGCTGCGTGATACAGATTTTTCGATGTCTGTTCTAGGAAATACTCCCATTTCCTACTGTGATCCATATCAACCGACTGCACTAGTTATCATTGTCATATCCAACAAAATATCGTATTCATATTGAAGGAATATTAATGAGTATTACAACGTGAATGTTACTGTTGAAAATACCAGAGTTTAAGTTGTACAGCTTACACGTGACGTATGTACTTTTTTCTGAGAATTGGTTGATGCACTTCTTCAGCGAAATTGTTATAAGTTCTACGTACTTTTCTGAGAATTTGTTGTAAGTTATGTGCACTTTCTGATAATTGTACATACGTTTTAACTAAATTTACCAACATACAATCCTATATAACATAGATCTTTCTCGTATTTCATATCACTAGCATCAAAACGTTGTGTGATGGTTTACAGCTTGGTTGCAATTTCTGCGCGATTCGACCGGATACACTGAACTTCAGCATGCATTTGTGTCAATTTTACGTGTGTGTACGACAGCTTCCTCACCCCCCCCCCCCCAAAAAAAATTTAAAAAATCTGATCTCCCTAGTCTCCTTTTTCTACATGTTTGACATGTAACTGTAGTGCTATTCTTTGCTGCCACTATTGAAACTCCACAAGAATACGAGCGAGATATAATATTAATATCACTTGTTCACACACCACTGGATGACTGAATTGAATGGGGTTCAATTGAATGGGTGAATCTCTCTCAGTTTATGTTGCTAGCATCTCTCTCAGTTTATGTTGCTAGCATCTCTCAGTTTATGTTGCTAGCATCTCTCTCAGTTTATGTTGCTAGCATCTCTCTCAGTTTATGTTGCTAGCATCTCTCAGTTTATGTATCTAGCATCTCTCTCAGTTTATGTTGCTAGCATCTCTCTCAGTTTATGTTCTAGCATCTCTCTCAGTTTATGTTGCTAGCATCTCTCTCAGTTTATGTTGCTAGCATCTCTCTCAGTTTATGTTGCTAGCATCTCTCTCAGTTTATGTTGCTAGCATCTCTCTTAGTTTATGTTGCTAGCATCTCTCAGTTTATGTTGCTAGCATCTCTCTCAGTTTATGTTGCTAGCATCTCTCTCAGTTTATGTTGCTAGCATCTCTCTCAGTTTATGTTGCTAGCATCTCTCTCAGTTTATGTTGCTAGCATCTCTCTCAGTTTATGTTGCTAGCATCTCTCTCAGTTTATGTTTCTAGCATCTCTCTCAGTTTATGTTGCTAGCGTCTCTCTCAGTTTATGGAGGGAACATTCAGAGCGTAGGACTGATCTGGTATGTCCCAAACTAGACGATTGTTTATTTGTTTTTTGTTGTTGTTAGTCCATCACAAGTGATGATGACCATTTGTTACATCCATTAAAAAAATTCAATTTTAATTATGTCCTTGATTATGAGTTCGTAGATGGCTAATGAGCCCTATTCGAGCTGTAAATTTCCCTGGACAGTTCGGACATGGAATGACGACAGTAGACGGATCTTGGTCTATCCGTGACTTTCTAGCTGCTCTCCGCTGTTGAGCTGCTGCATTTCTCCTGTTTTCACAAGATGATGCGCTCTTTTTTATATTAGAACGCCATGTAGATCTATTTTGTGCACGCTCTTCCCATGTATCGTGGTCTATGTATTTATTGGTTAGGATTCCCATGAATTTCCAACAATATACTCTCCTGTATCCTTTTGCAAAATGGGAAGATTTCTTCAGAGCTTTCGTTCATACACAGAAAGCTCCAACTCTCAGCGGCGTGCACTACTTCGAGAAGACGCTTCCTACCTGGAGAGAGGATCTATAGGTGTATGTTGAAAGTATTGTACTACCTGGACAGAGGATCTATAGGTGTATGTTGAAATTATGGTCCATAATTGTGTATGTAGACATTATTAAATCGCATGAAATGATACAACTATATGGCGCTACCCATGTTGATCATCTTTGACAACACAGTCCTTAAACTATAGTTTCACTATGACCAATACTTTACTGGTGCCTGTTATAGCGACAACCTATTTTGTGCTGGTTTGTTCAACACAAAGGTGGTAATTCCAGTACCTGTAAAGAAAGAACTATTAAGAGAAATAAAGATCAAGCAAATAAAATACTTTGGACACATTAAAAGACATGACACCCTATTGAAGACCTTACTTGAGGGTAAAGTCAAAGGGAAGCGAGCAAGAGGTAGGCAGAGATACAAGTGGGAGAGTAACATTACACGATGGACAGGTTACAGTCTAGCAGAGTGCACCACCAAGACAAGAGACAGGAGATGTTGGAGATACGTTGCAGCCAACCTTCGTTGCGGAGACGGCACTTGATGATGATGAAAGACAACATTACTTTGGGAACTTTCCGAAGCATACTTATGTAATAGCATTTGTCTTTAGACAAGAGGACACTCTACGATACGTGTGACGTCACGATAACAGTGTGTTGTAAACAAATATCACAGTTCCTTTACATTCGACTTTTCTAAATTCCGTTACATTCGAGTTTTGTACAATCATTTACGAGTATATTCGAGTTTCGAACTGTGCTGGTGAAAACATGTCAGATTGTCACAATTGTCACCAGAATAGCTAGAAATTGTTTATATGCCTTATTCTGTAAGGAAACTGGCAGCAATGTTTGTTTACAGTCAACTGCTATGGTGACGTGGCACATCTTGTTGCATAATCTTTGTATCTAGAGATCCGTGGTTAAACATACTAGTTGATTTGCATGATCTGATGTCAATTGTGTGAGTGACACCACGTTTTATCTAAACAGTTTGATATTACTGGCTGGCTAGGAGTGTGAGGGAAACTGAATTGCTTGGAGTGTGAGGGATACTGGCTTGCTAGGAGTGTGAGGGATACTGGCTTGCTTGGAGTGTAAGGGATACTGGCTTGCTTGGAGTGTGAGGGATTCTGGCTTGCTAGGAGTGTAAGGGATACTGGCTTGCTTGGAGTGTGAGGGATACTGGCTTGCTAGGAGTGTAAGGGATACTGGCTTGCTAGGAGTGTGAGGGACACGAAGCTCTCATATTTTGTGTCCTGTCAGCTGATGTTTTCATGATGACTGACTTACACTTCTATGTCATATCTTCTGTTGACATTATTCTGTGCCTCTCTCTTTGCCGTTTTCTTTCTTTCTCTCTCTCACAGTTTAAATTGTAGCTTACATACACATTATTGTCTTATGTTATTCAGTTGAATACTTACGGTTAAACCTGCGGTCAAAGTCAAATGTGTCACGTTAGATGATGGTTCCCAATTTAGCCTAGAGGTCTTATTTTAACGATGGACATGCTTCACTGCACACGGGTTACCCCGTATGTATGCCGTCCGTCTCAACGATACGGCTCGTCGCTTACAGAGAGAGCGTATATGCAGATAAGGAACACCCGTTGCATTCCGAAATAATGAAAGTTAAAGGCAGCAGACTCAAGAGAGGATGGTCGTGGATGGGGCGTGCTGAGGATGTAATACAAAGCGTGTGCAGATTACAGGATGTGGCAGCTGGTGCGGAATGGATAGGTCTACCCACAGATTTCGAAACTTGTTTGAGAGTAGTAATATCACTTAGCAGGTAATGCAGAGAATGGTGTCCCACAGCTGTGGAGAAAGAAGTGCAGGCTTTAATCAGTGAGAATACCAAAGAGGGGGATGTGATTATATACACTGATGGATCTGTACTTAGGCATGTTCGCAGTGCTTGGGCCTTTACAGCTCAGTGCGCAGGTAAAACGATCAAGGAGGAAAGTGGTGCCTTTGCGCTCACTACGAGTAGTATGACCATGGAGACTATGGCGGTGACCAAGGCATTTGAGTGGCTACGCACACAGAAAGTAACGCAGGTCTGCATCTTGAGTGACTCTATGAGTATGATTAAGAAGGTACAAGTGGGTCTCCTTCGCGAACAGTGGATTGAGGCCTTGAGAAATGCGAGCTTGAAAGCGGTTACATTTATTTTCGTGCCGGGACATGTGGGCGTTCGAGGCAATGAAAGAGCGAATCAACTGGCATCGTGTGCGATTGTGGCAAAGGGCGATGGAGCAATGGATCGCGTTGACGTTTTGAACTCCTTAAGAGATATAACACGCGAGAGTGAGACTAATGTGGATGATGATTCCTTTTCAATGGCTAGGATTAAAGATCAGGGATTGAGATGCGGTGTTGCTAGAGGTGAACATTTTGGAGGGCGCAGAAGAATGATGGTCAACCAGCATAGGACCGGTACTGTCAGCAGAAGTGTGATGGCGGATACACTCAAGGAGAGATCGGAGCAACTATGGATGTGTCCAGTTTGCAGTGATGATGATCCGACGACTAACTAACTAACTAACCAGAGAGAGCGTCACACACAGCACGTAATTCCGTAGCTTCAAACGACAGTACCCGGGAATCTCCTATAAAATTCACTTCGTAAACAATAAATCTGAAGTGTGATTCGAACGCACCACTACATTAACACAAAGCGAACGGCCATGCCAGTGATATATGTATCAATAAAGAGACACAAATTAACTTTACTGTGCTATTTTTTTGTACGGTTTAACAAATCCTTCTTCTAGATAGTCATGTGCGCTAATCCCAGACAGCGCCACTTATCTTGGCTGATTCGGCTGGTCATTAGTCACCTGGTATGCTTTGTGTAGTCAGCCAATCAAAATCACGAGAAGTCCGATGTACTAAGACAGCTGACTCTGAGATCAGTGCTCTAACCGCTGAACTTTTTTTCTGTGAGAATTAATTTAAAATGGCAAATGTGAACGACTTTAAAAAAAAAGTTACATCCGCCTAGTTCTCTGACGTTGACATATCCCGTAGTATAGCTAGCTATGTTTCTGTAAATCCTTATATCCATGGTACGTGCAAGGACTTCTTAATACGGAAGAGCTCGCTGGCGAAGAACTGCTGAACACATATTGCCGTGACAAAAATGTCTAGACGTCGATTCATTAGCAGTTCCCTAGCTGTCCAAGTCAGTGCAGTCATGTGTGATAGTTATTGTCACATGTGTGCCCTCGGCGTATGACTCGACATTTTATGATGATATTCTTAACATCATCATCACACGCATGTTTTCAGTGCCGGAAAGAAGAATATTAACGCTGTGTCATGCTATGCATGTCGTTAGAGGTGACTAAGGGGGTTTAAGTGGTGGAATCGATTGTTTCATCCCATATGTCAGTGGGTCAAAAGTCATGATGAATCCGGATGTGTTAAAAAGAAAGGCGCCGATATAACTGGTAAAGATAGCTAATTTATCAACGTCCTGGATTGATGACATCAAGGAATGGTCTTTGCGTGATTTTCTACATTCCGAATGACCGATGATAAGAGTTGCTAGGGGGGTTTATTGACTGGCACCACTGCGACTCTGACGGGTTAGCCTTCTTCTTCTTATTTGATTACAAATTTGACAAACATCGTCGTGTGATTTTTTAATCACTATCTGTTCTCGTCTTCAAAAACACGTCACATATGTCTTGTATATGTTATTACAATTGTGTGAAAAATATAACAGATTCACGACGGATCTAATTTTTGTGTACATTATTGTATTGATCTTCCGGCTTAATTGTTGTGTAGTAGTCAGAAATACCAAAGATGAGATGCAAGGGTAAAACTAATGGTCGGTACTGCAACATGGAGATAGTCTTGTAATTGATCGACATAGAGAATTATCCAGGGAGCTGTCAGTGAATATATACATTGTTTGTCTGGAGTGTTTAGTCAAGTATAGCAAGTAGATGTTACGGACATGAGTACACACAAGCCTTTCTCTGTAAATATTCCCGCGCGTTGATGACAAAGAGTGCCACTTATGACCCATGTGACGGATTAGTCACGCTGTCGACACGTTGTGTCACCAGTCAATGAGAAGTAAGGAAAAAGTCGAATAAGCAAGATAAGTGATTCTGAGATCACTGCGTAGGACTACTCTTATGAAAGACAGAGCACATAAACCTGTGCTATAGAGGTTAAATGAGGAGAAAAAAAGTGTAGTTTTTCCATTTCCACGCCATTGAGGTGTATTAGAACACCATTAGAAGACAGAATTGATGCCTTTGAGATGTGGGTATATAGAAGAATAGGGGGAACATCATGGAAAGAGAAGAAAACAAATAAAGAGGTGCTAAAGACACTTAATATGAATAAACAATTATTAAGAGAAATAAAGATCAGGCAAATAAAATATTTTGGACACATTAAGAAACATGACATCTTATTGAAGATCTTACTTGAGGGTAAAGCCAAAGGGAAGCGAACAGGAGATAGACAGAGATGCAAGTAGGAGAGGAGAGTAGCATCACAAGATGGACAGGGTACAGTCTAGCAGAGGGCACCACCAAAACAAGAGACGGGGAATGTTGGAGATCTGTTGCAGCCAACCTTCGTTGCGGAGACGGCACTTGATGATGATTGGGTAATAATTTGTTATACCTGTTATCATACCCCGAACCCGCATTCACGGCTACACGTTTCCATATAAATCATTGTCAGCTTGAACTTCGTATTGTTTACATGCCAATAGTGTATCTAGTGCCCCTGTGGTGTGAACATTGAAAACATATTTTACTGTTTTCATTGTATTTCACTATTTGTTTTATATATTCTTGAGAAAGACCTGACGGTTCGAAACGTTGAAAATTGTATTGTACATCGTAATGTGCATGTTTTCTTGTTTACACCTTCATAACCCTTTAGTTTTAGTGTTAGTCCGTCGGTTTAATACTGACCACTTATTTCCGTGTATGCAGTTGGTCAATGAAAACTACGGGACTAACGCCATATCCAGTCCATGTTCATTACTTGATTTATTGACTTGATCTATTAGTCTTTGTAGTTCATGTTCACTTTCCGCCAAAAGAACAGTGTCATCTGCATATCTCAGGTTGTTTATTATTTCCCCATTGATCTTGAGTCCACGCATTTCTTCTATATTTGTAAAGATATTCTCTGTGTACATAGGCTTGGTAACAAAATACATCCTTGTCTTACCCCTCTTCTTATGTCCATGTACAGGGAATAGCTGTTTTTACACCTTATTGATGCCGTTTGTTCCCAATATATATTTCTAATCAGTCTGATGTATTTTGTGATGTCAGTCTGATGTGTCAAAATTAATGTGAACAGTCTCTGATGCGGGTATGCGAATCTCTTTTTGAATTAACTTTCAAGGTATCTTCATTACGGTGTTTATCTGTCCATGGTGTTCTCAACATTCTTCTACAATGCTTTTGGTAGCGTATTCTATTCAGGACGTAGCCATCAACCGAGCATTTTTCAGCTGTAGTGATTTTCTAGGCAATATAAATACACTCAGTAATTTGCCGTGGCTTTCTGAACGATCCGAATGCACAATTGTCTTTGGCGGGGATCGAACTCTGTACCTAAGTCGTCACAGACGCGCCATGTACCACTCCGCAACTTAATCATACAAACACTCAATGTAATGGATATACAATTAATAGACTCATAATTGTTGGTTGTAAATGCAATACGAACTTCTAGATAATGTAAGTAGATGTATTGTCCGGATCCAGAAATCCAACACACGAGACATTTGCTACCGGGAAATACCACTCACACATTTGCACATGTTTGTTAAGAAAGAACTGTCCTGGATGAGGAATATCCACAAGATATATGGGTCAGAGTGTACACAGATGGGTCAGCACAGAATGCTGTGAGGAATGGAGGTGCAGGTGTATATATAGAATATCCACACAAGCATAGAGATATAATCAGAACACCGACAGGAAAATTCTGCAATAATTATGATGCTGAAATCCAGGCAATTAGTGTGGGAGCTAAAAAACTGCTGAACTCCAACTCTGACCTACAGCCTGTGGTATTCCTGACAGATGCAAGGTCAGTGCTTCAAGCTCTCCAGTCTGGAAAACTAACAGACTTGAAAAAACTACTTAGCGAATTGTCTTACCAGTATAGGGTAACCATGCAGTGGATACCCTCACTGTGGAATACCAGGAAATGAGAAAGCAGACCAACTGGCTAAGGAAGGTGCTGCCGAAGACCAACCGGATATACCAATCACCTACCATCAGAAAAAACAGATGATCAAGTCAATAAGAAAGCCACAAACACCAACACAAGATGACTATCACATTATGAACAGATCAGAACAAGCTATAATTCTACGTCTCAGAACAGGACACAACCGACTCCGCAGTCACATGTATACAAAGTTCAAGATTGGCAACACAGCCATGTGTACATGTGGACAGGCAGCACAGAGTGCCAAACATATACTTCAAGAGTGTTCTGAGCATGAAACGCTGAGGCAGACATATTGGCCAGAGGAAACAACGCTGGAATCAAAGCTCTATGGGACACTGAACTACAGAGGACAGTGAGTTTTATTAAGGAGACAGAATTACAGATATAGACATGTTTCAAGTGAACGAAAGAAGAAGAAGAAGAAAGAAAGTATAATAAACCTGAATAGAGACCGTCGACAATAGAAGACCCGTTGGCTAATGAGATAATAACCTTATAAAATGATTCCTATGACTTTTTCCGTGTTTTAATTTTTCACTTTAATTCTTCTTTGTGGCGACAGCCATTGAAAATCACTAGAAAAATCAGATGAATTACATTAGAAGGCTAGTTAGCCAATAGGTGTTCTAAAGCCGATGGACAAGTCTGAATGCACAAATTGAAAATACATAACCCAAGATCACATTTAGCCTATGTAGTATGTGTAACACGTGTGTTCCAAGGCCCGAGGGAGGAGCAAAGAATTGCAACGTTGTGACCTGTCAGGCATGTCGTAAGAAGCGGATAAGAAGGTTTTAGTTGACACTCCCATCACATAGTGTTAGTGTGTTCCAGAACGCATACTGATGTTGGAGGTGTCGCGCCGAAAGTCACATACTTCACAGCCAATCTGTAAACTATGATACAACGCATTCCGTTCTCCAGATTACATCCTCCTAACCTGCTGGAGTTTGAGAAATAATATCAGAAGAATAATAGTGAAATAGAATTTCTTTTCAGAAATACGAAGTAGTTAATGAGTTTGCCTCTCTTTTGGAGAGGCGTGCCCCTTTCAACCAGCGGACAAAGTCCAATTAGGTTATATCAGGACACACTACCATAAAATATTAGAGGTAACAAAGTCCCCATCGATATAACAACCAGAAATACGAACTCCGCACATCACGTTATGTAGTATTCGTGCGCGTATCTCTCTCATCAATCCTACACAATCTTAAAACAAAATTAGAAAGTACATAACTCAGACAAATAGAGAACGTTAGTCTTCTCTCAATCTTTCCCGACTTTATTGTGTGGCCTGGACTGAGACCACCGTGTATAAAAGACCTGTTGTCAATTTGGAAAACAGCCGTCAAAATTGAATCATTTTGCTTTTTTTCATCTGGACGCCTGTGACTTCATTTGGCTGTCATTTTGGATCACTAAAATCATGCGCATGCTGGGACAGAGTTGTCCAGACATTTTGACAACTGTAAGCAGATTTGTACCAGAAACGAAGCACACCTCAGTGATTCACTCTAAGAAATGACAGACTCAACTCTACAGCTATGTCATCTTTCTAGTGCAGTGGTTTTCAACCGATGTCACATAAGGATGTCACATGCAAATGTCGAGCAAATCATGCAGCGATGCAAAAGATGGCTCGCGATTCTCAAAACAATGGCGTCTGCATACACGAAGCAGCGGTTATTCGTACTTTTATGCAATCATTTAGTACTCGCAGTGATTGGTTATAAATCTAACAAAGTGACATCGTCGAAGACATAATGTTATTGGCTTTAACGTATCCAGAATGAAAAGTCGAAGACACAATGTGATTGGCTGGAACATATCCAGAATTAAAGGTCGAAGACACAATGTGATTGGCTGGAACGTATCCAGAATGAAAGGTCGAAGACATAATTTGATTGGCTGGAACGTATCCAGAATGAAAGGTCGAAGACACAATGTGATTGGCTGGAACGTATCCAGAATGAAAGGTCGAAGACACAATGTGATTGGCTGGAACGTATCCAGAATGAAGAAATGTGAATTGTTCTGAGCTGCACTATGGATATCCCTATCTCAGCTCTGCGATACATGCTCGGACTTTTGTCAATAAATTACAGGAATACTATGGCACAGACTAAATCCTATATGCATGTTACATCTGATGATGATGATGATTCAATCCCTTTCCCTGTGAGCAGGCAACTATTGACATACCATAGCTCTTCTGGAGAATTCACAGGTTCTCCTCATCTGTGGTGCAGTTGTGTACAGTATGTTATGTATAGTTGGAAGCGTTAAAAGTAGTTCGTGTCGGATGTCTGTTGCACTGAAGAATGTATTCTATATTTTTTTTCACAAGATGCTGCACCTTTTAAAATGTGCTAACTTTATTTCGTGCTTTGTCTTTCCATGTGTCTTGGTTTATTTCAAAGGCTATCAATGAGGTCTTTGTAGCGTTTCTTTTGAATGGCTTTCAGTGAGTTCTTTAAAGAGCCTTTGTAGCGTTTCTTTTGGCCACCTTGAGAAAGCATGCCCATCTGCAGCACACTTTAGAGAAGTATTTTAGGTAGCCGATGACCTGACATACCACATGACTGCCCAACAAATCTGTGCCTGTATCAGAATAATGTCAATACTAGGGATATCAGTTCTGTCAAGGACAGCGATATCCAGGTTCTTGTCTTGCCATCAGATGTTCTTAACGTTTCTTAGACTGGGTGAAAGTGATTGTGCTCACATTTCACCAGCGTATAATAGCACTATAATATTTAAACACGATAATATCCAAAATAATAAATTCATTTCAAATGAAATGCTACAGAAAGATCCTACGAATATCATGGACAGAGAAAAAGAAGTTTTGAAATTACTGAAACTAAACGAAGGATGGCTTCTAAATACCATCATAAGAAGGAAACTACAGTATTTTGGACACTTAAAGCGATATGATGGTATCGAAAGGCTGATTCTAGAGGGCAGAGTGCCTGGTAGGAGAAGAAGAGGAAGACCAAGAAGACGATGGACCATCGACATCGAAGAATGTATGCACATGTCTTTAGCCAATGCAGGCCTGCTTGCCCGGAACAGAGAGGCGTTCAGAGTATCAACGACGAAGACAACGTTCTGGAAAGAATATGTCACTTGATATATAATAGCACTGGAAGTACCACTGTACACTTTCGGCTTAGTCTGTAGGAGAATACCATTTCTCTATACCACGCATTTGCGTACAATCTGCCGAAAGTGCTTCTTGTCGTGTGAACTATCATCAGCATCAAGTGCCGTCTCCGCAACGAAGGTTGGCTGCAACGTATCTTCAACATCTCCTGTCTCGGTGGTGCACTCTGCTAGACTGTAACCTGTCCATCGTGTAATGTTACTCTCCCACTTGTATCTCTGCCTACCTCTTGCTCGCTTCCCTTTGACTTTACCCTCAAGTAAGGTCTTCAATAGGGTGTCATGTCTTTTAATGTGTCCAAAGTATTTTATTTGCCTGATCTTTATTTCTCTTAGTAGTTCTTTCTTCATATTAAGTGTCTTTAGCACCTCTTTATTTGTTTTCTTCTCTTTCCATGATGTTCCCCCTATTCTTCTATATACCCACATCTCAAAGGCATCAATTTGGTCTTCTAATTGTTTATTTAGTGTCCATGTTTCTGAACCATACATTAATATGGAATAGATGTAGCATTTCATAATTCTCATTTTTAACTTGTTTGTAATTTGTTTAGATATTAATAATTTCCTCATGCCATTGAAGGTACTTTTAGCCATTCCTATTCTCCTTTTAACTTCTGTTTCACATCTGCCATCATTTGTGACTATGTGTCCAAGATATTGATACTGTTTTATTTGTTGTAGTTTCTCTGCCTGTATGTTTATGTTTACCTCCTGTTCTTCTGTGTCTTTGCTGATTATCATAGTTTTTATTTTTTTGATATTTATATCCAGTCCATTCATTACTTGATTTATTGACTTGATCTATTAGTCTTTGTAGTTCATGTTCACTTTATGCCAAAAGAACAGTGCCATCTGCATATCTAATGTTGTTTATTATTTTCCCATTGATCTTGAGTCCTGGCATTTCTTCTATATTTTTAAAGATATTCTCTGTGTAGATATTAAATAGGCTTGGTGATAAAATGCATCCTTGTCTTACCCCTCTACTTATTTCTATGTATGGAACTATGTGAACTATGATGGTGATCATTTGATAGGACGACTAAGAGACATATAAGCATCACACGGCTGCGACTAATAATTACACTTGCTGGAAACAGCCATCATTGCCTTCTAAATAATACTGCTCATTTTTGTTTCAAAATCTACAGATAATAGGGATTATCATACAGAGATGTATGGCAAGATACTTCAAGAATAGATAGTGAATCGTGTACTTCCTTCATTTGATAGCCCGCTGTGTTTAATAACGGGCAGCATTGTGGCATCAGAAGATTAAGTTCCAATTCATAAAGTATTGAAATTGCAATAAAGATTTATTTGTCCATAAATAGCATTTCTTTCAACAAAATGTCAATGAAGCCTGAATTACTTGAAATTGTAAAAAAAGACATGGCGAACAACGATATTTCATATAGTCAACGCAATTCAAGAACATGGTCACAGATGTTTAAATCTACCGCCGTGCCATTCTCACTTCAGCCTAATAGAATTAGCGTGGGCTAAACTTAAGGAACAGATACAACAGAAAACAAAACGTTCAAATTAAAAGATGGTGAAATACTTACAAATGCCACCATCTCAAATATAGGCATGGATTATTGGGAAGAAAAATTGTGAGAACAATGTGTTCAATAGTAACAGGCTGTAAGACCTTCCAGGAACTAAAGCTGCAGGCAGCGGACCGCATCATATGGAGAACCAAAAGCTCTGCCCTATGTGTCACTTGCGGCACGAAAGGAACAAACAAACTAATGTGTTCAATGCAAACAAGAGGAGGAAAATTGGAAGAACGGGTTGTCCTTCATTCAGCCGAGATTGCTTATCAATTTCTTAAAGACTTCTGATTATGATTTGGGTGAAGTTTAATTTCTTTAAGGATGACGTAACCGTTATTTACATGCACATTAGAGGAACAACGTTCCATTATGATATTTACGACCCGCAGTTCGGCGGTGCCTATAGAAATAATTAGATCAATGAAAGCCCAGTTTGGTAACGTTCTAAATGTCAGTGGCATGTAAGTAATTCGTATATAATTATGTCATACGTAAGTGTCACAAGTAATTCGTATACCGATCTTTTAAGAAATAATCCTCAACAGATATTCATATGTAAACACGTTGGATACAATTTTGTAATAGTAGACACGCTTATGTCTAGTCTCATCAACGCACAGAAACTGTGTCTGGAGTAGACACGCCTATGCCTAGTCTAATCAACACATAATCAGTGTCTGAAGTAGACACGCCTATGTCTAGTCTAATCAACACAGAATCTGTGTCTGAAGTAGACACGCCTATGCCTAGTCTAATCAACACAGAATCAGTGTCTGAAGTAGACACGCCTATGTCTAGTCTAATCAACACAGAATCTGTGTCTGAAGTAGACACGCCTATGTCTAGTCTAATCAACACAGAATCTGTGTCTGAAGTAGACACGCCTATGTCCAGTCTAATCAACACAGAATCTGTGTCTGAAGTGGTAAAACTTCTTTTCTCCAGACTCAATAATTAGTATGCCGACAAAAATCAAAGGATCTCATTTGTGTATAAAAACTGGACATGCTGCACAAATATAAAGATATTTTTTTATTGGGTCTAACCAAACGTAACATCATATGAACACACAAAAAATCACATTAATACGTTAGATGGTTAATCAGATAATTACATTTGTTTGAGGGAACAGCTAGTGAAAACGTTCTTACTGAAACCATAGAATAGAATCGATTGAATGTTGAGGATGATTTTGTTGCACGCGAAACGTTTCTAGTATCGACTCAGCCTCAGGTTATGAATACCACAACAACCACGTGAAAGTAAAGGAGACCAGAATAATGCTGACCACATCACCCCTAGCGTTGCGTTAGTTACCAAGACATACGGGCATATGACAGTTATATATATATATTCATTCTATATAACACTGTATATAGTGTTCCATATATCTGCCTATCTAATATGTGCCAGTGTTCCATATATCTGCCTTTCTAATATGTGCCAGTGTTGCATATATCTGCCTATATTATGTGCCAGTGTTCCATATATCTGCCTATCTGTTATGTGTCAGTGTTCCATATATCTGCCTATCTGTTATGTGACAGTGTTCCATATATCTGCCTATCTGTTATGTGACAGTGTTCCATTATATCTGCCTATCTGTTATGTGACAGTGTGCCATATATCTGCCTATCTGTTATGTGTCAGTGTGCCATATATCTGCCCATCTGTTATGTGACAGTGTTCCATATATCTGCCTATCTGTTATGTAAGAGTGTTCTATATATCTGCCGATCTGTTATGTGCTTTATTGTTATTATTATTATTATTATGGTTGAGTTTGTGGTCATCGTCGATTACGACGGACGAACATCATATAGTTATAGTTCATGAATAAGAGACGTATGACATATTTTTTTCTTTCCTTGTGTCAATTGAGGCAACATAATGGAGAAATCACTCCACATTTTTATTGTGACCAATGACGTAAAAATGGGTTTGTATTCTGACTTGTTTTATCAGAGCTCTCGTGTCATGGAGTTAAAACATGGATAATCTCTAATGTATAGAATAAAATTAGTAGCATATCCTATGCAGGACGTGGCTATCAACCCAGCATTTTTTGGCTGTAGTGATTTTCTAGGCAATATAAATACATTCAGTAGTTTGCCAGTGCTTTCTAAACGGTCCGGATGCACAATTGCCTGTGGCGGGGCTCAGACTGGCCCTGTACCACTCCGCCACAGAAAAAAAAAATACTCTTCGTTGTAATATTAATAACGAAAATTCCAATACAACTGCGGAAAGTAAAAGTCCCGACTTTTTCGCATATTGAAAAAATTCGATTGGACTGAAATTTAAAACCTAAAAAAAAGGACCTGTCTGGGGAAAAAGAAGACATATTGTAACCCTGACGTAAATGTACTTTTCTTACATCTATCTTCAAGATTTTAGACGTTTTCAGGACTTGCTTTTCTATATTCGATACATATAAGTAGTGGAAGATTTGTTCAATCAATAAATTAGGATGATTACTTGTCCAGAAGAGAATCCACATCGTCTCATGAGACTTTCGAACAATGTCTCTTTCGTCTGCCTTTTCTAGAAATTGTGTCCTATTGACATTACACCCCGTGAATGTCTTTCCCTTTCTATTCTCTCTCTTGTCGATGTCTCTTTATGTCTATGGCTGAGTTCAGCAGAGAACACGATTATAGTTTCCTTCTAAAAATGGACGTGATCAACATTTATATTTGGATGTCAACAGAAAATGGAAAACATTTGAATGTTTTCGATAACTGTTACGGTTGAGTGATCATCGTCAGTTATACAGTCCTGTTGGCTCATCGGTGATCAATTTTATAAACTGACGCATTCCACTTTTCCAGTGATTTTTGTGGGGCACTGTGTGTCGACAACCAATGGAAATAACGGGAAAACCCGGATAACGTGACTATTTAATGGTGATTCCCGATACGTCCACAAATCATAGATGGTGGGTGACATTAATGCCATACTTAGTGTTGCATTTATAAGAACAGCATACATTGTGTGTGTGTGTGTATGTGCATGTGTGTGTGTGCGCGCGCACTGTCCGCTGGGCTAAAAATATAATTTCCTGAATCTCCAAGAAACTTTAAAAAGCTGCATTTGGGCCACACGAGTTATGCTTAATCCAGCCTGCCGACTTCCAGAGGGTGCCCATCTTTGTTTTATAATCCCTTTTTGATTTGGAAAAGCTTGCGACGTTTCGTGTGACGGGATCCTGCTATTTATTACTGGACCCTAACGTTTGCACACAGACAGAAACTAGTAACGGCTCCCCTGCTTTATGTTATGAGTAAAATTAAGTGACTCCATCACCCCCGACATCTACTTCCTGGTCTCCGCCTCTGTCCCCCAAAGCGGGTTGGATTCACATTAAGATGAAATTATACGTTTTTTCCGGGCGTGTGATCCTAACCAAGACCACTCTGCCACGGAACAACCATGTCACTCGACGTAATCAACTTTATTGCGGTGAAATATTCTGTAAACATCTCCGCTACATACGACCGGATCTCTTGTCAGCACGATTTGTATTTGGCATTGAAGGTTTTACAGTACAAATGGTTTACATAGACCCTAGTAGATAGGCATATATTTTGAGAAGGTTGTTGATGTATACAGTGACATTCACTCCAATCAGGTATTCTTTCCAGAAGTTTCTTTCGAAACTTCAAATGATTCTAGACGAGTTAACCTGCAGCCAGAAGTATATTCGGTATGCGTTCCTGAAATAGATGTGTACACTGGTTTACGTAGTGCACAAGTTTGTATCGTGCCTAGTGACGTGAATACACATTAAAAGCTGTTGGTACTCTTAATATGTGTACGTAATTCTTCTGTTTAGTTTTTCTAGGAACACCCGGGGTTGGAAAGTTCCAGCCGTTATTATAGAGAAGTTCCATGGAGGAAAACAAGAGATAGCTTAAGACGTTGATGGAGAAGTTTCATCGAGGAAAACAAGAGTTAGACGACGGTAGACTAGGGATCTCGACGAACTTCTGAATATGACACTATGATATCCCCTGGGCAGCTTGCATAGCGAAGCTTACATAGCGGCTGTGAGATAACGTACTGAAAACTGAATGCCACCTGATGACATCACCTGTTTGTTGCGGGGTATTGTCAATGATGCACGGAATAGAAATACTAAACTGCTTGTTGTAGAAATTGTGGAGTCATGCCTTGTAACATACAGACATAGATGGTTGGTTGGTTGCTGATCCAGCGATCCATGGGCTCTTGCTCTTTGACCTAATGCCATTAAATGGCATTATATTGCTGGGAAGTAGACAGACATAGATCACATCTAAGAATGTGGAGTCATGCCTTGTTACAGAAATAAATAGATCACATCTGAGAATGTGGAGTCATGCCTTGTTACAGAAATAAATAGATCACATCTAAGAATGTGGAGTCATGCCTTGTTACATACAGCAATAGATAGATCACATCTGAGAATGTGGAGTCAAACCTTGTTACATACATAAATAGATAGATCACATCTAAGAATGTGGAGTCAAGCCTTGTAACATACATAAATAGATAGATCACATCTAAGAATGTGGAGTCAAGCCTTGTTACATACAGAAATAAATAGATCACATCTAAGAATGTGGAGTCATGCCTTGTTACATACAGAAATAGATAGATCACATCTGAGAATGTGGAGTCATGCCTTGTTACAGAAATAAATAGATCACATCTAAGAATGTGGAGTCAAGCCTTGTAACATACATAAATAGATAGATCACATCTAAGAATGTGGAGTCAAGCCTTGTAACATACATAAATAGATAGATCACATCTAAGAATGTGGAGTCAAACCTTGTTACATACAGAAATAGATCACGTCTGAATAAGAAGCTTCTTATATAACTATTGAATATTTGTAAGATTTGTAATCTTCTGGATATGAAATAAAACTATGGAGGATTTAGTTTCCAACCCTATTGTACGTATGAAACACGAGGTAATCACTCGTAATTCATGGGCTTCAAAAAGAAATAACGGCCTAGATATGATTCAGAGTAGTTCCGAGTTCTGGAAATTAAACTACTGTTTTTTTGTGATTAAGCGGCATTTCTGGAATGGCATGACCTTTACAGTCTGTGGTAGATAAGGAAAATCGACAAGTACTCCTTTCGTTGAGATAGATCTGTGGAGTTATGTAGTTATTATGGCAATCCACAGAACTGAGATGGCTGAAATTTTATGATAAATTTTAGTCTGTCTAGATGAAATTAGTACGAAATGCTTGTCACGTTAGGAACGGAAAAGTAGCCATATAGAGATCTACTAAGGTGAATATAAATACAAAGTTCTATATCAGTTGTTGGTGAGATAAAGATCTACTGAGGTGAATATAAATACAAAGTTCTATATCAGTGGTTGTGCTATAAAGAGACCTACTGAGGTGAATATAAATACAAAGTTCTATATCAGTGGGTGTGCTATAAAGAGATCTACTGAGGTGAATAGAAATACAAAGTTCTATATCAGTGGTTGTGCTATAAAGAGACCTACTGAGGTGAATATAAATACAAAGTCCTATATCAATGGTTGGTGAGATAAAGAGATCTATGAGGTGAATATAAATACACAATTCTATATCAGTTGTGAACAAAATACAGCACGTGGAACAAATCCAAATCACCACGACATTTTTCGGCCCGCCAGACTGAGGACCACTAACTACCATATGCGTTGGTCCTAAAGCTCAGATAATGTTTGTTTACTTGGAGCTCCAAAGGACTTTGAAAAAAAAAGCTTTCTTGTCCTGCACCACACGTAACAGGCTCATCTCGGCCGGCCGTCCGAAAAAAAAGGATTACATAAATCCGTTCTAGATGGTGATTAGAGCTAGCCGTTCTTTCTTCGCAATCGAAGATGTGCATGACGGAATGAAAACAAGTCTACTATTTGTTAATCTATAACAAACTTAGACGTCCAGTTAAGTCCAGATTCTGAAGAAACTACTGGAGATCGAGCAGGAAAACTGATGGACAAGGATGACATTTTGAATTCCCTATGTAGGAGTCTTTTTGGCCATGATGATTAAGGAATAGGATGAGGAAAATATACAGGTACAAGAATACGAGAACTATTATAAGCATATACACTTCGTCATCTGCTGAAACATGGGGATGCCTGGAGCGTACCGCCGTAATTTTTGACGTTTATTTCATATTTGAACTTCCAGTGCAATAATATTTTAAGCAAGTTTATGTTTAAAGTTTATGTTAGTTCATAGTTAGTTTATATTTTTAAAAAAAATGAAGCTGTTCTCCCCCTACCATACACATATAACATGTCTATACCACTATATCACTATATATTTATATCAATGGGGTAGTGGTAGGGATTATACCAATTACCTTGTGTCTACGAATTCGCCGGTTCAATTCCATACATTGACTAATTGTTCACAAATGCATTTTAGTAGGAGTGTCTTTGTGATTATCGTTTGAAGCTAAGAATGCTCGTGTTTTTAGTGGTTGACTGGTGGTATATAGCAATCTGATTACAGTGAAGTTAATCCTCTACGCATTTTGAACAATTTTTTATGTGCATTTCCTTTTTTACCATTATCACAAACGTCTACTTACATTATGAAACACACACGCACATGCACACACAAACCATGACCGTTAACAATTTAAGACCGACTGGCTAAAGTGAAATCCAGAATTCTTTATGACTCATTTGACTATTCTCATGATTTTTGTTGGCTATTATGATTTACTTTGTGTGACAGCCAATGAAAATTACGGGAATAGTAAAATGAGTCAATAAGAAGGTTTGACTTCCATTAGCTAGTAGGACTTATATCGTAGAGGGTCATGCTATAACACACAGTTTCACTCATGCAATTCTGATTACGCCCAGTATTGAACGAAACACATCGACAGCTTGTAACGGCAGTACATCAGTTTATCCAAAAATAGACCTGTATTCGTTTTTCCTCATTGAGCTACCCCAATCCCATTATCTAAAGTAAAGACACGACATTAGCATCTATAGAGAGACAGGCAGATGATGCAGACATGATTTATAGCAACTTAACCAAGAAATGGAAAATATACAGGGTCGGGTGTAGAGACAACACAATTGTAGACATTGAAAGAAGGAGGTGACAGCGGCTCTAACTAGGTTCGTGACGCAAATATCAACAGACACAGTGATTCTATCAGATTCATAGAGAATGCAGTGCAGAATAGAAATGTCCGTGATAAGAAACTCGGTGAGTTACACTTCTCAGCAACATCGAAGTTTCACATGGGTCTACTGTCTAGGTCTGGCACACAGTCTGTCAGAGTGCTCCACCAAAGCAAGAGACAAAGAGGACGTTTCAAGTACGTGCAGCGAATCTTTGTTGCGGAGACGTAATTTGATGATAACTATCCAGGTCATGAAGGAGTCAGAGGCAACGGTAGAGCTGACACATTGGCGAAAAACGCTATAGTGGATGGTTAGTGATAAAACTAACTTAAATAGGGCTGTTACGAATGCATTACAAAGTGATGATCGAGAGAAAGCTTCCTATTCAGAAGGGAATACTAATGCAAAATTAGATGAACAGGTTACTAGGAATACCTAACTATGAACAAATTTAGATGAATAAATATATTAAAAACATGCAATAAAACAAAACAGGACAATTGTCAACATATCGGTCCAAATGGGACCTTTTTCAAGAAATTAATAACGTTTGAACTAAACGAATCAACACAAACTTGATTATTGATTTTGACCGGGCCAAATTAAAATCAATAATCAAGTTTGTGTTGATTCGTTTAGTTCAAACGTTATTAATTTCTTGAAAAAGGTCCCATTTGGACAGATGCGTCGAAAATTTGTCCTGTTTTGTTTTATTGCATGTTTTTTAAAAATACCTTTTCATCTAAATTTGTTCATAGTTAGGTATTCCTAGTAACCTGTTCATATAATTTTACATTACTATTTGTTACTTTGGTTACTGCGGCACCCTCCACTTTGTCGGACACCCTCGGACCGTGTGTTTATTTATATATTCAGAAGGGTTATGGTCATAATTATATAGATGAAATATTGTGGGGACTTTCAAAAGACGAAAGCCTCAACGTTTATCGTTGCCATCTACTTTTGCGTTTACTGATACATGAAGGTTGCTCTAATGTACATGCGCATGACCTTCGTTACGTATACAGACCGGAGTGCTAACCCATTTTACCTCACTGCGTAAGGCCAATCTGACTATTACTGATCTTTTAATTGGTAGGCTACATTATAAATAATAAAGTATATATACATGACAGACGACAAGCATGACAATTGTCGAAGTGGCCTAACGTAGTGACGATGCACAGAGATATGTCTAACAAAGGTCACGGCATGCGGATTTTCAGGTATCAAGATACACAAATTATTGAATAATTGTTAACAGATCAGTCAATATCTGTATTGGTCTGATATAAGTCCGATCTGACACCCAGTATTCATAATGACACCCAGTATTCTTTATGACATCCATTATTCATAATGACAACCATTATTCATTATGACATCCATTATTCATAATGACACCCAGTATCATGATGACACCCAATATTCATGATGACACCCAGTATTCATGATGACACCCAATATTCATGATGACACCCAATATTCATGATGACACCCAATATTCATGATGACACCCAATATTCATGATGACACCCAATATTCATGATGACACCCAATATTCATGATGACACCCATTATTCATGATGGCACCCAGTATTCATGATGACACCCAATATTCATGATGACACCCATTATTCATGATGGCACCCAGTATTCATAATGACACCCAATATTCATAATGACACCCAGTATTCATAATGACACCCAGTATTCATGATGACACCCAATATTCATAATGACACCCAGTATTCATGATGACATCCAGCTGACATACTCCGCTTATATCTGCATACACAATTTAGGATGTAGCAATCAGCACATCCTATTTTTAACGGTAATGATTTCCTAGGAATATATATACGTTTAGTAGTTTGCCATTTCTTCAGAAAGACAAAACTCTATATAATATATTTGTCAGTGGCTGATAGTATGTGCATCATCGGTTAAAAAGAATATGGCTGTACTATGTGGTGATTGATTTACTTGCATAACGACAGGGAATTGAACACTGTTACTACATGTGCAGTCCTTAGATATGATTACAATAAAATCCGTGACTCGTTAGTATCGTAGAGGCCACACATTGAAGTCATCAGCACAAACTGTTCCTCGTTAGTGTCGTAGAGGTGACACATTGAAGCCATCAGCACAAACTTCTCAATAAATATTCATGTCCTCATCCATACCGAAGAGTGTAAAATAAACGTACCCCCTGATCAACGTATTGATTTCAAGTGAAGATTTTCTTGTACCACATATTCTCCTTTCACGCTTAACTTTTCCCTGCAGGATACTTGTTGAAAGTAAATGAGGTCTCAGATGTAAAAGAAACATCTGAATGATTCGCAGTTCAAAGTGGAGTGAGACAGGGGTGCATATTATCCCCTTATCTTTTTAACATCTATGCAGAGAATATACTGATAAATGTAAGAAAAGAACTAGAGGAAAACGAGTTTCATCCAATAAATATCGGTGGGTACAAAATTCCAGAAATGAGATGTGCAGATGACACAGTCCTCCTTACTACACATACTGAAGGACTTAAACAGCTTATCAAAACAACAAAGAAATACAGCGGGATCCAAAATCTATATCTAAAAGCACAGAAAACAAAAAATATGACAATAGACAAAACAAAGATCAAACCAATAATCAACATAGACAATGTAAAACTAGAATGAACTAGAATGTGTAAACAAATTCGAATTTCTGGGAGCAAATATAAACAGTTCTGAAGATTGTTCAGTCGAGATTAGAAGAAGACTCGCAAATTGCAACACTCAAATTAACACAAATGAGAAAACTATGGCAAAGTAGTAAAAAAGACATTAAATTAACCCTTTTAAGGTCTTTTTTTTCCAGTGGCAACATATGGATGCAAGACTTGGACTTTAAACAAGACAATATCTAAAAGTATAAATTCATTCGAAATGATGTACTACAGAAAGATCCTACGAATATAATGGACAGAGAAAAAGAATAACATTGAAGTTTTGAAATTACTTAAATTAAATGAAGGGTGGCTTCTAAATACCATCATAAGAAGGAAGCTACAGTATTTTGGACACTTAAAACGACATGATAGTATCGAAAGGCTGTTTCTAGACGGCAGAGTGCCAGGAAAGTGAAGGAGAAGAAGAAGACAAAGAAGACGATGGACCATCGCCATCGAAGAATGTATGCACATGTCTCTGGCCAATGCAAGCCTGCGTGCCAGGAACAGCGAGGCGATCAGAGTATCCACGGCGAAGACACCGTTCTGGAAAGAATATGTCACTTGATATAATGATATATACCACATTGATCGTCATATACCCAGCTCACATACTCAAATCTGTCTTGATTCGCTGTGCCACATGCTGCTAATGACAAATTAAGATATCTTCACTAAGGATGCAGATCACTTGTCAACGCGGCTGGATATTAAATAATTAGAAAAAAAAATTGCAGTAAAAAAGTGGTATAATGGTGTTAGATCGGAGTGGAAGAAGAGGATGAAACCGTTACAATGTTAATAACAATAAAATGTCAGCTCCAGTGTATGACGATCAATCGATAACACATTCTATCATGTGCCTGTTTCTCTTTAATATGAAAGTTTGCAGCGATGACAGATTTGTACAGATTATGTTTCATACATTTTGTGTGGGTCAAAATCAGATGTTGTGTCGTCTCCACAGTGGCTGTTGGAATGTGTACCATTGTCTCATCCGTGGCTCTAGACAGTACATGTCTGTAGCTGAATTAATGAGACCTTAATTCTGTACGTTTTTTGAATATTGTCACGCTTTCCATTGCTTAGTATTAATATACTTGGAGTAGCCGTCGCTATTTTTGGTATGCGATTTCAGGTATATAAATATTGGCCACGGAAATAAGGAACTAATCAAGAAAAGGCACGAATGAAGGCCTCATTAATTCAGCTAGAAGGACTGTACCGTAGAGAGCCACGGCTCATCAGAGCAACCACCATGCAGCAAGAAATAAACATTTAGTTGATGATAAATGTCTGTAAATAGAATGTCGTTTTCCTCTTCTAGAAGCTTCATTTTTTAATAATTATCCGTTTTGTGCAGGAAGCTTCATTTTGTATAATTATCCGTTTTGTGCAGGAAGCTTCATTTTTAATAATTATCCGTTTGGTGCAGGAAGCTTAATTTTGTACAATTATCCATTTTGTGCAGGAAGCTTCATTTTGTATAATTATCCGTTTTGTGCAGGAAGCTTAATTTTGTATAATTATCTGTTTGGTGCAGGAAGCTTAATTTTGTACAATTATCCGTTTTTTGCAGGAAGCTTCATTTTGTATAATTATCCGTTTTGTGCAGGAAGCTTCATTTTGTAATATTATCCGTTTTGTGCAGGAAGTTTCATTTTGTACAATTATCCGTTTTGTGCAGGAAGCTTCATTTTGTATAATTATCTGTTCTGTGCAGGAAGCTTTATTGTGTACAATTATCCGTTCTGTGCAGGAAGCTTCATTTTGTATAATTATCCGTTTTGTGCAGGAAGCTTCATTTTTAATAATTATCCGTTTTGTGCAGGAAGCTTCATTTTGTATAATTATCCGTTTTGTGCAGGAAGCTTCATTTTGTAATATTATCCGTTTTGTGCAGGAAGTTTCATTTTGTACAATTATCCGTTTTGTGCAGGAAGCTTAATTTTGTATAATTATCTGTTCTGTGCAGGAAGCTTAATTTTGTATAATTATCTGTTCTGTGCAGGAAGCTTAATTTTGTATAATTATCTGTTCTGTGTAGGAAGCTTCATTGTGTATAATTATTCGTTCTGTGCAGAAGCTTCTCCTCATAGAATTGCATACCACTGCGGGTATCAGTTTTCCGGATATCTTCTTCTTCTTCTATGTTAGTTCTTAAACTCCTATATATTAACAGGATGTAGACCGTAGAATTGCGTTAAAATGGCCGACAAGAATGGATGTGTTCTTATATCGGTGCTCAACTAATCGGATTTCCTTTCCGAAAGAACCGGCAACCTACGGGAATAGTGAGCCTAGATATTTGCAGAGAATAGCCTGAATTCAATTCTTCATGTGTTATAATGTGTCATCTGAAATATTTCGGACATATAAAAAATACACAATGGCACGGAAAGACGCATATTAGCGAGTATAATTCCAGGAAGTAGAATATGTAGACCTAGAAGGAGATGTACAGATGACATCCAAGACTGTATGAAGATATCATTAGAGGAAACAGGCAGACTGGTACAGGATAAGAGTCAGGTTCAGGGCATCAATTGAAAAGACAACGTTCTTAAAATAATATGTCTCGTGATGATGATGAGTTGGGAGAACGGAATGCATTGTGTCATAGTTTGCAGCTTTGCTGCGATACCTACACATTTCGTCTTGACACATCCGACTTCAGCGTAGCTTCTGGGTCACTGATCCTATATGGAATGGAACACCCAACTAAACCTCATAAACCTCATAAACCTCCTGATATTATCACATTTTCATGTCGTTTTACATATTGCGTTATGTCTACGTTCTTCACTACTGCAGATTAGCATTGCCACACCGGTGAACGGAATGTGATTTGTCATAGCTTACAACCTATCGACAATAGCTGCGTGTTCAACACGACACATCAGATTTTATCATAACTTCTGGATTAATTTAATCCTGTATTGGGTGGGTAGCCAACACACACCCACCCCCTTTATACCTATTTAGTCACATATTTCAACATTCAGAAATTCAGAAAGAATACATTGAATAGTGGTGTAATTAATAAATGAGAAAACTGTGGCAAAGTAGTGACAAAGATACTGAAATAACCCTTTTAAGATCATGTTTTCCCAGTGGCAACATATGGATGCTAAACGTGGACTTTAAAGAAGACAATATCCAGAAGAATAAATTCATTTGTAATGAAGTGTTACTGAAAGATCCTACGAATGTCATGGACAGATGGAAAATAGTGAACAATGAAATTACTGAAACTAAATGAGGGGTGACTTGAAAATACTATCATAAGAAGGAAGCTAGAGTATTTTGTCCCGATGATGATGTTCTAGTCGAAACGTCGGCTCTTTTTGTTGATGTTGTTATTGTGGTATGTACTTTGATAATGCCAACACTCCTTACATTTTTATGTTTTTTTCCTAATTGCCATGTGTTGCCTGATTGCTCACATATCTAGTTGTTCACATCTCTGGGTTGTTCACTTATCTGGACTGTTCACTTATCTGGACTGTTCACTTATCTGGGTTGTTCACTTATCTGGACTGTTCACTTATCTGGACTGTTCACTTATCTGGACTGTTCACTTATCTGGACTGTTCACTTATCTGGGTTGTTCACTTATCTGGGTTGTTCACTTATCTGGACTGTTCACTTATCTGGACTGTTCACTTATCTGGGTTGTTCACATCTCTGGACTGTTCACTTATCTGGGTTGTTCACTTATCTGGACTGTTCACTTATCTGGACTGTTCACTTATCTGGACTGTTCACTTATCTGGACTGTTCACTTATCTGGGTTGTTCACATCTCTGGGTTGTTTACATCTCTGGGTTGTTCACATCTCTGGTTATTCACATCTCTAGTTATTAACATAGCTTGGTTGTTCACATCTCTGGGTTGTTCACATCTCTAGTTATTCACATATTTGGGTAGTTCACATCTCTGGGTTGTTCACATCTCTGGGCTGTTAAGAGCTCTAGTTGTTCACATCTCTAGTTATTCACATATTTGGGTAGTTCACATCTCTGGGTTGTTCACATCTCTGAGTTGTTCACATCTCTGGGTTGTTAACATCTCTGGGTTGTTCACATCTCTGGGCTGTTAACAGCTCTAGTTGTTCACATCTCTAGTTATTCACATCTCTGTTTTTCACATATCTAGCCTGTTCCTAGATACTGAAGGTTTATTCCATTTTTTTTCGGTGCTTTGTAACTTTATCCAAAATTCTCTGCAGCGTCTTTATTTGTCAAGAAAAATGTCATATTTAATGTATTTCTACAGCTTAAAGACTTTGCTCTTGTCCGTATCCTAGACCGCTTATATCCGCTTCCTAATTTCCGTTTCACATCCTCCTTCTCCTGCTATTGATTGTCCAAGACAGTGGTTATCAAACTTTTCCTGCTATTGATTGTGTAAGACAGTGGTTATCAAACTTTTCCTGCTATTGATTGTCCAAGACTGTGGTTATCAAACATTTCCTGCTATTGATTGTGTAAGACAGTGGTTATCAAACTTTTCCTGCTATTGATTGTCCAAGACTGTGGTTATCAAACATTTCCTGCTATTGATTGTCAAAGACTGTGGTTATCAAACATTTCCTGCTATTGATTGTGTAAGACAGTGGTTATCAAACTTTTCCTGCTATTGATTGTCCAAGACTGTGGTTATCAAACATTTCCTGCTATTGATTGTGTAAGACAGTGGTTATCAAACTTTTCCTGCTATTGATTGTCCAAGACTGTGGTTATCAAACATTTCCTGCTATTGATTGTGTAAGACAGTGGTTACCAAACTTTCTCCTGTTATTGATTGTATAAGACAGTGGTTATCAAACGTTTTCGGTCCATGGCTCTCTATTGCGACAAAAGTTCTTTCCTGACATCCCTGGTACCTAAAAAAAAAAGTTTTTAACTTTCTGTACAAGCTATCCAGATGTTTCAAGCTCTATTGCTATGATTCGTGTTGTTTTTCTTTCAAGTAATTTCCTACCGGTGACCACCCACACCTGGACATGTCTGCTGCATACAATTTAAATATTTTTCTTTGTGTATCCCTTCAGGAATCTGTGGTCTTGTGGGGAATATGCTCCGTATTGAGAACCACTGGTATTAGACCCACGAACCACATCTAAAGTCCTGCCCATATATTATTATGTTCAATGTTAAGGTATCGTTCTCTTTTACCAATTCAATCATTATGTATTTGTTAAATATGAGACTTCAATGTGCAAATATTTCTTCTAGTGTTTGTCATTGTTATGTTATGTTTGTAGCTGTGTCCGTATATATATATATATATTATATATATATAACATATATAACATATATATTATAGTTTACTAGCGAAACCTGTTATGTCTGTCAGTAGCCTTCATATTGGTCTGATAATAAATATCATGGAAGAAATGGATGCTCTCTCTTTGAATCCAGAAATTAAACATTTCCTTAGAAAATTACATTTGAGAATGAGCATGTCAGTGTGTTATCTGGATGAGAATGGTCATGGCAATCTATGTAAGGTTGAGAATGACTATGTCAGGTCTATGTCTGGTTGAGAATAACTATGTCTGGTTGAGAATAACTATGTCAGGTCTATGTCTGGTTGAGAATAACTATGTCAGGTCTATGTCTCGTTGAGAATGACTATGTCAGGTCTATGTCTGGTTGAGAATAACTATGTCTGGTTGAGAATAACTATGTCAGGTCTATGTCTGGTTGAGAATAACTATGTCAGGTCTATGTCTGGTTGAGAATAACTATGTCTGGTTGAGAATAACTATGTCAGGTCTATGTCTGGTTGAGAATGACTATGTCAGGTCTATGTCTGGTTGAGAATAACTATGTCTGGTTGAGAATAACTATGTCAGGTCTATGTCTGGTTGAGAATAACTATGTCAGGTCTATGTCTCGTTGAGAATGACTATGTCAGGTCTATGTCTGGTTGAGAATAACTATGTCTGGTTGAGAATAACTATGTCAGGTCTATGTCTGGTTGAGAATGACTATGTCAGGTCTATGTCTGGTTGAGAATAACTATGTCTGGTTGAGAATAACTATGTCAGGTCTATGTCTGGTTGAGAATAACTATGTCAGGTCTATGTCTGGTTGAGAATAACTATGTCAGGTCTATGTCAACCAGTTGCATATTTTTTACTAAAAATAATACAATAAATGAGGATATATCCGAAATGGGATATATATATATATGTATATATATGAGGAAATATAATAGAGTTCATTTTCATGTCACGATATTCTAACATGCAAATAATACTTGAAAAAAATGGCCAATGGATGTGGCTTGTACGAGACATCGATTATTATCACTTGAACTATTGTGTGAGATTAGCACAGAAATTAATTTGTCTGTGCAAGGTCAGCGCTAGACGATCGGACAATAGGACGATGTGTTTGCTAAACATGACATCAGAATAGTCGACTGTGTATGCACTTTCGATGCGTCTTCACATCTGGGAATTAGTTTTCCACCGGCGTATTTCGTTTTTCTTCGTCCAGATTATTTTACAATCTTTCCTATGCCGCCAACACGCCGGTCATATTTCTTGCAGGCGGTGATTGAACACGTGTTGCTGATAATAGACTCATGGAAGCAAGAAAAAACATCACACACGTACACTGTTCACTACAACACACACACACACAACTCGATTAGTGGAAACCCAGGTCCTCTTCCTGAGTAAGCTCTACGTACTGATTCATTCATTCAGGCTGATCCAACTGTTCATTGGTCATTTTGAGTATTATGTGTGTCTATAGACAATGAAAAGTATGGGGGAAAATCATATGCGTCAATAATCTGAGCTGATCTGAGATCAGCACGTAGGACTAATCTAGAGACGGAGCTCGTAAAACAGAGTAAAAAATTAGAGACCAAGTACTTAGAGCTGCTTCAAAACAAGAAAACTAACATATCTAAGAACTTGCATATTCCAAGTGACTTCTTCATACAGTCTTGGATGTCATCTGTACATCTCCTTCTAGAAACATATTCTACTTTCTGGAATTATACCCTCTAATATGCGTCTTTCCGTCCCAGCTGGTGTGAATTCTGGACAATCACCAACAAAGTGAAAAATAAAACAGCAGCATTTAAAACAAAATATTACAGAAAAATCTTCAGAATACCATGGATCAAAAAGATCACCAACGTAGCCATCCTGAGAGAAATGAATGTAAAAGAAAACTGGTTAAACAGCAATGTTATTTCCATAAAACTACAACATTTTGGCTATATCAAACTCCATGACAGCCTAGAGATTACAATAACTGAGGGCATGATTGTCTATTGTCTATTCCCAGGTGGTTTGTGATCCACTCTTGTCGTTAAGCGTAGGGGTGATTGGAGCTCGAGCTTGCGTTCTAAAACCAGATGTATGGCCTTGGTTGTGCTATGACCGTGTCTGTTCAGGATGTCCCTGACGTTTTCTATCCATCGTTTCCGTGGTCTTCCTCCGGCTTTGTACCCTGATCTCATTTGGTTATATACTTGTATGGCAACTTTTCGTGATGCATTCTCATAATTTGGCCAAACAACTTGATCTGTTCTCTCTTTATGTAATCTGTACAAGATATTATACCATTCCCTGATATCTTCATTTCGTAATCTGTCAAGCCTGGTGAGCCCGGCAGCTTTCCTCAAGCATTTCCTCTCACATGTCACTATTATTCTGTAATGTGAAGATGAGAGAGACCAGGTTTGACACTGGTAACACAGTTTTGGTAGGAATATACTGTAGATCATTTGTCTTTTGACTTCCATCTCGATCTTGGGATGAAGAAGTAGTGGTGTCAGTTGGTATGTTACTGCATTTGCCTTTTGAGGGAATGATGCCAGGGTGATTAACAAGAGTCAGACCAAGAATAAGATGGACGGAATACATAAAAAACCACATGAACATGACAGTAACAGAAGCAGGAAGACTGGCTCAAGAAGTATCGAAAGACTGATGACTGCTAAGTTCTGTTCAGGATATGCTACCTGATGATGATTAAATATATCCACAATTTCAGCAACAACCACATCACAAATTTCAGCAACAACCACATCACAAATTTCAGCAACAACCACATCACAAATTTCAGCAACAACCACATCACAAATTTCAGCAACAACCACATCACAAATTTCAGCAACAACCACATCACAAATTTCAAGAGGAAAAGTCTTTTTCTTCATTCGTTCATGCGACCACATTGATCTATCTTATAAAAGGTGGCGGTCTGTCTCAGGCTTGTCTTATTGCCATACAGTTTTTCCATTAGGCTGGACCACATCTTTGTCCTACATCCTTTGTAAAGACGACAGTGCTGAAACACATATTCTTTCGTATTAATTTCTTTACACATCAACACGTGTCTGTCTGGCCAAGTTTCAAAATATTGTAGATATGATAATTCAGTCTTCTTCTTCTTCTTCTGCGTTCGTTATCAAAATCCTGCAGATTAGCAGGATGTAGTCCGGAGAAGGGAATGAGCTGTGCCATGGTTTACAACATTGCTGCGATATCTGCGCCTTCCCGCCTGACACATCTGACTTCAGCATGGCTTTGGGTCACTGATCCTATATGGGATGGGACAGCCAACTCCATCACATAACCTCCTTAGTCGCCTCTTACGACATGCATGGAAGGTAAACAGTGTTGCTATTCTTTGCTCCCCTTTCGGGCCCCGGCAACACACGGGCGATATTTCAGTCTGAAATGGTCAGTTTTAAGTAAGAAGGTTGTAAACTGTTTTTTCTCTTCTTGGCAGTTAAAAAGGAAAATAAATAAATATGTAAATATAAACAAGAAAAAATGTGAGACAAAACAGCCCTCACGGATCAATAAATTATATCTATCTATATATTTATGTATCTATGTTCCTTCAGCGCCGAATACGGTTCATAGGGCAGAAACCAGAGCTCTCCTGTTCGAGTGATGTGATACTGCTGTGTGGAACTGTTGTATGTTGTTGAGACCCATAGTCATACCTTCTTTGATATTTGTTATGCGAAGAGTCACTCTTGGCCTTTCTCTTTTTCATTTGCCATCTTGTACCCTTTTTTAATGCTGGTAGTGGCAGTCAGTTTTCATTCATTCTAAGTACATTCCCTATGTAAGTGACTGTTTTCTTATTATTGTTGTAGAAACATATTGATTGATCGTTGATGTAATATCAATAATTTGCTGTAGTCTAAACAATGTAATATTCTCGTGTTCATTGAATTATTTGTATAGATTTCACCGAGAAATTTCCTGATCACTTTCTGCATTCACACAAACATTTACAAGATTAAATAGCGGAATGATAACTATTGTACATATAACACTGGGCGTGCTTTCCCTGGTAGCAAGCATCGGTACGAGGAATCGTTGAGTGATGACAATAACAGTGTAACCTGAGAGAATGTCACCTGTCAGCTAGCACATGATGAGGATGTCACATGAATATCATGTCGGATAGTTTTAGGTCAAGCAAGTATTAGAAATAATCCACAATGAAATGATGTCCATGATGAAAACACTAAATTAATCTAATTTAGAAGTCAGAAGATACATACTATCTTTGAAGGAATCTAATGCACATTAATCTAATTTAGAAGTCAGAAGATACATACTATCTTTGAAGGAATCTAATGCACATTAATCTAATTTAGGAGTCAGAAGATACATACTATCTTTGAAGGAATCTAATGCACATTAATCTAATTTAGAAGTCAGAAGATACATACTATCTTTGAAGGAATCTAATGCACATTAATCTAATTTAGAAGTCAGAAGATACATACTATCTTTGAAGGAATCTAATGCACATTAATCTAATTTAGAAGTCAGAAGATACATACTATCTTTGAAGGAATCTAATGCACATTAATCTAATTTAGAAGTCAGAAGATACATACTATCTTTGAAGGAATCTAATGCACATTAATCTAATTTAGAAGTCAGAAGATACATACTATCTTTGAAGGAATCTAATGCACATTAATCTAATTTAGAAGTCAGAAGATACATACTATCTTTGAAGGAATCTAATGCACATTAATCTAATTTAGAAGTCAGAAGATACATACTATCTTTGAAGGAATCTAATGCACATTAATCTAATTTAGAAGTCAGAAGATACATACTATCTTTGAAGGAATCTAATGCACATTAATCTAATTTAGAAGTCAGAAGATACATACTATCTTTGAAGGAATCTAATGCACATTAATCTAATTTAGAAGTCAGAAGATACATACTATCTTTGAAGGAATCTAATGCACATTAATCTAATTTAGAAGTCAGAAGATACATACTATCTTTGAAGGAATCTAATGCACATTAATCTAATTTAGAAGTCAGAAGATACATACTATCTTTGAAGGAATCTAATGCACATTAATCTAATTTAGAAGTCAGAAGATACATACTATCTTTGAAGGAATCTAATGCACATTAATCTAATTTAGAAGTCAGAAGATACATACTATCTTTGAAGGAATCTAATGCACATTAATCTAATTTAGAAGTCAGAAGATACATACTATCTTTGAAGGAATCTAATGCACATTAATCTAATTTAGAAGTCAGAAGATACATACTATCTTTGAAGGAATCTAATGCACTACACAACAATTAATCTTGGAAAGATGTGTCGGAGATTAAAATAAAATATACAACACAGTTGAAACAATAAAAAAAAAGTATTGTGTATATAATTACCAACTCGCACTTCAATGAGACATATTACTATAAATAAGCACATATAGGAGAGTACACGAGGGAACACACATCTATAAATATCAATAAAGTAACTACTATAAATATCAATAAAGTAACTACTATAAATATCAATAAAGTAACTACTATAAATATCAATAAAGTAACTACTATAAATATCAATAAAGTAACTACTATAAATATCGATAAAGTAACTACTATAAATATCAATAAAGTAACTAACAATTGACGCATATCGTGTATAGTACAAATCTATTCATCAACCACTGAATTGGTAAGCTAACGCAAACTCTCAGTAGCTCACGTTTTTATCAGCTTGTGACTATAATTGTCCAGGCAGAGGTATCGTCATGGAGAGATATATATTCATTCACTAGGTTATGTTTCTCGTATGTGAAACATGGACTCGTCAAACTCAGCTCACGTTTGTGTAGTTTAAACGTTATTATTTTTCTTGAAAAAGGTCCCATTTGGACCGATTTGTCGAGACATGTCCTGTTTTGTTTTATTTCATGTTTTATACCTTTTCATCTATATTTATCCATAGTTAGGTAACCTGTTTAATTTATTTTGCATTACTATTTGTTCTTTTGGTTACTGCGGCACCCTCCACTTTATCGGACACCCTCCGACCACTTGGTTATTTATATAAGGTCTACCCGACTGTGTGTTGCAGAGTTCTAACAGGACGAAAATGATGGCAAAACTGAGTTGTCGTGCATGATTGCAAGAAACGGCTAATGAATTTTTTTGGGGGGGGGGGGTGAAGTTTATTATTCCATCCTGCATGTTGATGCGATCCAAGAGCCATACTTTATCACACACATCGTGATTCGTCGGGTCTAAAGGCGCAAATATCGTTGTCAATTTGTAATTCTTGACACATCGAATTCCGTTCTCCGGACTATGCCCTCCTAACAAGCACAAGTTTGAGATCGAACACAGAAGATAAAGAATAAGAACTACATGTTGCACAGAAAGTGTTTGTAACTTCCACATTCAGCCGCGTGAAACACACTATCCCACAACAGCAAACCCATAATTGTTCAGTCATCTCACAGCAAACAGACATCGCAACATACGCAAGCTAATGGTTCTCCTGTCGTATAGGTTAAGAATATTCCTTATTTTTGCCTTCAGAGTGTCTCATTCAGTTCGATTCTAATTTCTCTCAATTTCACTCTATCGTCAATGTCAGTGTCCTATATCTAATATGAGGTTGCTGGACTCTAATATTTGTTGTGAGTGAGCTTTTTACCATCTTCATTCATTTTTTTTTCCTGTGTGAATGTTCATAGAACGAGACGACTGAGCTAACATTGTCCAATTGTGACCAATAATCAACATAAGATACGCTGGCTCATTAGGAAACAGCCTTCTAACGTGCCTCGTATGACTTTTACAGTGATCCCTATTGGGCAATTTGTATCGACAGCCAATGAAAATCACGGGAATAGTCAAATGAGCCAATTTAGAAGGATATTACATGTGTCAGAATATCTTATAATTATGATTAGTCACCGTCAAACTATCTCCTAACCTCAAGTACTTGCGGTCAAGTGTCTATCTCTATCAGATCAGAGATGTGTTTGATAAAGTTGGAGCTCATGTTTCTACCATGAGCATTTTGACAAAACCATTGACACATAAAATCTACAAAAATATACTACAATCTGATCTGTTCCCACAAGAACAATATATTTGATGCAATATTACCATTCCTACGAAAAAACATTTTAACCCCCCCCCCCCAGTACATTTAAGATCTTCCTGATGCAATAGTGTTTTTGTGATCTACAAAATCTTTTCTGTTTCATATTCTCTGTCCAGATTTCACAAAAAGAAATTAATCCATTTTACCCGATAATTTTTATCGACATTCTTGTTAACATTCACAAATTTAACGGGAGACATCGCTGCTGAGAAAACTATCTTAGAACCTTACTGAACAAAATAGAAACTCAAACAGAAACAATGTCAATGTACGAAAGGAGTCTATAAAAAATGTACGAGGGTAGCGGTTAATTACCTACGTAGGTCCAACAAGTATGGCTTTTTCCTCAAGGCTTCGTCTGCTTAGATACCTATTTTAGGAGACGAGTCCGGAGTAAAGTGATTACATTTGTTGACCAATGCCTCTCTATTACTATTTCTTGGGCCTATTCCTAATAGTATGTTAGCATGTCTGCACACTAAACTATGGTATGACATACATTCATTAAATCTCTCTCTCTATGCGTGCGTGCATATATATATATATATATATATATATATATATATATATATATATATATATATATATATATATATATATATATGTATATATATATATGAAAATACAAATACCACAAATCTGGGACTGGGAGAAAGTTAAAATGAAACAATTATACCATTGTTTATGCAGCACTGTTGTACACTGAATCTACACATATTACATCAATATACTTAGCAAACAAAATCAAGAACGAAGTCAGGAACTCGATACACAATTTAGGTAAAGGCATGTCACATGGCAGCAACCTGCTGTCGGGGATGAAGATAACTCTTCATGTACGAAGCCGCAGCAACTATTAGGTGGGGTAGCCAGTCCTCTTCCTTTAATACACAATTTAAAACAGGCAAATCCGTAGGATACGATAAGATAACAACAGAAATGACCAAAGCAGGTGGAGAAGAAAGTGTTCTTATATACCATAGCCTATGTTGTACGATCTGTAAAACTAGTATATTGTCTTACAATATAAAACTAGTATACTAGTAAAAGACTTGAAAAAATCAGTTTAAACCTTTATTTTAAAAAAATGGCAACCTACAATTATACACTAACTACAGAACTATCGCTTTGATAATTCGAGCCATTAAAATACTGTTACATTATAAAATAAAGAGAATGCAAAATAAGTTAAAACAGAAGTTCACGAAGCACAGGCAGGTTTTAGATCCGAGGAACAAGAGACCATATCTTCAACATGAGAATTATTATAGAAAAATACAAGGAATTCCATATAGACCTACACGCATGTTTCATCGACTAGACCATGGTGTTCGATTGTGTACGACATCATCAATTATGGAAAATTGTGGTCGACATGGGATTTCTTAAACATCTCACATATTTAATCACAATGCTGTACCACGAACAAGAGCCAGTCGTAAAAGTGGACAGATCAATATCAGAATGGTTTCATGGAAAGAAGAGTTAAACACGGATGCACACTATCACCGTACCTGTTCAACGTCTACGCTGAAAAATAAAGCGAAACGTAAAAGACGAAATGAGAAATGTTGACTTCCAACCTCTTACCATCGGCGGTCAGCGGATCAGAGAAATCAGATATACTGACGACACAGTTCTCTTAACAACAAACGGAGATTGTCTAAAAGCAAATGTTACTATGAACAACTACAAAAAACGCAGTGAAGCCAAAAACATGTTCTTAAATATGAAGAAAACAAAAATTATGCCAACAGATAAACTGCAAGTACAACCAAAGATAATAATTGACAATTTCGAACTAGAGGATGCAACAAATTTCCATTAGTTGGGCACAAGCATAAATAGCGCAGGAGACTGCGTTGACGAAATCAAGAGAATTGAAATGGCGACACTGAAATTTGAGCAAATGAAAATATTTGGCTAGGTACCAGCAATATAGTCAAACTATGTATGATCAGAACATGCGTAATGACAATATACGGTTGTGAGGCATGTGCATTAAATAAAACAAAAGCAAAGAGAATCGCTGCTTTCTAAATGAGATACTATAGAAGGATTTTACGTATAACAATCAATCATTATCAATAAAACCCATAACCCTTCAGGGTCGTAGGGGTACCACATTGGAAGCTTCAGCACACAGAGTCCTCCAGCGAATTCTATCCTCAGCGATGCGGATGAGTGTGGAAATATCTAGCCCTGTCCATTCCTTGATGTTGTCTGTCCATGTCTTTATTTGTCCTCCTCTGCTTCTTCCACCCTCGACAGTTCCCTGCAGTATTGTTTTTGACAAGGAATCGTGCCTGCATACATGTCCGAACCATGCTAGATTTCGTCGTTTCACTATTGAAAGCAATGGCTCCTGCACACCTGCACACATCTCTACTTTATTTCTTACGTACACATTGGTCTTATGTTCCCCATAGTAAATTCGTAGAATTCTTCTGTAGCATTTATACTCGAAAGCCTGTAATCTTCTCTCCATGTCCGCAGTGAGTATCCAACTCTCACAACCATACAACACAACAGAAAGCACCAGCGACCTATACAGTTTGATTTTCACTCCAACACTGATGTTGCTTTTCCAAATCACAGTTAGCCTTGACAAGGACGCTAAAGCCATCTCCAGCCTTATTTTTAGTTCTGCTTTGTCTGTGTGTGATTATCCATTGTAGTATTTCAGTGGGCAAAAGGTTTAGCTAGTGGTGCCCATCTCCTTTCCAGCTTTTCCTTCTGATATGGTTATATGGATGTGTTTTCTCATTCCATCTCCATTGCACTTTTCTGATGTTGACACTACATCACATTTGAACTTCTCGCTGAACGCATCGGTAACATTTCACTAGGTCACAACCTTACTTCGTACGCATCCACATTAAGACTTCTAAACTTGATAATACCTTCACTATGTTGTTATCTTTTAATCCATTAACGAGTAACCTTCAAGATATTATCCCGAATTGACATATTTTCCACTGCACACTAATTCACTGAATATAATACATAACATAGATCCACCACATAACATAAATACGTATAACACGGACAGCTAAAAAGACAAATCAAAAAGTGTTAAGATCAATAAGCGCTGAAGAGGGATGGCTCCTTACAATATCCTAACCAGAAATCTGCTTTTATTTTGTCATATGAAGAGACATAACAGCATGGAAAGATTAATAGCTGACAGCAAAGTTAACGGCAACAGGGGAAGAGAGCACTCAAGATGACGATGTCGCAGTGATATATCCGATTGCTTAAACGTGCCTCTAGCTGCGGCAGATATATTCGCCCATAAACGTGGAGTGTTCAGAGAATCCATAAGGAAGACCACGTTCTGGAAAGAATGTGTTACAAGATGAATGATTACCATTCAACTTCTACCTGTGCCTACCTGTGTTATCACCTGTGCCTACCTGTGTTATCACCTGTGCCTACCTGTGTTATCACCTGTGCCTCCCTGTGTTATCACCTGTGCCTCCCTCACACCCCCCCCCAATCACAATCCACGAGAAAAAACGTCAACACGGACCCGTGAACCTTAAGAACAATTTTTACATACCATATGTTTGAGAAGTTCTTTAGAAGGAAATAACGAACATGCTTGAGAAGTTCTTTAGAAGGAAATAACGAACATGTTTGAGAAGTTCTTTAGAAGGAAATAACGAACATGTTTGAGAAGTTCTTTAGAAGGAAATAACGAACATGTTTGAGAAGTTCTTTAGAAGGAAATGACGAACATGTTTGAGAAGTTCTTTAGAACGAAATGATGAACATGTTTGAGAAGTTCTTTAGAAGGAAATAACGAACATGTTTGAGAAGTTCTTTAGAAGGAAATAACGAACATGTTTGAGAAGTTCTTTAGAAGGAAATAACGAACATGTTTGAGAAGTTCTTTAGAAGGAAATAACGAACATGTTTGAGAAGTTCTTTAGAAGGAAATAACGAACATGTTTGAGAAGTTCTTTAGAAGGAAATAACGAACATGTTTGAGAAGTTATTTAGAAGGAAATAACGAACATGTTTGAGAAGTTCTTTAGAAGGAAATAACGAACATGCTTGAGAAATTCTTTAGAAGGAAATTAAATAGCTCTCATGCATGTAAAGCCCCTGAGAAATAAATACATAAATCAATAGATTGATACTGTTCATAAGTGCAAAACATAACTAATGTGCACAAGCCTCAATACATCGTTGCTACCTTCACGTTCTCATTCTTTTCGTCGTTGCTTACGGTGCTAAAGTGTCATTACTGATAAATTTTTGTGGCTGTAATGTTCTATATGTATTTTCCAGTAACTCCACCAAACAGCATGTATGATTTCAATTACAATATATTCTACATGCTATTTTACATTTTATTTGCCCAATTGTTTTATAATTTAAAAGTATGAAGTATTGTCATTTTCTTATATCGGCAACTATCTTTGATCTATCGATGTAGGTGGGTGTAGTATTGAGGTATCTTTGGTAAAATGTAATTAATGTTATTTAACTACTGGGTGATATTATTTGTGCCATAGGTGTATCGACACGTTTCCTGCATGTAAATGCCTCTAAGACCGCAAATATTTAAACGAGTAGGGACCATTAAGCATCACTGACAAATACATACTTGTACTATGAGTGTTGTTATTGTCTTTGTTTCGATGTACGAGTCTACATTTATATTGATTGCATAATACACAAGTTGTAAGTCTAATTGGTGTCAGCTGATTGGATCGGTTTAGATCTTCTTTGCTACTTTCTTAATTTTGTCCGTACATTTCTCGAAGGTTCCTAATGCTGTACTATTAATTTTTAACTCTGAAATATCACGATGCTATTATATATGTAACAACAGCATCAGCAGCAACAACAACAGCAACAATAACAACAACAACAACAGGAGTAATTGCAGTATAAAAGGCAATAGCTTAGATTAATGGTTCTCAACATGTGCTATATGGCTGCTCCCTTGGGTTGGGTTCGGTTGTGCCGATAGAGATGTGTTGTACAGTAACATAACTATTTCAGTGCTGGGTGACATAACTATTTCAATGATGGAGGACAATAAACAGTACCAAAAATAACAAGTGAAGTGTGATGAAAAGTCTAACAATATTAAATATAAAAGGCGAGCACGAGATAGACAGAGACACAGTGAGAAAGTAACATCACGAATAGGGCGGCAGGTTACAGTCTATCAGAGTGCATCACCAGAACAAGAGACATGGAATGTTGGAGGTTTGTTGCAGCTAACCTTTGTTGCGGAGACGATACTTTTTGATTATGATATTTTCCGTTTAGTTTGACTGGCACTGTCAAGATTTTTTCTGGATACATGGTAGAATGCGTGCACGTTGTGCTGGATCAGGTTTGCGTTCTTCTGTTTAGGTATCTTGGTGACCTCCATGGTTGCCGTGGCTCCTACCCTACTTTCCTGTGCACTTCTATGGTTTTACTGTGCTGTCCTGTGCAGTTCTATTATACAGTTCAGTATCACGTGGTTCTACCGTACTGTCCTGTACAGTTCTATGGTTCTACCGTAATGTCTTGTACAGTTCTATGGTTCTACCGTATTGTCCTGTACAGTTCTATGGTTATCTCGTACTGTACTATACAGTTCTATGGTTCTACCGTACTGTCTTGTACAGTTCTATGGTTCTACCGTACTGTCTTGTACAGTTCTATGGTTCTACCGTACTGTCTTGTACAGTTCTATGGTTCTACCGTAATGTCATGTACAGTTCTATGGTTCTACCGTACTGTCTTGTACAGTTCTATGGTTCTACCGTACTGTCCTGTACAGTTCTATGGTTCTACCGTAATGTCTTGTACAGTTCTATGGTTCTACCGTATTGTCCTGTACAGTTCTATGGTTATCTCGTACTGTACTATACAGTTCTATGGTTCTACCATACTGTCTTGTACAGTTCTATGGTTCTACCGTACTGTCTTGTACAGTTCTATGGTTCTACCGTAATGTCATGTACAGTTCTATGGTTCTACCGTACTGTCTTGTACAGTTCTATGGTTCTACCGTAATGTCATGTACAGTTCTATGGTTCTACCGTACTGTCTTGTACAGTTCTATGGTTTTGCCGTACTGTCCTGTACAGTTCTATTAAAATTGTTTTTGAAACTGGAAACTCATTTTGCCATTCTACTTATAGAAGCAGATTTTGATTTTCTTCCTGATTTATTTTTGCTTATTTATCATACTCGTTCATTTTGCTTTTTTTTCTTCTTATTTTGGACATTTTTATTTCTTTATCTTCTTATCCACTGTCCTTTATTATCTGCTTTTTCTCCTCTTAACTTTTCCTATTATACTTATGTGTCTATGTGTAGTATTCGTTTTCTGTTGTTGCCTTTTGTCCCGATGGAGACTTTTAGTCAAAACGTCGTCTGTTTTGTGGTTGTTAGTACGTCGTCTATTTCGATATTGACAACACTCCTACTTTTCCCTTTCCCTTATATTTTCCCGTGTTGCTCCAGCCATCGCAGTTCTAGTACGTTAGAGTGTTCCCGAACATTGGATACGGTACAGTACAAATAGACGCCACCACATAGTCGAGTTATTTCCTTTGTGTATGTTTGTAAATACCATGTTCATAATTTAATAATTAATTTAATTCAGAGTTTGGGTTAGAAATGTTGTACTTTACATAATTAATCCTAACCCCAACCCTAAATAAATAAATAAATATTTCAATTATTAAATGACGAACATTAAATTTTCAAACATAGACAAAAGAAATAACTCTGCTATGTGGTGGCATCTACTCGTACTGTACCCTGGATACGTATCTATCTATGAATGACCAATAACGCATTTGGTGCATAGTTAAACATCGAAGAGGAAAAACCAGAATGATGCAGCCAGTATGCAGTTGTTGATCAAGATTGAAAATAGCTTAGCAATATTATCATAAAGAAATATTTGGGCAGACTTTCTTTTATTAACGAATCATCATCGCCTGGGTCTTTTTTATTTGGGAGGACACAGGCTGGATTTTCTCCACATTATTCCCGGCAGTGTGCTTTAGAAAATTGCGTTGACGTAACGAGCGATAAAACATGATAACTAAGCAACAGCCGTTTACAGGACAGGGATAGGGCAGTCTGCAGAAAATTTCGCTTTCTATTACGGAGCTATATCGCTGGAGAAATTTGATCAGTTGGCGAGAGAAAATATGAGGATAAGATTGGGGGGAGGAAGGGAAGGCGTTGAAACATGGGCACCGAAAAAAAATGAGAAACACACTCATAAATTATGAGAGATATTATGTGACAACTTGGGAAATGTTGATGTTATACACAATTCTGATTTTTTTCTGTCTATTTGTCAATTGTCTGTTTGTTTCTTCGTATCTGTCTCTCATTCTCTCTTTCTATTTGCCAGTTGTCTGTTTGTTTCTTCGTATCTGTATATCTCATTCTATTTTTCTATTGTCTGTTTGTTTCTTAGTATCTGTATATCTCATTCTATTTTTCTATTTGTCCATTGTCTGTTTGTTTCGTCGTATCTGTATATCTCATTCTATTTTTCTATTTGTCCATTGTCTGTTTGTTTCTTCGTATCTGTATATCTCATTCTATTTTTCTATTTGTCCATTGTCTGTATTTTTCTTCGTATCTGTATCTCTCTGATTATACCCTGTCAAGATGGTTTATATACGATTCTTCTTTTAAAATTATATCTCACTAGTTTTCCACACCTGTCATTGTTTTTTTCATTTTGTATATCCTTGTTGAAGCCTGACCATCATCTTCTTTTATCTTTTCTTCCTCATTTTCAAGCCATCACAGTTATCTCTACATCCATATCACCTTCCCATAGTCTCATCATTTACAAGTGCTACTGACTTCTTACATATTTGGTTTAAAGAACATACAGGAATGTACTTGTCCGATACAAAATAATGATGTTAGAATGCCTAAGAAAATAATTAATCCCCAAGGAAATAATGAATCCTTAAGGAAATAATGAATCCTTACGGAAATAATGAATCGCTAAGGAAATATCGAATGCCTAAGGCAATAATGAATCCCTAATGAAATAATGAATCCTTAAGGAAATAGCAAATCCCTAAGAAAATAATGAATCCTTAAGGAAATAATGAATCGCTAAGCTAATATCGAATGCCTAAGGCAATAATGAATCCCTAATGAAATAATGAATCCTTAAGGAAATAGCAAATCCCTAAGAAAATAATGAATCCCCAAGGAAATAATGAATCGTCAAGAAGTTTGAAATTGTCATTGGTGTTCTCTATGCCAGGAGTTTGGGTTTGATTTTCAGCTTTAATTTGGTGTATCTATGGAATGTTTATATTGAGAGCTATTATAGAGTGGGGATTTTCCTGGTGTAATTGTTAAGCCAATCACTTTGTTCTCACAGGTCGCGGGTTCGAATCCGACTCTTGGCCCTTCATGTACAAAATGCATAGTTTAGGAAATGGGAATTATCGCTTGAAGCTACGGAGTTATGTGTGGTATGTGGTACTCAAGACAGGCAGCCTGAAGATTAGATTAGAAGGTCGAATTACATATGGGATAATTCAGTACAATGAAATCAATACTCTTCCAACTTTTCACCATTTAATTTCAGAACTTTTGCAGCTCTCATATATACTCGTTTTATTCAATGTGACTTTAGGGTGGAATTTCTTGAGCTGGAAGTCTTCTACTCTTGTGGGAACTTTTCCGCACCTCTCCAATTATGTCGCATTCAATCTTCTGTCATGTTGCAGAAAAAAGTGCTAAACTGTCAGCAGTACATGTGTCAGCAGTCTAGGTGTCAGCAGTACAGGTGTTAGTAGTACAGGTGTCAGCAGTTCAGTCCAAGTGTCAGCAGTCCAGGTGTCGATTTGGATGAGTCTCAATCACATGCCAAAATTCCCGAGTCCTCACTTATGAATTACATTGCAGGCGACAGTGTGGCAAGTGTGTGCTTCTGATATGGTCCTCGGAAACCCACCGACACCGAGACACAGTAACTGAATCTGCAGGACCACAGGGGGCACTGTTGACAGAGGTGAAATAGTGCAGGTGTGGGTTATTCGGTCATGTAGAGAAACGTCACTTATTTTCAAAAACAATTCTGCATTCATCAATTGAGGGTGGGCGGAACAGAGGAAAAAAGAAAAGTTTGGCTTGGGACATTAGGAAATGATAAGATCTCTCCACACTCGTCTTTATGGCTAAAGATTGTGATGTTTGGCGGGCGTGTGTGCTCCAATGTTGCTTTCCTGAGACCCTCACTGGTTACGTGTATTATTATTATTATTATTATTATTATTTGTATTATTATTATTATTATTATTATTATTATTATTATTATTATTATTATTATTATTATTATTATATTATCATCATCATCATAATAATAATAATTATTATTATTTCTTCATGACTCATATTCTTGTCTAACTCTTGTTTCTTACCCTAGCTTTTCTACTTCTTTTTTCTTGTGTGTATCATTTTCTTTCATCCTAACTTAACCGTTGTCTCTCTTCTACCGTAATAATTGTCACTCACCCTACCTTATTCAATTGTCTCTCATTCTACGTTAATCATTGATTCTCATCCTACCTGAATCATTATCTCTCATTGTATCTTCATCTCGAACGATTATCCTCTTCTATGCATTTTCTTTCATTCTCTTATCTTTTTCATTATTCCATTCATCATTGTCTCATATTTTCCGTTGTCTTTCATTCTTCCTTTATAATTTTCTTCCATTGTATCTTAATTTTTTTTCTCTCACTTTCATTAACATTTCATTAACCCGTTCGTTCTTCATTTTCGTCTCTGACTGCTGTAGTCATTTCCCCCCCCCCCCCCCCACATTGCACGTTCATGCTTCTGTCCTATTTTGCCTGCATCCACATTTAAATTCCCTTTACCCTTTTCTTCATTTTTGTCTTTTGTTTTCCCTTCAGTCGTTCCTTTCATTCTTCCATCATTTTTGTCCTCCTTCGGTTTATTGTCCGTAATCAGGACGAAGCACCAATAGCATCAGTGAACTATGTGATTCGCTTCAGGTCATCTGTTGATCTATTCAGTTTCTAGGAAGCGCCATCTTGAAAGACTTTTTTCTCTGTAGACTATTATTCTCATCATTTATTTCTGTATCATTGTCTCCCATTTCAACTTCGTCATTGTCTGTCGTCGTTCATCTATCAATGTCTACCTTCAGACCATGTCTTTCTCTCGCATGCTTTGTTTTCGTCATTTACTCCCATTTTACCTTCATGCTTGTCTGATATCCTTGTGTATCCCATTCTTGTCTGATATCCTTGTGAATGCCATTCTTCATACGTGCTTGTCTGATATTCCTGCGTATCCCATTCTTCATACATTATGATATCTTTGTGTATCCCATGATTCATACATGATTGTATGATATCCATGTGTATCCCATTATTCATACATGATTGTATGATATCTTTGTGTATCCCATTATTCATACATGATTGTAGGATATTCCTGTGTATCCCATTCTTCAAAAATGATTGTATGATATCCTTGTGTATCCCATTATTCATACATGCGTGTATGATATCCTTGTGTATCCAATTATTCACACACTTTTCATACATTCTTAACACCTTCATCTTTGTCCTCCATCCTCGCTTTATCATTCTCAACCGTGCACTTTCTCTTTCTCTTACTTTCTACGTTCGTCAATCTCCCGAATTCACTGTCGAATTCGGAGGTGCCGGACCATTGGCGCAAATAAAACTGACATTTTAAATTGTTTTTTTCCCGTTCTCTGGACTAGATCCTGCTGGAAATCTTAATTGCTGCTTTACGCATTCCTCCACAAATGTTTCCTATTTATTCACGCATGTCTTCCATTTTTCATCAATATTCACCTCGTGTTCCACCTTACTTATGTGACTCCAAATTTTTCATATTTTTCCTTATTTTGTGCATATTATCTCACATTTTTCTCTAGTATTTTGTTCATAATATTGATTGCAATCTCTATGTTTATCTGTATCTCGAATTCTTCATCAGTGTTCCCTATACAGTTGATATCTCCCATTTTAGCTAAATGTACTATTCCTATATTTGTCCCGTTTCCTTGTCAACCATTCTTTCATCCTATTCTATCATCATCATCATCATCAAGTGTTGTCTCCGCAACGAAGATAGGACGCAACAGATCTCCAACATTCTCTGTCTCTTGTTTTGGTGGTGCACTCTGCTAGACTGTAACATGACCATCTTGTGATGTTACTCTCCCATTTGTATCTCTGCCTACCTCTTGCTCTCTCCCCTTTGACTTTACCCTCAAGTAAGATCTTCAATAAGGTGTCATGTCTTTTAATGTGTCCAAAATATTTTATTTGCCTGATCTTTATTTCTCTTAATAATTATTTCTCCATATTGAGTGTTGTTATAACCTGTTTATTCTCTTCTGTTTCCATCATGTTCTTCCATGATGTATGATTAAATAGGCTTGGTGATAAAATACATCCTTGTCTAATTCCTATACACCCATTTTTGTTTATGTATGGTGAGTAGCTGTTTTCACACCTTATTGATGTAGTCTGTTCCCAATATATATTTCTTAGTTCGGTTGTTTTTTTCTATCTATACCTATTTCTTGAAGATATTTGATTAATATTTTTTTTAAATGTTGGACCGTTTCTATACTTTTCGCTTAATCATTTTCACGCATTTTACTTTATTATTACCTCTCATTGTTCATTCATGTTTACCTCTCATTGTTCATTCATGTTTACCTCTCATTGTTCATTCATGATTACCTCTCATTGCTCATTCATGTTTACCTCTCATTCTTTATTGATTGTTATTTCTCATTCTTCATGTATTATTGCCTCTATAATTCGTCCTTCATTATTATCTCTCATTCTCCCTTCATCTCTCATTCTTCCCTCATCCTTATCTCGCGTTCTTCTTTCATTATTACCTCTCATTGTTCCTTAATAATTGACTCTTTTTTAAAATAAAATTATTTCTCATTCTTCATTATTCTATCATTCTTCCACTATAATTGTCTTTCATTCTTCTTTAATCTTTTTCTCTGATTATTCATTGTTCTCTCATTATCCTTTATTAATGGTAATTAACAGGTATGTCCCATGGCAGCAATCTGCCGTCGGGGATGAAGATAACTCTTTATGTACTAAGCTGCATCAAATATTAGGTGGGATGGCCAGTTCCCTTACTTGCTGTCTTTCATTGTTCTCTCATCATTATGTCTGCATTGTCTCGTCCTTCTTTAATTCTTTTCTATCAGACTTTTATCACGCTGAAAGATTTATTCGGACGTTTAAAAAACAAGTGCTACAGATGTTTGTTAAGAATGAACTATATACAATACAAAAAACATACATATTTGACTAGCAGCAAATGAATGAGCCTGCAGAATATCAAGTCACTTTTGGTAGTGGTGAAACGGTGTAATCTTGTTTGGTTTGGTTTGGACATGTAACGAGGCATGTCTCACTTTGTACAATTATTTTGCAAGGAACAGTCGAGGGTGGAAGGAGAAGAGGGTCAGGGAAAATACTGGATTGATAACATCAAGAAATGGCGTAGGTGGGATTTTTCTAAACTCCTCCGAGTGGCTGAGGATATAGTTGTTCGGAGAGCTTTTTTGTGCTCAAGTCTCCAGTGTGACGCCACTATGACACTGAAGGATTATGGGTCGTATTGTCATTATTATAATATGCTTGATCCTTGTCTCGCTTCCCTCATTCATTTTATTATCTATTTGTACGGTTATCTCCATTAAAAAAAAAAAAAAAACTTCATTCTCTTCTTGAATTCTGTCACCAGTATTCTATCCCCATTCTTGTCTCCCATTTGTAATACCTGATTTTCTCCCATTTTCTGTTCTTATAGTGAACTTGGCGGTTGGCATTGAACAATTTTTATCTTTTGTGTGTGTTCTCTTCTGATGACGACGAGGATGAAATTATTACAGTGCGTTTAGAAAATCGATGCCCGAGGAAACAATTTGTAATTGAAAAACTATTGGACCGATTTCGATAGAAACTTGTATATGAAATAAATGTTACGGAGTCGTTATATGTTAAAATTTGTACTGTAATATTTGTACTGTAATATTTACACTGTAATATTTGTACTGTAATATTTACACTGTAATATTTGTACTGTAATATTTACACTGTAATATTTGTACTGTAATATTTACACTGTAATATTTGTACTGTAATAACTTGAAATATCTGGTTTTGTATTTGAGAGTAAGTTAGCGGATATCAGGCGGGCAAGGCACAATTCAGAAAGCAGTGACAACCTGTGTGTCATGTGACGTATTCCTTCCAGAACGTTGTCTTCCCAATGAACTCTGTGAACCTCTCTCTGTCTTGGGCGATGTGGCTTGCATTTTCTAGCGATGTATTCATGTTATCTTTAATGTCGTCAGTCCATCGTCTTCTTGGTCTGCCCTTTCTCCTCACCCCAGGTGCTCTTCCTTCCATTATTTGTCTTTCTAAACAGCTGTGTCTCTTTATATGACCAAACAGGCGTAGTTTTCTTTTTGTTATTGTGTTTAGTAACCAACACTCTGGAATCTTCAATGTGTTTATAATATCTGAGTTTCTGATTTTATCCTTCCATGATATTCTAAGTATCTTTCTGTAGCATTTCAGCTCGAAGGCATTGATCTTCTTTGCCGCTGTTTTACTTAGGGTCCATGTTTCACAGCCGTATGCTGCAACCGGAAAAATAAAATTTCGTAACATTAGCACTTTCGTTTCTATTTTGTTGTTTTTCCATATGTTTTTCGGCCGTGTTATTTTTCAATATGCCATTGCCAATCTCTTCCTTATTTCTGCCATGCAGTCTCCTGCACCGTGGATGTTTGCTCCTAAGTATTCAAATTTATCCACACATTCTATCTCGGTATTGTCTATTCTGAACATAGTTAGTAGGTGAGACAATTGTTGCTATACTGTATGCAAAACTTCAATCGTCTTTATTAAGCAGTGTTTTTAACAAGTATACAACAACGAATAATTGGCCATTCCATCAGTTAAAGGGATACACATGAAAAACATGACTGGACTGCAAAAAAAATAATAACAGAAATAGCTTTCCTTAGAGCATACATATTGCAAGTTGCAATACATAGATGTGAGTCGTGGACAGTTACCAGTAAGGCGAGAAACAAAAATGTAAAACGTGAAACATAATGCTACAAAAGAATTATCAGAATAGCATACCGTAAAGATCACAAAAATGGATGTCATGAGAGAGTTGAAAGTAAAAGAAAGCTGGTTAAACAACAAAGTTATCTTTGGAGAAATTACAATACTTTGGTTATATTAATGGGCATGGCAGCCTAGACATTAGTGTAGGGAACGATGCCATGGCAATGAGAATGAGGTAGGCCATGAGTTGAGCGCAAGATATCACAGAGCTCCTGAACATGACAATCCCAGAAGCGGAAAGATTGACAGGAGTTTCGAAAGGTTGTCATGACTAGTACACCGTGTCTAGATTATGTTACCTGTTAATGACCTAAAAAACGCCGTACATTTTGTTTTCACGTGAGGAGGCGCTTTTTCCCCACATAGTTGGACGTTCATGGTGTATCTGCTTCTGCGTTCATTCTCAAACTCCTGCAGGATGTAGCCTATAAAACGTAATGCGTTGTCACCGTTTATAGATTGGCTGCGATGTTTGCATATTTCGACATGACACATCTGACTGTACATGTAGCATGGATTCGGATCACTTTGACCCTCTGTGGGTTTTGGGCAGGCAACTTCACTCCTAGAAACCCCCTTAGTGATCTCTAACCACATGCATGGGAGGTAAGTGTCGCTATTATTTGTCCCTCATTCGGGCCCCGAGAACTCACGGACGATGGTAAATCTGGAGAGAAGGATATCAATGTCTGAACATACAATGCTAGAAGTAGATACTAGGAGTTTCACATAGAGACGATATACTACGCGAATGTCAGAGGTAGGTTCCTGATCTAGCTATCCATGGGCTGGTGCTCTTTGACCCGTATTATTGTACTGGGAAAAATATTATATGTGAAAAATAGACATGTACACGGGATTTTGAGAAGTTTCTTATATGGACAGTGTGCTGTGGGTTCTCTTGGTTGGTTACTCGTCCAGCGGTCCATGGGTTCATGCTCTTTGATTTACTGTTCTCAAAGCATTGCACAACAGCGAGAGTCTTCTGAGTAATGAAGTAAAGATTTGGAGACAACATTCCATTGCACAACAGCGAGAGTCTTCTGAGTAATGGAGTAAAGATTTTGAGACAACATTCCATTGCACAACAGCGAGAGTCTTCTGAGTAATGAAGTAAAGATTTGGAGACAACATTCCATTGCACAACAGCGAGAATCTTCTGAGTAATGAAGTAAAGATTTGGAGACAACATTCCATTGCACAACAGCGACAGTCTTCTGAGTAATGAAGTAAAAATTTTGAGACAACATTCCATTGCACAACAGCGAGAGTCTTCTGAGTAATGAAGTAAAGATTTGGAGACAACATTCCATTGCACAACAGCGAGAGTCTTCTGAGTAATGAAGTAAAGATTTGGAGACAACATTCCATTGCACAACAGCGAGAGTCTTCTGAGTAATGAAGTAAAGATTTGGAGACAACATTCCATTGCACAACAGCGAGAGTCTTCTGAGTAATGAAGTAAAGATTTGGAGATAACGTTCCATTGCACAACAGCGAGAGTCTTCTGAGTAATGAAGTAAAGATTTGGAGACAACATTCCATTGCACAACAGCGAGAGTCTTCTGAGTAATGAAATAAAGATTTGGAGACAACATTCCATTGCACAACAGCGACAGTCTTCTGAGTAATGAAGTAAAGATTTGGAGACAACATTCCATTGCACATAGGAAGTAAGAGTTAATCGCTCAGAGTTCCTGGGAATCGAAACAAGAAGCTGTGTAAAGTCATGTTCAACTGTAATAAAGACCTTCCAACAGAATTAATTAGGACCCCATTCGTTACGTCTTTAATTATTGTTGGAATTTCGGCACACATATAAACTCCCACACACATAGGCGCGCACACATATAAGCTCCCACACATATAAGCTGACACACATATAGGCACACACACAAACAAGCTGGCACACACACATTTAAACTTCCACACATATAAGCTGACACACATATAGGCGCACACACATACAAGCTGGCACACATATATACGCACATACATTTAAACTCCCACACATATAAGCTGACACACATATAGGCGCAAACACAAACAAGCTGGCACACACACATTTAAACTCCCACACATATAGGCGCACACGCATATAAGCTGACACGCATATAGGCGCACACGCATATAAGCTGACACGCATATAAGCTGACACGCATATAAACTGACGCGCATATAAGCTGACACGCATATAAGCTGACACGCATATAAGCTGACACGCATATAGGCGCACACACATATAAGCTCTCACACACATATAAGCTCTCACAAATATATAGGCGCACACACATATAAGCTCTCACACACATATAAGCTCTCACACACATATAAGCTCTCACACACATATAAGCTCTCACACACATATAAGCTCTCACACACATATAAGCTCTCACAAATATATAGGCGCACACACATATAAGTTGACACGCATATAGGCGCACACACATATAAGCTCTCACAAATATATAGGCGCACACACATATAAGCTCTCACAAATATATAGGCGCACACACATATAAGCTCTCACAAATATATAGGCGCACACACATATAAGTTGACACGCATATAGGCGCACACACATATAAGCTCTCACAAATATATAGGCGCACACACATATAAGCTCTCACAAATATATAGGCGCACACACATATAAGTTGACACGCATATAGGCGCACACACATATAAGTTGACACGCATATAGGCGCACACACATATAAGTTGACACGCATATAGGCGCACACACATATAAGTTGACACGCATATAGGCGCACACACATATAAGTTGACACACATATAGGCGCACACACATATAAGCTCTCACACACATATAAGCTCTCACAAATATATAGGCGCACACACATATAAGCTCTCACAAATATATAGGCGCACACACATATAAGTTGACACGCATATAGGCGCACACACATATAAGTTGACACGCATATAGGCGCACACACATATAAGTTGACACACATATAGGCGCACACACATATAAGCTCTCACAAATATATAGGCGCACACACATATAAGCTCTCACAAATATATAGGCGCACACACATATAAGCTCTCACAAATATATAGGCGCACACACATATAAGTTGACACGCATATAGGCGCACACACATATAAGTTGACACACATATAGGCGCACACACATATAAGCTGACGCACATATAGGCGCACACACATATAAGCTGACGCGCAATAGGCGCACACACATATATGATGACGCGCAATAGGCGCACACACATATAAGTTGACACACATATAGGCGCACACACATATAAGCTGACGCACATATAGGCGCACACACATATAAGCTGACGCGCAATAGGCGCACACACATATAAGCTGACGCGCAATAGGCGCACACACATATAAGTTGACACACATATAGGCGCACACACATATAAGCTGACGCACATATAGGCGCACACACATATAAGCTCTCACAAATATATAGGCGCACATTGATGTTCTTCTCTCACATAACTCATATAATAACAAACATTTCTGCTTGATACTGAACTAAATTTCCCTCGTTCAACGTTCAGTATCTAATAATCTAGTCATTATTTCAGCCCTCGTCGAGCATGGATATGGGCTGTCCCCCGCCACAACACTCTGCCCTTACATAGTAAAGTAGTAAGAACAACGCTGTCTCACTACTATAGTTGTCAATGCAAACTTTCCCAGCGTCGATATCACAGTGTGAACACACGCGTAGCCATCGACAACAAAGGCCTTTGAGCGGAATCTAAACAAGTCTGTGTACTTCACGTTTTATATTATTTATGTTGTTGGTCGGCGGTGGTAGGCGGTACAAAGTATATGCATAGTCAGGGATGGTCTTAGGCGATTGCAACCAATGCGGCCTCATTGGGCCCCGCACTTCATAGGCCCATAAATTAATATTATAATTTATTTTATTATCCTCTTCCCTACTCAGAATGGGCCCTGCGCAATCCGTTTCGCATTGGGCCCCGCAATTGTAAGGGCCAGCCCTGTGCATAGTGACCAATGAAAATCACGGAAATAATAACAAAAAAGACTTACGAAGGTTTGTTTTTATTCTGTTCGTAGGTCTTTACTGTCGATAGCAAAGGAAAACGTAATATATATGTTTCGCTGAGGGCATGTACACTTGTATATGTAATATATATGTGTGTGTGTGTGTCGCTGGGGGCATGGACACTTGTCTTGTATATGTAATATATGTGTGTGTCGCTGGGGCATGTACACTTATCTTGTATATGTAACATATATGTGTTTCGCTGGGCATGCATTCTATACATCACACAGAACATAAAACCACCATATAGGCGAGCAACAAAAATGAGTACTCTTACAGGTCAACAAGAACATCTCATGACAGTGGTGAAACGTCCGAAACCTGTGTGGTTTGGTAATATGACGAGGCATGATTCTGTTTCCAAAACTATACTACGGGGAATAGGTGAGGTGGAAAAGAAGAGAAGGACAAAGGGAAAGTATGGATTGTTAATATGAAGGCCTAGACTGGATTAAGATTGTCCACATTCCAACAAGGAACTGAGAACAAGGAGGCAGGTGAAATTGTTATGTTGATGTTTCCATAGTGGCACCCATACGACTGTGTAAGGTTTATGGGTTTAATGATGGTGATGACTCGCCTCAGTGTGCATGTGCGCCTCCTGAATTACAAGGCATCTCACACTAGCTAGTTCTTGATGTGTAGTCGCTGTGTAGAAGCTAATACTGGTTAATTATCACGATCTATGCTCGTGACATTTCTGGTTTAATACACCCGACCTTACTCGTGTATGAGTATTCTGTAGCTAACAAGCACACATTGCGGATGGTTTAGTTAATACTCATATTGTTAATACTTATATCGTTAATACTTATATCGTTAATACTCATATTGTTGTAGGTCTGTTTCTGATGTTAATGTGAAATACGGTGTACCGTATTGATTCTTGGGATTAGATAGACATTTATGAATATTGTCACTAGCCTATATGTGCACTAGAGATTCATTAGCTACGCAGATGCACTTTATGTAAGCGCGTGTGCACTTATTGATGAGTGCAAGGATGATTCTTGTGATAGGAAAGTTCTTCTCTGTGTGCTAGCCATCACCACCGACGTTGATATTTTTGCATTTCTTCGTCCTAGTCTGTTTCGTCTTTATAATGTTCCTTCTTTCACATCTTCTTCTTCGTTCGTTCTCAAACTCCTGCAGATTATCAGGATGTAGTCCGGAGAACGGAATGCGTTGTGTCATGGTTTACATCACTGCTGCGATATGTGCGCCTTTCGGCCTGACACATACGACTTCAGCATGGATTTGGGTCACTGATCCTATATGGGATGGGACAGCCAACTCCATCCCATAACCTCCTTAATCGCCTCTTACGACATGCGTGGAAGGTACGCAGTGTTGCTATTCTTTGCTCCCCTTTCGGGCCCCGGCAACACACGGGCGTTCTCATCTTTTTATTTCTCCTCCTCCTCTTCTTACGCCTCTTTCTCCTCTTCTCATTCTTCCACTTCTTTATCTTCTCCCTCATCTTTCTCCTCTTCTCATTCTTCCACTTCTTTATCTTCTCCCTCATCTTTCTCCTCTTCTCATTCTTCCACTTCTTTATCTTCTTCCTCATCTTTCTCCTCTTCTCATTCTTCCACTTCTTTATCTTCTTCCTCATCTTTCTCCTCTTCTCATTCTTCCACTTCTTTATCTTCTTCCTTTATCTTTCTCCTCTTCTCATTCTTCCACTTCTGTATCTTCTCCCTCATCTTTCTCCTCTTCTCATTCTTCCACTTCTTTATCTTCTTCCTCATCTTTCCCCTCCTCTCATTCTTCCACTTCTTTATCTTCTCCCTCATCTTTCTCCTCTTCTCATTCTTCCACTTCTTTATCGTCTTCCTCATCTTTCTCATCCTTTCTCTTTTTCCTCATCTTCTTCTTCCTCTTCTTCTGCTCTTCTTCTTCCCTTTCTTCTTGTGTTTTCATACTCAAGCTCATGAAGATTAACATTATGTAGCCCGGAGAATGGGATGCGATATGATGTACTGCCTGGCTGAGATATATGTGCCTTTCGGGCCAACACATCCGACAATAGCATGAATTGTGGGTCACTGAACCTCTGTGGGATGGAGCAGGCAACTCAACCCCAAAACTCCCTGGTAGCCCCTTTACTTCAGATACGAAAGGTAAACTACTATAGTGTGTCAGATAATATTTTTTGATATTCATTGCTTTTACCTTTCGGACACATTTTGCATTATAAATAGTGCCTCGGAAAAAAAAGTTACTTTTTGGGATTGAACCAGAATCGACATGACAATGAGACGGGTGTCCTAACTATTCGAACAAGAGTTTCAGTTAGTCTTCATTATTATTTATATGTTAGGATCATGTATAGTTTTACTGTTAGTACGGACATTTTGTGCCACAATTTCTGTCTTTCACAGGAACCAGCAGTAATCTACTCTAACACTGTAATACTGATAATCTACTCTAACACTGTACTACTGATAATCTACTCTAAATTTGTAATACTGTTAATCTACTCTAACACTGTACTACTGATAATCTACTCTAACACTGTACTACTGATAATCTACTCTAAATTTGTAATACTATTAATCTACTCTAACACTGTACTACTGTTAATCTACTCTAACACTGTACTACTGTTAATGACTTCCAGTTATCTGAAAATGTAATAGTTTCTTGATTGATTTGTTAAACTCCTCACAGCACCGACTTGCCATCCTACTTTTATAGATCCCAGAATGTAAGATTTCTCTCCTTTTTTTTTAATAAGCATGTGGTCGTCTCAGCACGTATGACTACCGTCCGCGTTCACTTAAGATGTTTTAAGTTAATAACTTCACTGTTGAATCAAATTTATAATTAGAAAGCTTCCAGAAATAACGATAAAAATCAAAGGGTTATACACAAGACTACTATTCTTATTTTTCTGCAAACATTCTCAAACTCCCGCTGGATTTCTGTTTGTATTAGCACCATGGTCCTACTAGATGTAGTTTAGAGAATGGACATGCAGTGTGTCAATATTTTATTTGCGCCAATGGTCCAACACATCCATATTTGGCAGACTTTTATCCAATGTGTCCGTTTTCGGATCTTGTGTCCGATCTATTAACGTGAATTGAACCCGTGAATTTTACGACAAGAGATGAGTAGTAAACACGACCGACAGGGCGACATTTGGCGATTTTAATGTGTGGTCTATGTTCAATGTCAAGTACGTATAAGAGCCGCGTGACGCAGTGGTTATCGCACTAGCTTCGCATATGAGTGTTGTTGAGTTCATTCCTTAGTTGAGGCGGAAATGTTTTCAGACCGCAACGGCTCCCAGGTCGACCCAGCCTTAAATGGGTATCGGATTAATCCTGGAAGTAAAGACTGGGAGTGAGAGGAGATGGCTACCGCCCTCATTTGCAGAGCCACTGAAATGTGAGATCGCTAACATCTCACACCTCTACGACATTAATAAATGCTATGGGTTACTTTTTTACTTTACGTATAAGAGAATGGAGTAGCTGTAATAAAGTATTAATTTGGTGATTTGCCCATCAAAACGCTGTTCAGTTCCCGACTACTCGATATTCTTAGTCTACCCAGTGAAAGTAGTATCCGGATTTTACGAATCGTCGCCGACGCTATTGTTATATAATCCGTAGCTGCCAGTTTCTGTTTAAATGGACCGAGCACTTATGGGGTCATCCTGGTGGCCCCGAACACTTATGGAGCCATCCTGAGGGCACCGAGCACTTATAGAGTCATCCTGATGTCACGGAGCACTTATGGAGCCATCCTGGTGGCACCGAGCACTTATGGACTCATCCTGGTGGCACCGAGCACTCATGGAGTCATCCTGGTGGCACCGAGCACGCATGAGTCATCCTGGTGACACCGATCACTTATGGAGTCTTTCTGTTTGCACCGAGCACTTATGGAGTATCCTGGTGGCACCGAGCACTTATGGCGTCATCCTGTTAGCACCGAGCACTTATGAGTCATCCTGGTGGCACTGAGCACTCATGAGTCATCCTGGTGACACCGAGCACTTATGGAGTCATCCGGTTGGCACCGAGCACTCATGAGTCATCCTGGTGACACCTTGTACCTTGTACTTATGGAATCATCCTGGTGGCACCGAGCACTTATGGAGTCATTCTGGTAGCACCGATCACTTATGGAGTCATTCTAATGGCAAAGACGCTATGTTTAATTTTCAGTTAATTTAGAAAGTAGAAAAGTGAGATAGCCGATGTTTCTGTCTCCAAGTCGTACTCTCATCTTGTGGTAATTTGCCTTTCTGGAAAGAAACACGTTACATATGATACTAAAAAAATAATTCTTGACTCTTGATTAGTATCCGGCAGCTTCACTCTGGGCACATTCCCATATGTGCTCATATTGCCAGCACATGAGCCATCTAAGATTTCATACGTCATTGTCCCGGTCAGTTATTGCTTGTGGGTTCTTCAGATCTTTCAGGAAAGGCAAAAATTCTCTTTCAACTTCCCCTGGTAACTCTTATTGTTATCAATCTCTGAACATATACAGTGTCTCTTTCTGTCATATCTTCCTTGTTTTGTTGTGTATACTCGACTTTCCTAATCAACTCAGACCTTTCTTTTCGTTTCACTTATTCCAATTACTATAGCGTTTCTGGCCTGTGCATCAGCTCGCTCATCATTGCACCCACTCTCGCATATAGAAAAAAGACACGTCTTTGCACATAAAATAAGCACTGTGAAAACATTGTACGAAATGATTCGTTATATACAAACTTATAATAATACTGTATCATAGATTATCTCTAGTTATAACAGTTTATATTTTTCTGCTGTGGATAGTGTCAGTAAAACGCTATAATCTATTAAAAAGAAATTGGTAGCATATCCTATTCAGGACGTAGTTATCAACCCAGCATTTCTTAGCTGTAATGATTTTCTAGGAAATATAAATACGTTCAGTAGTTTGTCATTGCTTTCTGAACTGTTCAGATGCACAATTTGCCCGGGATCTAACATTGACCGTCGCAGACTCCCCCTGTTACCACTCTGCCACAAAACCGAACTTATAAATATATATTCGTTGTTCTTAATCTTTCCTTGATAGACCCGCTGTATTGTTAACAGAAATCTCAACTTTCAGAAAGTTTAAGGACTATTATCACAGTTTTGATGAGCTTCGAGACGGTTCTGAGTCGTTTATCTAATTATATTTCAAGACTGCAAGGATAGTGATTGCACCCCGTCCATTGTGCCTAGACTGCGACTAGTGACAAATCGAATTATCTAACGTTGTTTATATACTGCCGTGTTTCCATCTAACGTTAGTCTCCTACACATGTGTTTATGTGTACTGAACTCAGTTCTGTTTATATAACAGTATTCATGTCTAGACGTGACCTGAACATACGGTGCTGCAGTACTACATAGATTTTTCATATGATTTACAGGACTAAATATATTCTTCATAGGTTTTACAGGGCTACATAGATTCTTCATATGTTTTACAGGGCTACATATATTCTTCATAGGTTTTACAGGGCTACACAGATTCTTCATAGGTTTTACAGGGCTACTTAGATTCTTCATAGGTTTTACAGGGCTACATAGATTCTTCATAGGTTTTACAGGGCTACATAGATTCTACATAGGTTTTACAGGGTTACATAAATTTTTCATAGGTTTTACAGGGCTACATAGATTCTACATATATATATATATATATATATATATATACACATATATATATATACATATATACACATATATACACATATATATATATATATATATATATACACACATATATACATATATACACACACACATATATATAAATATATAACAGTTCGACATACATTCAATTCTTATGTAGGAATGGTTCTTTCCCCCCCCCCCATCAGCGTTCGATTACTGTGCATCTTTTCCCCCATCAGCGATCGATTACTGTGCATCTTTTCCCCCATCAGCGATCGATTACTGTGCATCTTTTCCCCCATCAGCGATCGATTACTGTGCATCTTTTCCCCCATCAGCGATCGATTACTGTGCATCTTTTCCCCCATCAGCGTTCGATTACTGTGCATCTTTTCCCCCATCAGCGATCGATTACTGTGCATCTAGTCATACATTGGTCATGTGTAGAACGGTTGAATTTAGGTCTGTTGAAAGCACACAAGCAACAATAAGAGTTAAAATCTGAAACGAAAACAACAGAAGACTAAAAGCACAATGCCAATCCAGGCTTATATCAGAAGATTGCATATGAAGTGGTTTTCACATACTTTCATACTACATCAGTGTCCCTCAGAAAGCATTACTATGCATGCGTGATGGGTACAAAGCCAGGAAGCAACAATAAGAGTTAAAATCTGAAACGAAAACAACAGAAGACTAAAAGCACAATGCCAATCCAGGCTTATATCAGAAGATTGCATATGAAGTGGTTTTCACATACTTTCATACTACATCAGTGTCCCTCAGAAAGCATTACTATGCATGCGTGATGGGTACAAAGCCAGGAGCAGACCCAAAAAAAGATTACAAGTCAACGAAAACAAACATATATGAAACACACACAAAAAAGCCATCTTAAGAGTACTCTTCTAACTCTGGCGCTTCAAGACATAAAGGGGTATAAAGCGAAAAGAAAGAAGAAAATTCCCAATAACTTGTACTTGTCTTGCTGAGAATCGTGTTTCTCTAGGACTTAGAGTAAATTGACAATAATTACTGCTTTTCATATTGTAAGTTGTGGGCATCTATGGCTGTGGCCAGGGGTAGGTACATGAACCAGTTCTATTGTACTACTGCTGACTATACTATCAGTGGGTAGGTACATGAACCAGTTCTATGTTACTACTGCCGACTATACTATCAGCGGGTATGTACAGGAACTAGTTCTATGTTACTACTGCCGACTATACTATCAGCGGGTATGTACAGGAACTAGTTCTATGTTACTACTGCCGACTATTCTATCAGCGGGTAGGTACATGAACCAGTTCTATGTTACTACTGCCGACTATTCTATCAGCGGGTAGGTACATGAACCAGTTCTATGTTACTACTGCCGACTATTCTATCAGCGGGTAGGTACATGAACCAGTTCTATGTTACTACTGCTGACTATACTATCAGCGGATAGGTACATGAACCAGTTCTATGTTACTACTGCTGACTATTCTATCAGCGGGTAGGTACATGAACCAGTTCTATGTTACTACTGGCCGACTATTCTATCAGCGGGTATGTACAGGAACTAGTTCTATGTTACTACTGCCGACTATTCTATCAGCGGGTAGGTACATGAACTAGTTCTATTGTACTACTGGCCGACTATTCTATCAGCGGGTATGTACAGGAACTAGTTCTGTTGTACGGCTCACTGTTGCACGGCTCACTGTTGCACGGCTCACTGTTGCACGGCTCACTGTTGCACGGCTCACTGTTGCACGGCTCACTGTTGCACGGCTCACTGTTGCACGGCTCACTGTTGCACGGCTCACTGTTGCACGGCTCACTGTTGCAAGGATCACTGTTGCACGGCTCACTGTTGTACGGCTCACTGTTGCACGGCTCACTGTTGTACGGCTCACTGTTGCACGGCTCACTGTTGTACGGCTCACTGTTGTACGGCTCACTGTTGCACGGCTCACTGTTGCACGGCTCACTGTTGTACGGCTCACTAACTATACTATCGAACGTCAACCCTTCAGTGGAACTGGTAAAAACGTTGAATGCATAAGTTACCAAAGCCATAGTTAGATGTGTCCATGAATTGATATAAATATAACGGAAATAAAACAATACAAGGAAATTTCGTTCTCAGGACTTCATCCTTCTAGAAATTTAGTAGGAATATTGTCCTGCTGTAAGACATATCCAACGGGAATTAAAGAATGAAATCTGAGGAATAATGTTGTTTAATGAGATATATAGTAGAAAGTACACGGGTCCTGTAGTAAGCCACCATTTGCTCGTTTAGACTAGGTTGGGGAGGGGTCCTCAATTGGCCGAAAATGAGACCATGAAGAAAATAGGTTGAGAAACATTCTGTAGCAGTTCCACTTAACACAAAAATGTCATGCTAAAGTTGATTGTATATCAAATGTGTAGATGTCACATCAAAGTAAGATGGAAAGTGTAGATGTCACAGCAAAGTAAGATGGAAAGTGTATATCTTGCAGCAAAGTAAGATGGAAAGTGTAGATCTTGCAGCAAAGTAAGATGGAAAGTGTAGATCTTACAGCAATGTAAGATGGAAAGTGTAGATCTTGTAACAAAGTAAGATGGAAAGTGTAGATCTTGCAGCAAAGTAAGATGGAAAGTGTAGATCTTGTAACAAAGTAAGATGAAAAGTGTAGATCTTGCAGCAAAGTAAGATGGAAAGTGTAGACGTCACAACAACGTAAGATGGAAAGTGTAGACGTTACAGCAAAGTAAGATGGAAAGTGTAGACGTCACAGCAAAGTAAGATGGAAAGTGTAGATCTTGTAACAAAGTAAGATGGAAAGTGTAGATCTTGTAACAAAGTAAGATGGAAAGTGTAGATCGTGTAACAACGTAAGATGGAAAGTGTAGATCTTGTAACAAAGTAAGATGGAAAGTGTAGACGTCACAGCAAAGTAAGATGGAAAGTGTAGATCTTGCAGCAAAGTAAGATGGAAAGTGTAGATCTTGCAACAAAGTAAGATGAAACCATAGATGTCACAGCAATGTAAGATGAATGATTTCAAATACTGCGTTGTAAATACACTCTCGTTGACATGTAGAAGCAAATGGAAGCATAATTAGAATAAAGATTGCTTTTAAAATTATTATATTTTTAATTTGCCATTTACCATTTAGTCACGACTCTTCTGTTGGGAACCATATTTTAAGATGCTCGTCCCATCCTTTTGTTAATCTAATTTTCATTATCTTAATTTTCACTGCATTTATGAATATATTTTGCGCATTTGTTTGATGATTGTAGAGCTAATTGTTGGCGACTACCAGAACCGATAGTTTACAAATCTAAATAATCGGCATAGGTCTTCTTATACTGACCGATATAATTTATCAATCATGCATATTATTAGTCTACAATTCTGCGAAATTACAATGGCAGCCAGTTACCATAGGAAACCCACTTGTTTGTTATTGAGGCAAGCTGTGATGTGTACAATAATATAAATTCATGCCGAAATGAGATGTGCTAAGCCTTCTTAGCACACATTATAAAATCATGGCACATAGTGTAGGGTAGCAGACCGTATTTGACGTTCCTTGCCGGTAATTACACGAACAGGTAAGAAACGAACAATCCTGATTATATGAGAACGAAAACAGAAGAAGAACATAGAAATTGACCTTGAATAATAAATAATATTAGAAACTCATCAGTTCCAAGAGAAAAATATCAGAAGGCAACAGACGAGATATGAACCTGGTTTCAGATTCGCTTAGCAGCTTGAATTAAAACACTTGTCGGTTTCAGCTAATCCACATTTATAACAAAAGATGCGACTTAATTACAATGTCTAACGTCTATTCTCAAGTCACTGCGGAAATGGACAGCTGCATGGAGACATAGATAATAACACGTGAAATGGACAGCTGCATGGTGACAAATAATAACAGGTGAAATGTACAGGTGCATGGTGACAAATAATAACAGGTGAAATGTACAGGTATGTACATTCGTTTAGGACGCACACATTAAAGCAAGCACGAACCATTAATCCTTTGTGCTGCTCGAGCTATTAGACCTTCGTAGCGGGAGGGCACGTACTACATAACATTTTTGGGCGAATAAGTCTAATCTGCACGGACCAAGTTCAAATCTCATCTGCTACCTTGGGACTTTTACTAATAAATAACGTTGCACTCTTAGTCATCTCGTTGTATTGGTTGGCGGACCACGTCCTGCCCAGATTAATATCAATCGTCTGTTGCTGTGTACAACTAGTGTCGACTTTTTCGCCGTGAGTTATTCACGCTCGCTAAGATAGCCAATAGATAATTTACGCTGCGGCAACAGGTGCCCTTCTTAGTATCGATCTGCTCGCTTTCTCATTGGAGGTTGTCAGGTGCTGGTTTCAGATCGGTACCAGCTGTGGCCTGGTGTAGCCTTGAAAATGTGGCCTGGAGATACGACTGTGGATGTGTCAGCACCCTAGACGGGATCGTGAGTGCTTTATTTAACTGCAGTTATATTTGATTGCTTGCGCAACCGGAAGTGGCTGTGCGATCGCGCGTGAAAACACGTTTGCCTATAAGAAATGATAGAGTGAGTTGCAGTGAAAAAATGTGCTTACGTTTGTGTGTACAGCGCTGCAATGTTTACTTTAACACGCTTGACTTAGTACCAATTATTTAGTACAATCATACCGTGTTGTGTTATGAAACATATAGAGAAAGTCTAGTGTCAGGGTTCACCCAACAAACTGGAAATATGGGGGTTGCGGCAACACTTTGTTTCCGTTAATTATCGCATTTTCGTCATGAAATATTTGGATTCATATTTTTTTTCTTTTGGCATTTTGCATGGATATAATAAATTTGCGGTGTTTCATGGACGATTTATTGCTATGTTTCTTGAACTTATTGATTATTTTTGTGAAAGTGTTAGCGGCGATAACAGTTCATCATCTTCTGTGTGTTTACTCTCAATTTAACCAGCACAATTTCTCGCCTTATTTAGTTGAGATCCTAAATACGTTGTTGTGATAGTTTACAGTATAGCTGCGATCTTTGCCTGTTTCGGTCCACCACATCCGATTTTTAGCATGAGTTTCAATATTGTGTTGTTTTGTGTAAACTATGCGAGTTTGAGGGTTTTGTTGATAATATATAACTTTATGAATAAGCATTATGTGTCTTTGTACATCCTAATCCTTGTATGAGAAGTCAGAGTTACAAAGTAATTAGTTTCCGGATGTGTATATTAAAATTTTTTTATTGAAATTTATGGAATAGTAAATTATTTGTATAACTTGTTTGAAAATGGAAACTATCTATGTTCGCTTCATAGAGAAGTCTATTCATTTCAAAATGTGTGGACAACTCGTAGAGTTAGGAAAAGAAAATTATCAAGCTAGTATGAGATCAACAAAAGAAAATTAACAAGCTAGTAGGGGCTGCAACTAAAGAAAATTAACAAGCTAGTAGGGGCTGCAACTAAAGAAAATTAACAAGCTAGTAGGGGCTGCAACTAAAGAAAATTAACAAGCCAGTAGGGGCTGCAGCTAAATACATTGGTTATACATGATAGTATGGGCTGCTGAAGAGTTAGAACTATACCTGGTAGAAGAATAAGTTCCCGTGTTTTGCCGAAGCCCGAAAGGGGAGCAAAATATAGCGAAACTTTTACTTGTCATGCACGTCGTAAGAGGCAACTAACGAGGTTATAGAGGAGTTGCTGTCTCATCCCACAGACGATCAATATGACACAGAAGATATGCTGATCTCAGATGTGTCAGGCCGAAAAGAGAAGATAAGCTGTAAATCATAACACAACACATTCCATTCTCCGGATCGCATCCTGCTAATCTGCAGGAGTTTGAGAATCAATGCAGAAGAATATACTCTAAGAAATTATTGAGTCAGTTGGTAAACATTGGTAGATAGAATATAAAATAGATGATATATATGTGGGAAGAATATCGATTTACTAAAATCGATATTGTCTTCACTAAAGAAATCAATAAAATTATTATACTATCTAACAGTTGGCATTGCCAGATTTTGGAAGTAAAATACTGTTAAGAATTATCTGTGATCAAGTGAGAAGCAGACACAATAAAAGAGGGCTTGACCAAATCGAGCGTTGTATTATTATCATCCGCCTAGTCGTACACGCAAACAACGGTATGTAATGACAGAGTTAGTGAGATTTCAACAGAGAGTGCCGTGCCGTTAAGTTAACATCAGCTGAGCATCAATAGACTGCCAGCGAAATGAGTAAAAACTCACCAACAATACATACTCACGTTTGTGAAAGTCTTATTTAAAAAATAAATAATTTATGGGACTGCGGTAAAACTGTTTGCCAATAAGTATTGACAAAAATACAAATTGATTACGTTCGCAAAAGAAAGGACTAAACCACAATAAACAGTTGAAATGTCTGCAGATCAGTCCATTTGAAATATTATTTTGAATAATGTTATCCGTTTGTCTTGTGTTATTTATTGTTAAACCATGTTGTCCAAACGTAGACTCAGTCTTGATTTGTAAACTGTCAGCTATCATTTGTTCGTGTGATTTAGTTTTTGTTTTTTGTGACTGTAAAACTCATTTCTTTGTGTTTTATGTTAATACATATTATGAAATAAATTACAATGTTGCCGTCAAATGTCGTAGAATAACGGTTATAAAACACGTTTTGAAAATAAATTTGGATAACTATGTACATGATTTGGCAACAGTGCATGAAGTTGTAAAGATATAATACACAGACAGTGGGGAGCACTATCACGTGATCTGTTCTCTGAAACTGGATACATACCTAGATGCTGCATAGAAGATAAGTCTGGAATGATGATAGGATGAGACATAGTTAATCTCTTGCGATGACTTGATAGTGCGGTTACAACTGTGGGATGTGAAACGTATGTACACAGAGTTGGTGATATGAAACGGCGGAAACATACTGGACATACGCATTTATAGGACATCAATAGCTTGTTTGAGTTAACCACGAAGTGTGCGGTGGTTAGTTCCCGTTAATTCTATTCTCTAGTTTAACCAGATGAATGAGCTTGCCAGGAGTTTACTATTTTGGAATAAACAAATGCTAAATAATCGCCTGAGCTGTTGTTTTAATGGTCTGCCACTGAACCTTAAATTGTTTGTTATTTGTTTGTTTGGACACCAGAAATCACGATCACTAGAGAGTCATTGTTTGTTTGGACTCCAGAAATCACGATCACTAGAGAGTCATTGTTTGTTTGGACACCAGAAATCGCGATAACTAGAGAGTCATTGTTTGTTTGGACTCCAGAAATCACGATCACTAGAGAGCCATTGTTTGTTTGGACACCAGAAATCACGATCACTAGAGTCATTGTTTGTTTGGACTCCAGAAATCACCATCACTAGAGAGTCATTGTTTGTTTGGACTCCAGAAATCACGATCACTAGAGAGTCATTGTTTGTTTGGACTCCAGAAATCACGATCACTAGAGAGTCATTGTTTGTTTGGACTCCAGAAATCACGATCACTAGAGAGTCATTGTTTGTTTGGACTCCAGAAATCACGATCACTAGAGAGTCATTGTTTGTTTGGACACCAGAAATCACGATCACTAGAGAGTCATTGTTTGTTTGGACACCAGAAATCACGATCACTAGAGAGTCATTGTTTGTTTGGACTCCAGAAATCACGATAACTAGAGAGTCATTGTTTGTTTGGACACCAGAAATCACGATCACTAGAGAGTCATTGTTTGGACACCAGAAATCACGATCAATAGAGAGTCATTGTTTGTTTGGACACCAGAAATCACGATCACTAGAGAGTCATTGTTTGTTTGGACTCCAGAAATCACGATCACTAGAGAGTCATTGTTTGTTTGGACTCCAGAAATCACGATCACTAGAGAGTCATTGTTTGTTTGGACTCCAGAAATCACGATCACTAGAGAGTCATTGTATCCTTTTGTGTAATTGTTGATCTTTCCAGAACTTTATTTCATACACAGAAGTCACCAACACTCAGCGGTGTACAAAGTCTTCTTTTCAGAAAGTGGGAGTGGGGTAAAAACAATGGAAAATTGTACTTTTTGTACTTTTTTTAAAACATGTACTTTTGATTAGTTGTTCATTCAGTGGTCGATGGACTCATGCCTTTTGACCCAAATGTATTTTAAAAACATGTTTATATTTTCAACCTAAAAACTGGCAGCCATTTAAAGCACTAAATTCCCATATCGTCTCACGCCCTTTGACATCACCCACCTCAAGGTCCTCTCCCCAGTGTGGGAACCCCTGTTCTAGATATATATATTGTACTAAGTTAGATAAACCCAGCTGTTCACAATTTAAAAATAACATTACGTAAAAAGCTATTGACACAGAAAACTGCATATATAGTTTTATCACCATCACCTAGAGCAAAGTTACACACCATTAATCGATCTTAATACAAAAAGTCGGTATAACCATTCAGGGTGTCTGTAAAACAGTAAGATCCTTTAAAATTTCCATTTACAAAGAATGTTAGTTGAAATTGCCAATATAATTTCGTTGTTTATTTGTTGTTTTCACTTGGAGAGTGTGGAAAAAAAAAGTATGATGTGTCATTAGGTTGTAAGGACTCGATTGCATGATTTGGTCATGTTAAAAGGGTGAAATGGGCAGTCCACGCTGCCTCTGTTTGCAAAAGCTTGAAAAAAAATTGGATATGCTGAGTGTGGAGGCGGGTCACAGAAAACACGGATTAGAAGATACAGACATTCCGGGATCACATCACCAACGCAAAGAAAACAAGACATTGTGCTCTGTTTACATATGGGGGACCTTTTAATGGGAGCTTTTAACATGAGGGGAGTGTTTACATATGGGGAAGCTTTTAACACGAGGGGAGTGTTTTATATGCTGGGAGTGGGAAGCGTTTAACACAATGGGAGTGTTTTACTTGTAAGTAAACAAACTATCCACTACATATTTATGAGGATTTTAAATATAAAATTAGATCCTTATGAAAAAATATGAATTAGGGGGTTGCCTTTGTTATGTTTGTTTCTAGTACTAAATGTTAGGTCTTATTTTCCCAAGCGGCAGGGGTGTTTTTTAACACTACAAATCACAAAATCCCGACGATCCAATCAATATGTACGGGCGTCTGTCCGGACCATATCTGGTCGTTTGTTTTAATGGAGATTTCAATCACTTTTTATATTGCTGCTACTGTTGTATAGCTTGACAACAGAACATAGACCGGAAAAACCGTAAGAATATAGAGAACATCACAAGGGAGAACCATAAGAATATGGAGAATAGCAAAAGGACGAAACATAGGAATTTGGAGAACATTGACAGGGAGAATCAATAGAAAATGGAGAACACTGAAAGAAAGAACCATACGAATATGGAGAGCATCGAAAGGACGAACCAGTAATAATATGGAAAACACCAAAAGGAGAAATGATAAGAATATGGAGAACATGGAAGTCGAGAACCAGAAGAATATATAGAACATTAAATGGGAGAACTATAGGAATATAGAGAACATTGACAGGGAGAATCTTATCAGTAAGGAGATTATTGACAGGGAAAGCCATAATAATATGGACAGCATCGAAAGGAAAAACCATTAATAATATGGGACACAACAAAGATATTAAACTATATGAATGTGGAGAATATCGACAGGGAGAACAATAAACAAGTGGGGAACAGCAAAATTATAAACCATAAGAACGTGGACACCATTCAAAGAGAAAATCATAAGAATATGAAGAGCACCGAAAGGAAGAACCATAAGAATATGGAGAACAGTGAAAGGGAGATCCATATGAATATGTAGAACATTGAAAGGGAGATCCATAAGAATATGGAGAACATTGAAAGGGAGATCCATAAGAATATGGAGAACATTGAAAGGGAGATGCTTAGGAATTTGTAGAACAGTAAAAGGAAAAACTATAAAACAATCTGCAAGCTTTGATAAGTCTGTTTAAAATGAACTTGTGTGGTGGTATAGTAAGAGTGGTCAGTTAACGGAGGTCATGGGAAGGACTAAGATACCAGTAGCGACAGAGATAGTGAAATATAGAAAGCTAGAGAGAGAGAGATAGAGAGAGAGAGAGAGAGGAGAATGGAGATAGTGTAAGTTCGAATAACATCTCTCGTTACTGCATCTTTTTCTGTTGAGTGCAGGGAGTCCATTTATAGACGGCGGGAAGAAGGCAGCTTTACCGCAGCAGCTGCCACAAAATGTACATGGAATAAGTGTTAATGCACATCTGAAAGAGGAAAATACCAGTCCTAACGGTAGTTGAACCGAAACAGTATGAATATGAGACCAGCGTTCTAGCCATTCCGCCACTCGAATCGCCCGAGATGGAAAGCTAGAAAGAGTACGAGAGCAAAATGGCTCCGAAGAATACGACATACATTATACACATTAAGATGGCATGCGAAACATTGTGAGACAGGTATTGTTTTTGAGTCCGCAGGGAAAGAGAAAACAGAGGACGACCCAACAGAAAATGTAAATGAAAATGGGCATATTGTTTCGTTCGTTGCTTTCATATATTTTTATATTACCCTGAAGGTACATTGAATTATCATATCTATAGAACAATAGAAAATTCTATATTTTTGCCCGTTGTTCTATCAGAGCACTTAGTCGCGAGCAATATAGGCTTAAACAATGAGATTGTTTCGTTTCTATGAATATTGCTGCAGACAAACGTGCTCAGTGCCCTGGGAGAAACATAGTATAAAGTGGAGGACAGCATGACTTCTAGTTGCAATTGATCTCCTCTGAGTAGGTTGCCTTTTTTTCACGGGTACTGCGCACCCTAACGATAGTGAGTATGTGTGTTATGAAAGAAACTAATTTTGATGAATACTCCCAATATTTTTTTATGGTTATACGCTTTGATATAACACATGTAGCACAGGCCAAACTAACATTTTAAAAATGAGAAACATTCTATGCAATATAGTAATATCAATGCATACACAAAGTCGAGTGCTAGGATGTTATATTGTGTCAAACCTTATTTATGGAAGCGAAACATGGAGAGTAAATGAAAGTTCCCAAGATACACTGGAGGAAACTGGGATGTGGTTTTTAAGAAGAATGATAAAAAATTATATGGGCAGCCAAGAAAACTAATGTTGAAGTTCTCAGATCTGATGGGGTAAAACGACAAATTATAGCGAAAATTAGAAACAGACAATCAAGATGTATAGGGCAGGTGGTGAGAAAAGTAAATCTTGAACAGTCTTGAAATCTTGAAATCTTGAACCGCCGGAAAGATCACGGGGAGAAGAGACAGAGGAATACAAAGAGAGACATTTTTGGATGGGTTGTCACTGTGGAACAAAAAGAAGTCACCAACTGAACTTACTAACAACACGAGGCAGAGAGTTGTGAAAAAGCGTGATCACCTACGCCACTCGGCATGACACTGGGTTGATTGATTGAATGATTGATTGATTGAATGAACGATAACCCATGTGGACTCCAGTTTGTGCTTAGGAAAGATGACTAATTCATAAAAAAAGTGGCATTAACCCCCAGTCTATCAATTCACCACAACGAGAGATGGAAGAGCTAGACGTCAAACACGTTGAAGTTGTAACATAACACTAGACCACCAACAATCATGTTAAGTAATTTCTTTAGCTGTGAGAAAGTAGCTCTTAACTGTCGTTCCGATAAAAGCATAGGTCCTTTTCAGGTGAGTAAACCAGGTGATTCTCAAACTAATACGGTTTGATGTCTCACAGGTAAAGTTTCGTTAGGGAGTTAGGTTAGGGTGAATGTTTAGTCCCCGAATTGAGACATTCTATTGCTGTTTCAAAGGTAAAGTTTCGTTAGGGAAAGGGGGTTAGGTTGCATGTGTAGTTCCCGTATTGAGACATTCTATTGCTGTTTCAAAGGTAAAGTTTCGTTAGGGAAAGGGGGTTAGGTTGCATGTTTAGTCCCCGAATTGAGACATTCCATTGCTGGCTCAAAGTAAAGGTTCGTTAGGGATTAAATGCTCCTAATCTGTAGAAGTGTAAGACTGAATTCAGAATATGAAATCCTTGCGGATCAGAAACAAAACTAGCAAAGAAAAACTTAGATTGTTAGTACTCATTCAATTCACAATGATGATGATGATGATGATGATGATGTTCTTCCTTCGCAAGCGAAGATGAGATGACATGTAAAACAAATGAATGCGATGACAAAAATTAATAATAACAATGATCTCGCAATTGTCTAATTTGGCTCGTCAGTTCGTAGATGTCCGATGAGTCCGATTCGTGCAAGGAAAGTTCTATTGCAGTGCATGCAGGAGTGCTGAAGGTTTGAGGTAGGAGAACCTTCGAATTTGTCCTTCCGCTTCTTGCGCTTGTGGGTTGCCCGCAGTGTTCTTTCTTTTTCATATCGTGATACCAGCAGTGATCTGGGTGTGCCAGGCTGAGCGGTCAAGTGCTGTAGTCTCCCAGGAGCTGGGATCGATGATGCAGTGCTTGAGAGAGTTTTTTAGGTGATCATTGAAGCGCTTTTTCTGCCCTCCTCGTGAACGTTTACCTTCGCACAGCTCCCCATAGGATAATCTCTTTGGAAGGCGCTTGTCTGGCATACGGACGATGTGGCCAGTCCAGCGGAGTTGGGACCTAGTCAGCATGACACGGATGCTTTGCATACGGGACATCTAAAGGATTTCCGTGTCTGGTACTCGATCCTGCCAACGTACTCCCATGAGGTTTCGTAGGCACCGAAGGTGAAAAGTGTTAAGCTGTCGAGCGCGTCTCGCATAGACGCAATAGCAATAATTCAATCCACAATCCTGTACACTATTCACTTAATATATCAATTGTTGGAATATGCCACATATCTGGCAAACTCTATTTCCCGCTTCTATCATTCAACCGAGACCGTCGGAAATTATGAAACACCTGTTCGCTAGATTAAGTTGGACCTCATTCGTTTCGTGTTTTGATTTTAATGTGTGACTTTCAGTTGGTTACTATTTATATACTTGGAATCGCCTTGGTTATTTTTGGTATGCGATTCTAAGTATATAAATAGTAACCAATTGAAAACGAAATAATAATCAAAATATGTAATGAATGGGGTATAAAATTTAAATTTAGGGAACATGTCTACTATACTGTCATTCGGTCACCGCTCAGAGCTCCATAAATTACATCAATGCTTTTTTGGGGCAATTTTTTTTTATCCTCCTCCCACTTTTCCCAGCCAATAACTGCATCAATGGAATGCAGCAATTAAATGTCAAGAATGCAGGGATCATAATTCTGTTTAATTATTTTAATTATGTACAAATCTCTCCCCCCCCCCCCCGCCCGAAAAAAATATATTAAAAAATTTGACAAGAATAATGCGGGAGAAAACAAATATTTTTCAGATTATTAGACAAATATTTTCACGTTCGGACAATTTTTTTGTGTATAAACAACGGTTTTTGTAACGTTAACTTTTCATACTTTTACCTCCTAATAATTGGCATACTTTGTGAATGGAAGGTTGGGACCTAGTCAGCATGGCACGGATGCTTTGCATACGGGACATCTAAAGGATTTCTGTGTCTGGTACTCGATCCTGCCAACGTACTCCCATGAGGTTTCGTAGGCACCGAAGCTGAAAAGTGTTAAGCTGTCGAGCGCGTCTCGCATAGACGTGCATGTTTGTTAAAATGTGACTTTTGTTTTAAAACGCGAGTTTTCAAAAACGAGATAAAATTATCGTTCTCCAGTTGATTTTATTTCCTGAATGAATCCATCCTTTAAAACTATTTTAACAGTGATTTCATATAGTGTCATTTTTCTTGCTGTGATTCAATAGTTTTCTTCTATTGTAAACTCAGATTAAAATTATACATGGCCTCGTATCTTCAATTGTGATTTTATGTTGAGGAAATATTTAGAAATTCTGACTCATTTATATGTCTGACTCATTTATATGTCTGACTCATTTATATGTCTGAAGAATTCGGTCATGTTCTATTTCTTCCTCTCCCAATATTCATATGTTGTTTCACGACGTTTTGTGAATTTACAAATTTATGAACACAGTAGAAATTGTTACAATATAATCCGTCTTCTAGACTACACATATGTTAAACAGCTAGCTAGAAATATAGAGTGAACCTTTTTTGTAATTCCATTATTTTTTGAGACATCGTTCTAGTCGCCTAGATTTTTCGCCCCATCTTCTTTAAAACCGTTGTCCTGAGTCAATTTTTTCTACGTTTCTTGCTTATAAACATTTATGCGCGGGGTATTAAAAGTCGTGCGCGATACTTTCTAGAGATGCGCACCTGCGAAGGTGGGAGGGAAAGTCAAGTACAATCTATTTTTGCTAAAGCTTCTTTTTTAAAAAGTGAATATATGTACATATAGTGAATACAGGTTAGATTTGGCGTTTGTGCACTTAATTCTTTTTCTTATCGGTGCAGAGTCGGTCGGAGATACATTGTAAGAATAGCAATATACATACACACTCACGTACACAAAGACCAGTTGTTGCTGTGTTGTGTTTTCAGTAACGAAATTTCTAGAAACGGAACGTTTGACCTATACTTGTATAATCTTAAAGATAAGCTCTACCGTCTGTGAGGGTGTGTGGTCGTGAGTGACATAGCGAAAATAATGGAATACATGTGTTCGTGATTGGTTACTGTGTGAGGACTGAAAGATAGAGAGACATGAGTGTGGCAGGTGAGTTAGTGTGTGAGGAGAGCTGAAAGATAGAAAGGAATGGCAAACCACTGAACGTATTTATATTGTGTAGATAATCAGTAAAACCCCGCTTAAAAAAATTCTATATTGAAGGCGACGTCCTGAACAGGATATGCTACCAATGATTGTTTCTATATAGCTAATTCTGGGGGAAATCAAACAACAGATACAATGTTAAATAAACAAATATATTGATAACATCCCCTGGTCATTTAAGCCTGTTTGGTCATATAAAGAGACATAACTGTTTAGAAAGACAAATAATGGAGGGAAGAGTACCTGGGTGGAGGAGAAGGGGCAGACCAAGAAGACGATGGACTGACGACATTAAAGATAACATGAATACATCGCTAGAAAATTCAAGCCACATCGCCGAAGACAGAGAGAGGTTCAGAGAGTTCATTGGCAAGACAACGTTCTGGAAGAAATACGTCACATGACACCATTGATAACATCAAGGTTCCGTGATGTTCATACCTGGCACTGTGTTAGGATTAGTCAATGACAGATAGAGAGCGACACGCGTGTGTAAATTTTTTTTTTTGCTCCAGTAATGCCGGGTAGTTGAGGGAAATAGTTCTATATTTTAGCTATTTATAAGCACGTGTATGTGATCATTGATTGACATAGATACGTGCGTGTGTATGTGTGTGTGCGTGTGTGTGACTGAAAGATAGAGGAACCGAAGTGCGTGTTTTTGTGTGTATTTGCTTAAATTATATCGATCAAGTGTCATTTCGAATGGCGTAGGCGATCAGGTTTCTCCACAGCTCTGTCCCTTGTTAATAAGTTCATTTGGTCACACAATTTTTCTCAGTGTCTTCCTGTGTCTCTTCTCTCCTTCATGTTTCCGGTTGTTACTGAATATTTCTTCTTCTCATCACTTACCCGACAAATCTTGAATGCTTCAATTTTATTTTTGCAATAATTTGTCCTTTTTTGTTTTTAACCTGAAGAATCTCTGGGCATTTCTACATTAGTTGTGTTACATCTGTCAATGGTGAATTATATAAAGCGATATTCTTCTTCGTCTTCTTTAGCGTTCATTCTCAAACTCCCACCGGATCTCTCTTTTAGCAGGATAATAGTTCAACTAGATTTCCAGCAGGGTGTAATTCAGAAAATTGAAATGAGCTGTGCCCCAATTTTATTTGTGCCAATGACCCGACATATCCGTCTTCAGCGAATAAAGTGATATGATTAGACACATTAACTTGGAAATTGTTCATGTTTGTTTATATGTGAGACACGGAAGAACCGTCATGTGTGTGCGTGTGTGTGAGTCAAACATAGAGAAACGGACATGTGTGTGAGTGTGCGTGTGTGTGTGAGTGAAACACAGAAGAAACGACACGCTGTGACAGAGGAAACGACACGCGTGTGTGTGACATAGAGAAACCGACATTCGTGTGTGTGTGTCACGGTGTCTTCACCCTCCACATTGAAACTCCTACCGGTTACAACACCCTGTAGTGAGGAGAAAAGAACACATTTCCTAGTGGTGTACAAGTGATTGACTAGTCTTCAATGTAAGACCTGCTATCTCATTTGAATATAACCGTATAAAGTGACCCGGTTGACTTTTCCTTTGATGTTCATTGGTCAGATTGTGTCGACGGGCGATCGAAATCACGGGAAAAAAAGTCAAGTGTGTCTCACCTTAGAAGGCTGTTTCCAAATGAGCAACATCTTATCGATTAATCGCGGTTTACAGCAGGGTTCCGAAGTCTACGCAATTGAATCTGAGCCCCGCCGAAGACGGATGTGTCGGGCCATTGGCGCAAATAAAACGGCGACACAACGCATTTCCATTTTCTGGACTACATCCTGCTGGAAATCTAGCAGGACCATGATCCAGCTAGATCCAGTTGGAGTTTGAGAATGAACGCAGAAGAAGAAGAAGAATCTGAGCCACATGTTGACTATTAGATCACTATATGATTGGAGTTGAAAGAGTACCGCATAGCTCTCGGCGGACCTAGGGTTAGCAGATAACCAAGGTTATCAAAAGTACCTCGTGGTGCACACTGGAAACAGAAGTACAGCGAATCATGCTGATTCTGGCAAACACTTTTGGGAGCGTGTCCCGGAATGTGAAGACTGCAGATGAAATGAGAATTGGCTGCAAAAAGACAAGCAATATCTCCGACATCCCTGAGCCAACACATATAGCGTCACTATCGACACACAGCGACGCAAGACAATCGAGCTCGAGTATTGGAGGGGCGGCCAATGCAACAGTCACGAAAAAGGCATATTTGAAGACGAACAACGAGAGTCGAAAAGATAACGTATTGAGTAGAATGTGAGCTCACAACAACCCCAGAGGGTAGCGCTACGTGAAAACGGGAAGGTAAAACGTTAAAAGGAAATCGAAACTTGAGTGTTTCAGCTCCAGAACAATTTCGAGTCCCCGGTGTTCCTGACCGTTCAAGCCTAACTCTAACGTCGATGCTTTCCTATACCGTAATCATGCTCGCGGAAAGGGTTCCGTATCCTATGGACACAAGCACAAAAAGCCTAATTACGCGAGACGAGTTCACTGACAGCGTACTTCTTCACAGTTCGTACGAGATAGGCGTAGTCGACCCAAGCCTAAATTCCTGACTACCGATTCCACGGAGACTACCACCCAGGGACATGTCTTTGGTTTGAAAGGTCCAAGGACACAGTGGGTGATAATTATATGATTGGACACTCAACTCCGCCCCAACTTACCTGGTTGCTTCTTACGACATATAGAATTCATGGGAGGGCGCAGTTTTTCTATTGTTTGCTCCCCTTTCAGTCTTTAGCAGTAAACAAGGCGAAGTCTGGTGTTCATAGAGTTTGAGAAAATTGTTTTCTTGCATGTGAGTCAGCATGCCTGAGCATTGATGTATCTCTCTCTGTCTCTCTGTGTGTGTGAGAGAGAGAGAGAGAGAGAGCGAGCGCATGGATGATTGTTGTTTGTATATGTGTGTGTGCACGCATGCCTATAACTATGTATGCGTGTGTGTGTGTGTCAGCATGCATGATACTCTTCATGTGAGCGTGAGCACATGGCTGTACTATTTTTGAGTAGTTGGAAGGAAACAGTGTTAGCAATATCTGTGTAGTAAATAACCAAAGAGTGTAAAGGGTTCACGTAATAGTACTCGAGTTTCCCCATATGTGATATTGCCCTCTCAACGAAGCGGAGCTCCGCCTGAAAAGAGTATCATTCATATCACGTAACTCCGAATCTCTAAGGGATAATGCCCAGCACTCTCGAAAAACTTTGACTTGTAAACCAGACGTCATTACTCAGATTGAACTCGTGACATCTTGTACACAAGGCAAGTGGCGTAACAACTATACCACTGACACCATTGATGTTATTATGTTTACATTACGAATGTTATTCTAACAGGCTTGAGGTAGCTCACACTCCATCCGTTCGGATTGTACGTAGTCTCATGCGTTCCATTGGTCGTTTCTAATTAGCCTGTATTGTGCATAAAATAACCAAAGTTTCGGGATATTCGACTAAGGGGAGAGTGCCTCGGTAACACAGATTGGAAGTGATAACACTTAAGGTTTAGAGAATACAATGTTACTTATTACTGTCATCATCATCATCAAGTGCCGTCTCCGCAACGAAGGTTGGCTGCAGCGTATCTCCAACATCTCCTGTCTCTTGTCTTGGTGGTGCACTCTGCTACACTGTAACCTGTCCATCGTGTAATGTTACTCTCCCACTTGTATCTCTGCCTACCTCTTGCTCGCTTCCCTTTGACTTTACCCTCAAGTAAGGTCTTCAATAGGGTGTAGTACTTATTACTGTACTACATTGCTAATACATAAGTGCAAATAATAAATGTAAAATAATTGTGTAAGTTAAGAGAAAAAAAAACAAAGACGTTTTCTATATTTATAAAAGGATTCATGTTCCAGTGTAGGGTAATATTCCTAAACAGGAAGTAGGTGGCTAGAGTAACACAGGGCAAATGTCATGATGAACAAAAATAGGTAGATGTGTTATCAAAATAAAACATAAAACACCCTGTATCTCGTTGTTAGCCTGTTTTATGTTCTCTGTTTATACCAGCATAGGGTATCTGTATAGAAAGATTAGAAAACGAATAAAAATAATGAATTAAAAACAACCGACATACTAGAACGTTCTTACTAGGCGCCCTGCATTAACTAAGGACATGTATACGACAACACACAATACGATGACGTGTACACGAATAATGTTTGCGTAGAATATGAGTCTATAGGAATATTAATTTTTGTATTGTGTACATCTGCGTTGTTAAGGTATTTGAGTTATATGCAAGTTTCAAACTTAATAGTGCTTTTGAATAACGGATTACTGTGTATAATGTGAATGACCGAAGGTGGATACAATTTTCGGATTAAGCTTTTAGAGTAACCAGATCACGGACGAGATTTTCGGAAAAGTGGAACTGAATGAATACGACAGGGTGGATTACTGGGAATCTGAGAACTGGCTTGAAGTAATGCTTGTCCGCTGTCAGCTGTGATAATGGTGAGCCATGATTTAGTCGAATGCCAGACTGAGAGCTATGTGAGAAGGGAGTTGCAGTGGAGATCACCCCCTTGTCCGTGCTCTGAGGCGCTGCACTTTTGTCTTGGGTAAGTACCATGATTCCGCACTGTCACATAATTATTACCTGTATAATATCTTTTCATTTGTTTTCTATGACAAAATGAAAGGGCAGGAACTATTGCCTATGATCAAAGTGTGATACCAATATTTTGAAATTATTTCATGAAAATAAGTCTTTCTGTGCGTGACAATGTACAAATACACAAGCGCGCGCACGCACATACACGCACAATATATATATATATACATACATAAACACGCACGCACGCATGCGCGCAAACACACACACACACACACATATATATATATATATATATATATATATATATATATATATATATATATATATATATATATATATATATATATATATATATATATATATATATATATATATATATATATATATATATATATATATATATATATATAAATATAATGAAAAACAGCTATCAAACATACGTATTCAGTGTTCTCTTTTCCTTTATGGGCCTGAGACAGACATGGACACCATATTCACAACAAGAAAAGACTTTGAAAATCGTTCATTTGTTCTGTCTTCATAAACAACATTACTATGAAGTGTTAGGATGAAGTTGCCAGCACTGAGGTGCTGTGCAGGGTCAACGTACCAACAAATATTTTTCTAGACACATAACAGTTATCTAACTCAAATATTGAAGGGGGTGAGGCTGTCCATAAATTACGTCAACAAGTTTCTGGTTGTTTTTTACCCCCCCCCCCCAATCCATGTAAACTGCCGGGAATTGGAAGACATAACACCCCTACCCATTCCCCTACTATTTAATTATGTGAAAAACACTTTTCTTCACCCTCCTCCCCCAAAAATTGTTAGGAGAAAATGTCCACATAAACAACACGATGTTTCATATTTTTAGGAAAAAAATGTTACAAAATTCAAACAATGTAATTGGTGAATAAAACAGCGTTGTTGACGTCTACATTTCTCAACTCCCCTTGATAACAATTGTCAAGGAGAACCAACTCGATATCCCCCATAACTATTAATGTAATTTATGAACAGACGCATACCCATTTTCATAGGATGAATAACAACCACATTCTATAGCACGTTTCATTAGCTTTGCCATTAAAAAATGTAATTATCTGAGTAACCGTCTAACGCAGTGTTTCCCAACGTGGGACCCACGCCCCACAGTGGGGGCAATATGATTGTTCAGGGGGGCAATAAGAACAATTTGTAATTAGACTTCATTAGGGAATAATTCTATTTATGAATATAAAAAAAATATGTATATATTACATAGGGGGGGCATCAGAATTTTAGAAAGACTTAGGTGGGGCATGGTACAAAAAAGGTTTGGAAACACTGGTCTAACGTATTAACACCATTTTTTCCACATTTATGTTATATTTGGTTAGACCCAACAAATTTATACTTTATATTTGTGCATCATGTCCAGTTCTTATGCACGAATGAAATATTTTGATTTTTTGTGTGTCGGCATACTAATTATTGTGTCTCAAGAAAAGAAGTTTTACCACTTCAGACAGAGATTCTGTGTTGATTAGACTAGACATAGGCGTGTCTACTTCAGCAACAGATTCTGTGTTGATTAGACTAGACATAGGCGTGTCTACTTCAGACACAGATTCTGTAAGTGGATTAGACTAGACATAGGCGTGTCTACTTCAGCAACAGATTATGTGAGTTGATTAGACTAGACATAGGCGTGTCTACTTGAGCAACAGATTCTGTGTTGATTAGACTAGACATAGGCATGTCTACTTCAGACACAGATTATGTGAGTTGATTATACTAGACATAGGCGTGTCTACTTCAAACACAGATTCTGTGTTGATTAGACTAGACATAGGCGTGTCTACTTCAAACACAGATTCTGTGAGTTAATTAGACTAGACATAGGCGTGTCTACTTCAGACACAGATTCTGTGAGTTGATTAGACTAGACATAGACGTGTCTACTTCAGCAACAGATTCTGTGTTGATTAGATTAGACATAGGCGTGTCTACTTCAGACACAGATTCTGTGTTGCTTAGACTAGACATAGGCGTGTCTACTTCAGACACAGATTCTGTGAGTTGATTAGACTAGACATAGGCGTGTCTACTTCAGACACAGATTCTGTGAGTTGATTAGAGTAGACATAGGCGTGCCTACTTCTGACACAGATTCTGTGAGTTGATTAGAGTAGACATACGCGTGTCTACTATCACAATCATGTGTCCACCATGTTTGCAAATGAATACTTGTTGAAAACGATTTCTTTAATGATCTGTATACCGGATACTCGTGACGTCTTTGTCATTGACATTTAGTACGTTACCCTACTGGACGTAAATTGATCTATGTCATCTGTAATACCAGCGCGTACTGTGTACAGCACGTACATAGCTCGTCTTTGACGACGAAAGTACCGAGTTGGGGGATAGTTCGATCCCTGCCACAGGCAATTGTGCACCCGGACCTGTCAGAAAGCAATGACAAACTACTGAACGTATTTATATTGCCTAGAAAATCACCACAGCCAACATATGCTGGGTTGATATCTAAGTCCTGTAAAGGATATGGTACCAATTTATTTTAATCACCAGTTTGCGGTTCGTAGATATCATAATAGAACGTTGGTCGTCTAATGTGCTTGTCAACAAACAGTTCTTTATTTTCGCCTTATGCCTTTTAATGATTGTCATTCTCGTTCATTACTGTAGCACGCATTGATCCAAGTTTCATATAAATACATCATATCATAACTCTTCTCATTTCTCTAACCTACCGTAAAGATTTGCTTCTCATTACAACTGTATGAGACTTCTCACAAATAAGGTTTCTACCACCAGCATGTTTTCTAAAAGTGAATCCTAATAGTCCCCCAGAGCGCAGATTTGGAAATATCAATGTCATTATGATTTCTTAACCAACTTTTCAATTTCCTTAAAGTCACTGCCTCATCATTGTGAATCATATTGCAAGTTTCTCTTCGGATCAAATCTCTGTCATAATTATACACTAATCTTGGCCTAAGTTTCGAGTGTAAACAACTTGAATTGAACATATCAGAATTTGCTATACAACGGTTCAATGTTCGTTTACGTATCCCTGAGGAATGAATAGTCCTTTTTTTTCTGGGTTTAAAATAGAATGATTTAGTTTTCCTCCAGTATCTTCATTGTAGACATAACTAAAAATCTGATTTGTGGCCTTCTCAAATGTCATACACTTATTTTTCCTACAACTATACACTTTATGTTGAGATGCTTCTGATGGAGAATTTGATCATGACACCAAGATACAACCTTTAAACACCGCCTGGTTTGTGTTCTAGAGTACAGTCAGGCAATTTCCCTTTTAAATCATGTCAATTGTACGATATAAACAGGTCATGTGGAAATGATGTTTTATAATTAACTGTAAACATCCAAATGTTTGTGTGTGAGATGTGTACTTGCAAGTAGACTTTTATTCTATGTCGCAGATAAATTAAAATTGACACCAATGGCTGCATTTGAAGGAATAAATTAATGCGTTATATATTTGCTGAGATACTATTGTCTGTTGTCTATCCCCAGGTGGTTTGTGTTCCACTCTTGCCGTTAAGCGTAGGTGTGATTGGAGCTCGAGATTGCGTTCTAAAGCCAGATGTGTGGTCTCGGCTGTGCTATGACCGCGTCTGTTAAGTATGTCCCTGACGATTTCTATCCATCTTTTCCGTGGTCTTCATCTAGCGTTGTACCCTGATCTCATTTGGTTATATGCGTGTACTGGCAACTTCTATTTTATGTTGTACTTTCTACATGTTGCAGGTAGTGAGTTAACATGACTTTGTATGTGTTCTTCGTTTTCGTATATGAGAATGTGGTCGTCTGCGAAAAGTAGTTCATTTATTTCATTGTTTAATTGTTCTGAGTCGGTCGATGTTGCCCTATGCATTTTTTGCCTCTCTTATTATTATATGTATATATTGAATGGCAAGGGTGAGAGCACGCAACCCTGACGCACTCCTGTTCTTCATCTTCTTCTTCATCGTTCATTCTCAAACTCCCACTGAATATCTCTTGTAGCAAGACCATGGTCGAATTAGATTTCCAGAAGGATGTAGTCCAGAGAAAGGAAATGCGCGGTGTCGCCGGTTTATTTGCGCCAATGGCCCGACACATCCGTCTTCGGCGTAGTTCTTCATCTGCAATGAACCATATTGATCAACGATCTTCATGTTTCTGTTTAGAATAGTTGTATGTGCACCGCTCTTGTAGATGCTATGTTCATGTGTCTCGTGATATGGTATGACCAATTAGTCTGTGTCAGTTAAGGAGGATTTGTTAGTCTGTGTCAGTTAAGGAGGATTTGTTAGTCTGTGTCAGTTAAGGAGGATTTGTTAGTCTGTGTCAGTTAAGGAGGATTTGTTAGTCTGTGTCAGTTAAGGAGGATTTGTTAGTCTGTGTCAATTAAGGAGGATTTGTTAGTCTGTGTCAATTAAGGAGGATTTGTTAGTCTGTGTCAATTAAGGAGGATTTGTTAGTCTATCAGTTAAGGAGGATTTGTTAGTCTGTCAGTTAAGGAGGATTTGTTAGTCTATCAGTTAAGGAGGATGTGTTAGTCTATGTGAGTTAAGGAGGATTTGTTAGTCTGTGTGAGTTAAGGAGGATTTGTTAGTCTGTGTCAATTAAGGAGGATTTGTTAGTCTGTGTCAATTAAGGAGGATTTGTTAGTCTATCAGTTAAGGAGGATGTGTTAGTCTGTGTGAGTTAAGGAGGATTTGACCTAAGAATAATTCTATACTACCACATCAGTCTTCCTGTTGACGTATTATATCGTCAAGGGTAGCGTAGGCCATCATTTAAACGTCTTCAAGCTGCAACGTTATTTTGTCTCTTCTTATGCCTTATTTATTCACTCTGGAATAACCACTAAAATTAATTTCCTGTGTAATTTGTGTCACTGGTATTTGCACTTGTCCGTCTTGCACATCTACATTTATTGCGCAGGTTCCCAACTGGTTTTGTAAATCTCACCATATATTAGTTTAGCAAAGTGATCCGCGACCTGATACACTTCAACATACTTGTTAATTTTTTTTTCAACAATTCTTTTAAATAGAATTAGAGAAAGCAATATAGATTTTTCAGTAAAATATAATTCAATGTTGCCACATGTTTAATGCGATTATTGAAAATATAAATCGTTAACAAGCTTCACAATTGGCGATTGAGTTTTCCTTAATGCCAATGTCACGCTATCTCAATCAGTTTCTTTTATTAATATTCTTCTTCTTCTTCAGCATTTAATCTCCCAAACTCCTACATGATATCTCTTGTAGCAGGACAGTGATACAGCAGGATGTAGCCCGGAGAATAGTAATGCGCTGTGCCGCCATTTTAATTGCGACAATGGTCCGACACATTAGTCTTCGGCAGATTATTAATTTTGAAATGAAGAGGCGATGAGAATGCAATTTAACAGGGATATATAAAAATCAGTGAGCAGTAACAACGAAACAAGCTTGGTGATGTTTGGATATGGTTGGTACATGGTGCACCAGACATTCATCTCTCAATAAGTTGATTCTTGATTAGAAACTGGCCTCAAATCACGTGGGGCATTCCCATAAGTGCTCCGCCCCCTGTTCCAGCAGCCATTCAACTCTATGGTGTTTCGAGTCTAATGTTGCCGAAACAGACGTCGACATCAGGGCACAACTTTGGCACTTGCGACAGGTTTCTTTGTTGTTGCGCCCACCCACGACTTGCCCGTAACTAGTTCAAACACAACGTCGGCCTATCGGAACAACATGGTAAGTGTTATCGAAGGTTACGACTACGGGCATAGCCTCGGTAGCGCAGTAGGTAGAGCTTCAATCTCATAATCAATAAGCTGAGGACAGAGGAATTCTTGTATAGATTCAAGAATTCACTTTTTTTAAAAATTTGATGTTTGTGACACTTTACGAAATCGAATAATAGTTAAAATAGTTTTAAAGTCAATATTCTTTTAGTTTACAATCCTTGCACCCATATACCAGGGATATAAGAGAGAATGCCTTTCGTTGTCGTATGGGTACTACATTGGATGCGTGAGTACTCAGAATAAGGGTCGTATAGGTACTACATTGGATGCGTGAGTACTCAGAATAAGGGTCGTATAGGTACTACATTGGATGCGTGAGTACTCAGAATAAGGGTCGTATAGGTACTACATTGGATGCGTGAGTACTCAGAATAAGGGTCGTATAGGTACTACATTGGATGCGTGAGTACTCAGAATAAGGGTCGTATAGGTACTACATTGGATGCGTGAGTACTCAGAATAAGGGTCGTATAGGTCCTACATTGGATGCGTGAGTACTCAGAATAACGGTCGTATAGGTACTACATTGGATGCGTGAGTACTCAGAATAACGGTCGTATAGGTACTACATTGGATGCGTGAGTACTCATAATGAGGGTCGTACGGGTACTATATTGGATGCGTGAGTACTGCACCGTGCAGTATAGTTTCTGACAGGGATTCATGTCGACATACATGTCCAAACCATACATGTTTTCGTGATTTTACTATTAAAAGTAGTCCGCTTACTCTAGCAACCAATGACTCAAAAACAGTCTTGCACACACATATTATCAACCTTTGTTATACCCATTATCTATGTATGACTTTTATAATTGTATTGCTACTATAGTTTCTGATATGTGTTGTACTTTTCTACTGAACATTGTCAATCTTTCCACATACATAATTGGTGCCATCCTGGGACATATCCTCTAACTTTTTCGTGATCAGATTATTGATACTATGACAGCTTCGTGATCAAATTACTGATACATTGAAAGTTTCCTGATCAGATTATTGATACATTGGCAGTTTCGTGATCAGATTATTTATACATTGACAGTTTCGTGATCAGATTATTGATACATTGACAGTTTCGTGATCAGATTATTGATACATTGACAGTTTCGTGATCAGATTATTGATACATTGACAGTTTCGTAATCAGATTATTGATACATTGACAGTTTCGTGATCAGATTACTGATACATTGACAGTTTCGTGATCAGATTATTGATACATTGACAGTTTCGTGATCAGATTACTGATACTCTTTTGTTCAATATTTTATTGATATCTTACTGCCCGTGGAGAACATCGCACAATTAGTTTAATAATCCATGTAACAAAAATTACAATGAGAATTGTAATGAAAAGAATAAGAAAAACAAAATCAAACCAGAAATCGGAGATGAGCAATGTGGATTCGTAGAAGGTAGAGGTACAAACAACACCATCTGCATCTAGAGAATATGAATAGAAAGAGTGACGAAAGTTCAGAGTGATCTGTATTTTTACTTTATTGACTATACTAAGGCATTTGATACGGTGAAACATGAAGAAATAATGAGAATTTTGGAAAAGTAAACATTGATGGTAAAAATCCGAGAATAATAAGGAATATATATTGGTAGCGAAGAGCAGTCATAATAATATATAACAAAAGAAGATCATTTCAAGACATCAAAGGTGATGTTAGACAAGATTAAGTGCTGTCACTCGATCTGTTCAATATATACAGTGAAATAATAATGAGATCCATATAAGATATGTCAGGAATATCAGTTGGAGGGCATATTATAAACAACATAGGATACCCCACTGACACTGTTTTGATAGCCGAAAATGAAACATAGTTACAAGAAAAAGATGAATATCTTTGCATAGGAAAGTCAAAACAAAGGGCTTAGTTCGAATAGCAGAAAACGTAAGTAATGGTAACATCAAAGAATATTAATCCTCCAGAATGCAACATCAAAGTAGATGGGATTAGTATGAAGCTAGTCAATATATTCAAATATTTAGGTACGTTAATAAAGATCAGATGGAAGATGTATTAAATACATTACTACACATCAGATGGAAGATGTATTAATTACATCACTACACATCAGATGGAAGATGTATTAATTACATTACTACACATCAGATGGAAGATGTATTAAATACATTACTACACATCAGATGGAAGATGTATTAAATACATTACTACACATCAGATGGATGATGTATTAATTACATTACTACACATCAGATGGAAGATGTATTAATTACATTACTACACATCAGATGGAAGATGTATTAAAGAAGTGTAATGTAGAATTAACCAGGCAAAGGCAACATTTTACAAGATGAAGACCATCCTATGTAATATCTTTGTCAGTTAAGGTGAGAAAGAGAGTTCGTAGAAGCTACATAGAACCAATTATGATGTGTGGACGCTCAGCAGGACAGTGGAAAAATATATTGATGCAGCAGAGATGTGGTTTTATAGAAGAATGTTTAGAACACCATGGACAGATAAAAAGTGTAATGAGGATATCTTTAAAGAAGACACTCTTATATGTTTTACGGACAAAGCGGCCCCCCCCCCGACCAGGCCAGTAGATAAGGGGGCGTTTTAAAAAAATTGGTAATTCTTATTTTCTGTTGAATTTAGTGTGTTTTTTTTCACACATGGTAACTTAATCGCGATATCTCCATAGCTTTATTGAACACGAATATTAACCCAAAACCCATTGACAATTTTTTTAATGGGAAAAAGCAATGAATCCTTATTTATAGTATTACACATAGTTCTTAGACATTTCTTTATGGGGAGTTTCTTATGTCATGGTTGAGGATAGCAATTATACAAAAAGCAGTATGATTTACGAAAACTCCATAACGAACGCGTAAAATAAGACACTAAAATAAAGTAACAAATTACTTGAAAAACAAAGGGGCATAGAGGATTGAATTAATTGTAGTCGGGCTACCCTACATGTACTATGTCCCTCAACGAAACTACACGCCGTCTGCCGAAAGTATTACTGTTAGAAGATGGCTCTGTACCATTGAGTGATAATCCAGGGGATCAGCAATAACAAACACACTTTGAAACTGTATCTCCTGTTGACAGCTGCATCGAGTTTACATTTTCTGTTAAATGTCTTAGGTTATTTTCTTTTTGATACAGTTTTAAAGCTTCATGTTTTTAACAGAAGCTTGTCATTGGTTTCAATAACCTAGACGGTTATAGAGATCTCGTTCAATTAGTATCAACAGAGTTGCAACTCTTGTCGTAATGTACATAACCAGTAGCAGGTACTATCAATATTTTTTGTGATATTTGACGTTTTGTGAAATTGGATTTTTTGTGAAATATGATGTGTTGAGTGTTCTTGAAACTCATTTGGAGCCTCCCCACTTTCCTGAATCGCCCCTATGTCCCATGATCTCCGCCTGAAGTCTCTATCTGTTCAAAGGGGTGCTATCGCCAACTTTGAGAATCCCCGAATAATATCACACTCTACTATGATAATTGTAGTCTGGCGTATTTGTAATAACTGAATGCATGCACCTAGCACATTGATTAAAGCAGAAGATGATGAAAGTCCACGAAGACTGCTAGACTCAATAAATATATTGGAGCAAGTGTCGAGAGAGACATTTATCGCTCCAGTAGAATACAATTACTGTAATACTGAAGTGTACGTGGCTCGCCGTAGGGAGACTTAATCAGTTAGACTAGAGGAGAAAATTAATCCTCTGGTAAAGATAATGTAAATTCTCTCGTCAAGAAAAAAATATTAATCTTAGAATTTGAAAGAAAATTAATTATCTGCCTGGTAAAGATGGGGGTTAACGTTAACAGTACATGCCAGCGCTGTGATTTTAGAGCGATAAATAATTCCGTAGATAAGTAAAAGGGTGGGGGGGGGAAGGGGAATGGGTCGACGGGGTTCAGACCATGAAAACAGAACATTAGTCGCCCGTGTGTTGCCAGGGCCCGAAAGGGGAGCACAGAATAGCAACACTGTTTACCTTCCACGCGTGTCGTAAAAGGCGACTAAGGAGGTTATGGGATGGAGTTGGCTGTCTCATCCCATATAGGGTCAGTGATACAAAGCCATGCTGAAGTCGGATGTGTCAGGCCGAACTGCGCAGATATCGCATCAATGCTGTAAATCATGACACAACTCATTCCGTTCTCCGGACTACATCCTTCTAATCGGCAGGAGTTTGAGAACGAACGCAGAAGAAGAAGAAGAATATTAGTTTTAGAACATTAGAAGAACAAGGTTCAATTAACTTTTAACGTTAACGCCATCTTTACCAGGCAGATAATTAATTTTCTTTCAAGGTTATCCCCACCACTCACTAAAAACATATCTACTGCCCTGAGGAGAATTTATCCAATATTATAACTACAGTAAGTACATTGGAACGCCGGTAACAACAGATGATACATGTTCAATATAAATGTTCAATATAAATGTTCAATATAAATGTTCAATATAAATGTTCAATATAAATGTTCAATATAAATGTTCAATATAAATGTTCAATATAAATGTTCAATATAAATGTTCAATATAAATGTTCAATATAAATGTTCAATATAAATGTTCAATATAAATGAACAAGTTTGTTGTAAGACGAGTAAGTAACACATAGCATTTATTAATGCCGTAGGGGTGTGAGATATAAGCAATCTCACATATCAGTGGCTCTGCAAATGAGGACGGTAGCCATCTCCTCTCCCTCGCAGTCTTTACTTCCCGGATTAACCGGTAACCATTTTAAGGCTGGGTCGATCCGGGAGCCGTTGTGATCTGAAAAACATTTCTCAAGAAAAAAAAAAGGCCAAAAAAAGATAACTCATATACGAAGCCAGTGCGCTAACCACTAGGCTACGCGGGACATTATTTTCAAGAATTGGTTAGTGAACTCCGTTCTACTAGCGCTGGGTAGGTCATCATGTATTGTTACGTACAATGCCTCCTATTATAACGTAGTATCGCATGAAGACAGACTTCTCACTTCATCAAGCACAAAACAAGAAATCATGACATGGCTTGCAAAAGAAAATTTATCTTTTTGCACCAATTTATCTTTTTACAACCAGAGTTGTTAGAATTTGTGAGACAGATAAAGAAGACGAAGACTTTTGTAATTGACAAAATTATCGTTGATCATGGTCAAACTTATCTTCGGTTACTACCTTACCATCGGCTACTACCTTACCATCGGCTACTACCTTACCATCGGCTACTACCTTACCATCGGCTACTACCTTACCATCGGTTACTACCTTACCATCGGCTACTACCTTACCATCGGCTACTACCTTACCATCGGCTACTACCTTACCATCGGCTACTACCTTACCATCGGCTACTACCTTACCATCGGCTACTACCTTACCATTCACACCTCAATCCCATTGAACTTGTGTGGACTGCAGTCAAAGCTCAAGTTACCGCACTAAACACGATTTTCAACCTTTGTGATGTAACAAACATAATATGCTATGCTCAAACAGAAATAGATGAATACTGGAGAAAAATGTGAAGAGCATTTGCTTCAAGAGGAAGAGACATATTTGGCAACGAGATGGTTTACATTTTATCCAGCCCTTAGCTGTAGTCGATCTTTTCGAGTCTTCAGAATCTGAATAAAATAGTTGATGTGCCAATCTCTGTTGTTCTCTCACATCGGCCAAATATCTCACAATATTGCGGAATTATAACAAAATCAACTATACTTCATTGTTTTGCTTCTCCCACCTTTTTTTCATTGTAGTCACTTTTATTTACGGAATGATCAAATACACGTTTCTCTTCAACATCAATTACACAAGAAAAACATAAAACTTCCTGTGATCATCAAAGATAAAAAAACCTAATTACATACACTCTGGAAGTTCTTCTTCTTCTTCTTCTTCTTCTTTCGTTCACTTGAAACATGTCTATATCTGTAATTCTGTCTCCTTAATAAAACTCACTGTCTTTTGTAGTTCATACAGTGTCCCATAGAGTTTTGATTCCAGCGTTGTTTCCTCTGGCCAATATGTCTGCCTCAGCGTTTCATGCTCAGAACACTCTTGAAGTATATGTTTGGCACTCTGCGCTGCCTGTCCACATGTACACATGGCTGTGTTGCCAATCTTGAACTTTGTATACATGTGACTGCGGAGTCGGTTGTGTCCTGTTCTGAGACGTAGAATTATAACTTGTTCTGGTCTGTTCATAATATGATACTCATCTTGTGTTGGTGTTTGTGGCTTTCTTATTGACTTGATCATCTGTTTTTTCTGATGGTAGGTGATTGGTATATCTGGTTGGTCTTCGGCAGCACCTTCCTTAGCCAGTTGGTCTGCTTTTTCATTTCCTGGTATTCCACAGTGAGAGGGTATCCACTGCATGGTTACCCTATACTGGTAAGACAATTCGCTAAGTAGTTTTTTCAAGTCTGTTAGTTTTTCAGACTGGAGAGCTTGAAGCACTGACCTTGCATCTGTCAGGAATACCACAGGCTGTAGGTCAGAGTTGGAGTTCAGCAGTTTTTTAGCTGCCACACTAATTGCCTGGATTTCTGCATCATAATTATTGCAGAATTTTCCTGTCGGTGTTCTGATTGTATCTCTAGGCTTGTGTGGATATTCTATATATACACCTGCACCTCCATTCCTCATGGCATTCTATGCTGACCCATCTGTGTATACTCTGACCCATATATCTTGTGGATATTCCTCATCCAGGAAACTGAGGGTGACTGTCCTTCGCTGCACACTGTTCTGTTCGTCCACGCTTAGTATTCCTTTCACATGGGTCTGAATATATATTGGCATTCCATGTCTTTCACTCCACGGGGTTTGTTCTGGTACAGGCCTTAAGGGGCTGTCAACTTCAGGTAGGTTTGTAAGTTGTCTGCGGAGTCGTTTAGCTTGATGGATAAAGCTGCTTCTTTTCAGTCGTCCCATTGCTAGATTTTGGAATCTTTCCTTCATTGGATGACTTGGCATACACTGAAACTTTTCTGCCTGAATTAGTACTTTTGTGTCTCTGCGTTCGCCAAGTGTTTGCATTCTTCCCATTTTCTGCATCTCTGCTATGGGTGTTGATTTCATTGCTCCCAACATTATTCTAAGTGCCTGGTTTTGCACTTTATCTAGATCTTGCAATGTGGTGTTTGATGCAGGACACCACGCAGTTGAACCATATTCCAGGTGTGGTCTTATGCCTTGCTGGTAAACTTTACTGAGTATATTCCCACTGGCTCCCCATGTGGTTCCACTTAGTTTTCTCAGGATAGCTAACTTCCTCCTGGCTTTTGTTGCTGCTTTGTTTATGTGCTGCTTCCATGTCAGTTTATCATCAAAAGTAACTCCGAGGTATGTGGGTTGTTTGTCTTCTTTCAAGAGCTCTCCATCTATTTTGATATGACCGGCTTTTTGTTTTGGTGAGAGGGTAAAAAGTATAGTGCTGCACTTATCTGTGTTAATGCTGACGCACCATCTATTAGCCCATAAGGTTAGGGCATCAATAGCTCTTTGTATTTGTTTAGTGGCCACTGTCGCATGTTCTTCTGTGCACCAGATCACCAGGTCGTCAGCATACATTGCCACTTTGATCCCGTGTGGTAGTTCAGCAACTAGGTCATTGATGTAAACCAAGAAAAGTGTGGGCGACAGGACTCCTCCCTGGGGGACTCCATGACGCAGTAGAACTTTCTTGCTCTTGCGACCATATAATTGTACCCTGGCTCTTCTATTATGCAGGTATGCTTTTACCCATTTGTACATTCTTGAGCTAACCCTGCAATTTCGCAATTTCTTTAGGAGCCCTTCTTTCCAGACCTTATCAAATGCTTTTCTGAGGTCTATCCATGCTGCTAGTACCAGTTTCTTATCTTGGAAGGCATCCTCAATCTCCTGGGAGAGGTAGGTTGCCTGATCTTCAGTAGAGTAGCACTGTCTGAAACCTGCTTGCTGTGATACCAGAAGGTTTTCACTTTCAAGGTACCACTGCATCCTAAGATTGATAATGCGTTCCATTGTTTTGCATAGACAGCTTGTGAGGCTGATGGGCCTGTAGTTGGAGACTGTGTTGCCATCTTTTCCTGATTTGAGGAGTGGTATCATTATTGCTTCTCTCCACGCCTGTGGTACATTACCCGTGGACCAGCTTGTGTTAAAGATCTGCAGTAGCTTTGCTCTTGCTGCAATTCCCAGGTTTCTAATCATTTCATTGGACACTCCATCAGCTCCAGGGGACTTTTTCATTTTCAATTTGGATATTGCATGCTCCAGTTCTCTCATTGTGATTGGTGCCTCCATGACTTCAGGTATAGGTTCGCCTTGTCCAATGTTTTGCTGGTTCTCTCGAACCTCCTGTTGTTTGTCTGAGCTGACTTTGATGTTATTGTCTTCTGCAAAGGAATCTGCAAAGTAATCAGCTGCATGTTTACCTGTTAAAATGTTTCTATCTTTATAAAGTGTGATCCTGGTATTTCTCCCTGTACCTTCATCATTTAGTTGTTTTACAAGTTTCCATAATTTCCTAGTATCTCTTTCTAGGCTCAGCGACTCTGTTTTTTCTTTCCAGCTACTCCGTCTGGCTTGTAACTTGGCTCTTTGAAATTTAGCCTTTGTTTGCTGATATTTGTTGTGATGTTCTTGGCTAGGTCTGTTCTCAGCCTGCTGTCTAGATGTTTCCATCTCATTTTGCAGCTTTTCCAGTTCATCATTCCAGTAGGGTTTGTAGTTTTTGCGTGCCCCCCTGGGTATGGTTTTACTAGCAGCATGTAATATACATCTATTAAATTCACTCACTGCTCTATTGATGTCTTTGTCCAAGTTCATGTCCTTAGCTAGAACACTGGTTAAATGCTGGTACATTTTCCAGTCTGCCCTCTTATAGTTCCACCTAGTGAGCGTGCTGCTGTCCTTGGTAAATTCATTGTGGATTTCCAGAAATACTGGTCTGTGGTCACTACCCCCAAGCTGCTTTCCAACAACACGTGTGATGTTCCATTCCAGGCCTGGTGAGTGGAATGCCAGATCTGGTGTAGAGGTGGTGTGCCATGCTCTCGAGTAGAAGGTTGGTGAGTCAGCTGGCTGGTTAATAAGGATGAGATTATTTTCATCCTGCCAGCTCTCAAGTTCCTCACCTCTCTTGTCGATATGATCGTAGCCCCAGCTCTGAGAGTGGCTGTTGAAGTCACCACACACCATAAGTCTCTCTTTATCTGGAATTGTGTCTAGTGCCAATGGTTTATCATTTGGGCAGTAGTAGTTCAGGAGATGGAATTCTGCACTGTCTGTTTTTAGGTGGAGCATCTAGTATTCTGCCCCTTCCATATATACTTCCAGCTGACATGCGCTGATATTGTTTTTAACAAGTGTCAGAATTCCACCCTTTCGCCTGTCCTTTCGGTCAGATCGGTAGCACTGGTAGCCTCTGATTTTGAAGGCTATGTCGCTGCTGAGGTGTGTTTCTTGGATACAGCATATATTAACTTGTTCTTCACTGAGGACATTTTCAAGTTCCAATTTTTTGCTGTATCCATCTCTTTTACTGTTGATACCCTCAGCATTCCAGTGCATTATTTTTATTGGTCGTTTGTTTGTTTGGCCAGTAGCTCTATTCCCTTGCCTCCTGGCTCCTCGAGGCAATTGAGAAGGACTTTCAGATATAGATATTGACATGTTTCCATTGTGTTTTGTGCGTGGCATCCTGATTATCTGTGCGCCTTTTGGCTGGATGCCTCCGTCTTCAGCACTCTGCTTACTTGGGCAGGACTATGGTCCTGCTCGAATGGGACTGCCCGACCAGTCTTAGTTTCCAGCCCCTGATGGCTGAACTAAGCCCCTTCACCACTGCAAGGTGCTGGCCTTGATGGGGACTCTGGAAGTAATGATAACTATCTTACATGTCCTGTTATTTTATGAAGTTGGGATAGATCTATGCATCCACAATTGTGTATATTACAGTAAAGTATAAAATGTGAGTGCCATTTTTTTCTGCGTATGAAATACTATATTGTAAAAAATATCTTTTGTGCAGTTCCAATCTACCCATCAGTGTGTAAAATATGAATTCCTAAGGTTGTGATGTGTATAAGACTAACAGCGAAATATGGTTGCTATGCGTCAGGAAGTTTTCGTGAAAATTGAGTTCAAGTGAATAACATGAATTATGGAAAGCACTATAGCTCTGAAGAGCTCTTCCTTAGCTTCAATGAGTGGGAAATATTACACGGTATATTCTTAATTTGTATGAATGCTGCCGTTGTCTGACCTATTCTGATGTATGCCTATTTTGTACTTCCATCTGAAGTTATGGTTGTCCTACATATTTGAATTGATGAACCTGTGTGAGTATTAATCTTTGATCTTGCACGCTGGGGGGTTTTGTTTCTTACAGGCAACCATCACTTCCAACTTCTTGTTATTTAAGAAAAACCTTTTTTATTTAGGCTTTTACTGTGTTCTTGTATATCTTGTATTTCTTTCTCATATTTAGCAATCAGAACAGTGTACCAACAAATCTCACGTGTTTATGCTGTGCTGTTCACCAACTGATATTTCTGTAATACTGCCACACATACTACTATCTTGTAATCATGTATACTATTATAAATATCTCGAAATATGTTTTTACTGAACATAGAGAATACATTTGGTGAAAGTACACACATCCCTGTCTAACACCTTGTTTTATCCGCTGAAACTGAAAAGGTTTGATTTAGTTGTCTACGTGTATATAGCTGCTGTTTGTTGCCAATATAAGTTCTTGATTATTCTTAGATCTTTACTATCAATGTTCAGATTTTCTAACATGAGGATAAACATCACCGTGTCTAATCTTCTCAAAAGCTTATATGTAGTCAATACAATTGAAATATAGGTCTGTTTTTGCTTCTAAATTCCTCTCTGTTCTTTTGATATATATATACGTGGTATATATATATATATATATATACCACGTTCTTGGTACCTTTGCCTTCTACGGATCCACGCTATTTCTGATTAACTTTGTATTTATTCCACTGCTAATAATAATTATCAAAAAGTGTTGCTCAGTTCGTTCAAAATTGAACGACGTGCTTCACATTCAGTGGTCCCTTTAGAATTATAAATGTGTATCTTAACTCATCCAGCAGGTAACTATTGTTATACATGGCATTCAGTAAATGTGTGATTCGTTTTACTACAAAATTATTCTAAGCTACTATTTCTTGTAATGTTATTTGATCTATACCTGAAACGTTGTCTTTCTTTATTGGTCTTGAGGCATCCCTTACTTTTGCCTTGAGAATTGGTGATCACAGATCATTATCTTGTATATGTATATCATGTCTTTTGCCTTTCTAGAATTAACTGATGTATTCTATCCATCTCAGATTTGTGGCTGCGTAATTTAAATTTAAAAAAAAGGAGCGAATTGGGAAGGTTCAATATTGCTGGATTTACCAGGAGAAAATTTGCTAAACTGCTTAACCTAATTTTGTTTAATTACAGTTAGAAGATGTGTTTGATTTCGTGATCAGCCGATCTGTGCTTATTTTTCAACAGTTTGTTCAACAGCATTTTATTTCACGCACAAGTTGTAACGTTCTAAAAGTTGTGCATGTTGTTCTAACACAAGTGTGATTGTTGCTTTTATGTATGTCTGTTTGATCATCAACTTTATGATTGGTGCTTTATTCCAAGTTTAACACTCGTCCTATTCTCTTTGTCTGAATTATCAGTCTATTTCTTTGTGTTATTGTAAATATATTTGTCAGGTTTTGTGGCGGATTGTAAAAGTGCTGCCAGTTCTGGTTGCGGATTGTAAAGGTGCTATCGGTTCTGTGGTGGATTATAAAAGTGATGTCGCTTCTTTGGTGGATTGTAAAAGTGCTGCTGGTCTGTGGCGAATTGTAAAAGTTCTGCCAGTTCTGGTTGCGGATTGTAAAGGTGTGGCTGATTGATCCAAGTGTTGTTGGCGATATTGTCGGAGGCGTACAGAGCTCTTCTCGGACAATCAAAGTAATCAGGTTCAAACTCATCACAGGCAACAGCGCATTCGGACCTTTGAGAAAGCAATGGCAACCTATTTATATTGCATAGCATATCATTACAACTAAACAGTGATGGTTTATCGCTTTGTCCTAATAGGATAGGCTAACCAACAACGTAATGGACTACAGCGAGGCCTTTGACAGAGTCCAGCATGAACAATTAATCAAATGTCTTCAAGAAATAGGCATAGATGGAAAAGACATCAGCCTGATTAGAAATATATATTGGGAACAAACTGCATCAATAAGGTGTGAAAACATCTACTCACTGTACATAGAAATAAGAAGAGGGGTAAGACAAGGATGTATTTGATCACCAAGCCTATTTAATATCTACACACGGAATATCTTTAAAAATATAGAAGAAATGCCAGGACTCAAGATCAATGGACAAATAATAAACAACCTGAGATATGCAGATGACACTGTTCTTTTAGAAGAAAGTGAACATGAATTACAAAAACTAATAGACCAAGTCAATAAATCAAGTAATGAATATGGACTGGATATCATCATCATCATCATCAGGTGCCATGCCGGCTGGCGTAGTCGATCGTAGCTCTCCACAGCTCTCTTTATCCAGTATTATGTATCAAGCTCCATGTTGTTTCCCGCCGTGTGAGGTTGTCACTAATATTTTCTCACGTTGCGCCCTCTGTCTCTGTTGCCTTCAATCTTGCCTGTTGTGACTATGTTCTCCAAACCTCCCTGTCTCATGAAGTGGCCAAAAATGAAGATTGTCTTTTTCTTATATTAAATAATAAGATGTCACGTGACGTGTTCTTTCCAGAACGTAAACTTCCCAATGAACTCTCTGAACATCTCTCTGTCTTGAGCGATGTGGCTTGAATTTTCCAACGATGTATTCATGTTATCTTTAATGTCGTCAGTCCATCGTCTTCTTGGTGTGCCCTTTCTCCTCTTCCCAAGCCCTCCATTATTTGTCTTTCTAAACAGACGTGTCTCTTTATATGGCTAAACAGGTGTAGTTTTCTTTTTGCTATTGTGTTTAACAACCAAAATTCTAGAATCTTCAATGTGTTTATAATATCTGAGTTTCTCTTATGTTCCTTCCATGATATTCTAAGTATCTTTCTGTAGCATTTCATCTCAAAGGCGGTGATCTTCTTCACCGCTGTTTTACTTAATGTCCAAAATAATAAGATAGTCACATTAATAGTTCGTTTTTAAATGACTAACAATTCCAATGCGAGCACAAAAAGTTCTTCCATACAATTGGGCTGGATATAAATATCCACACAAAAAAAACCATGACAATCAGCAAAGACACAGAAGAACAAGAGTTAAACATAAACATACATGGAGAGAAACTACAAGTAAAACGTTATCAATATCGTGGACACATAGTCACAAATCACGGCAGATGTGAAACAGAAGTTAAAAGGAAAATAGGAATGGCAAAAAGTACCTTCGAAAGAGCAAAGTATTATCCAAAAAACACTTAACAAACGATACGAAAACAGTCGACCTATTGGACGCCCTCGTAAAAGGTGGATAGATAGTGTATTAGAGACACTCGGAAATATAACAGCAGAAGAGGCAAATAGAAGGCCAAAAGACCGTACACTCACTCTCCCCTCAACACCGAAAGGTACACGAGGACAGAAAGAAGAAGAAGAAGAATGATATGAGGAAAATAGTAACATCTGAACAAATTACAAAGTTAAAAATGAGAATTATAAAATGCTAAATCTTTTCTATATTAATGTATGGCTCAGAAACATGGACACTAAACGAGCAATTAGAAGACAGCACTGATGGTTTTGAGATGTAGGTATATAGAGGAATAGGGAGAGCATCATGGAAAGAGAAGAAAACAAACAAAGAGGTTCTAAAAATGCAGAATATGAAGAAAGACGTACTAAGAGAAATAAAGATCAGATAAATAAAATATTTTGGACACATTAAAAGACATGACACCTTATTGAAGACCTTACTTAAAGGTAAAGTCAAATCGTAAGCGACTACGTGGTAGACAGGAGATACAAGTGGCAGAGTACTAGCACAAGATGGACAGGGTACAGTCTAGCTGAGTGCATCACGAAAAGAAGAGACAGGGGATGTTTGAGGTCTGTTGTAGCCAACCTTCGTTGCGGAGACGGCACTTGATGATGATGAACCAACAACATATTAATTATATATCGAACCAATTTTTCGTTATGGATGCGAAGATTGGAAGGTAAGAATAAAAATTTCCGAGTGAGCTGGAAGCTACTGAGATGTGTTTGTGAGAAGAATTTTGAAAATTCCATGGTCAGTCAAGAATACTAATGTAGAGATCCTCAGAGTGCTGGAGTAAAAAGACAAATTCTAGCAAATAATTAGAAGAGGGCACTCAAGATTTCTAGGGCATAAGATGAGAAGAGGAAAGCTTTTATTAGCCACATGAAAGATCAAGGGGACAAGAGGACGACAGAGGAATTTCTGCATGTTATGTCACTGTTTCACGAGAGAATGCCACCCAACTGAACATCATAAAAACACGGGACATAGAGCTGTGGAGAAACATGCTTGCGTACGCCACACTTGGCATGACGATTGATTGATCAATATCCATATACCTAAATCCATATACGCATGGTTCTTTCACTCTCTCTTGTACTGTATTTGTTTTATCATTCTACGTGTCTTCTCTCATTTATCTCGATCAAGCATACACGCCTTTTTTGTAACTTAACCTAGTTTTTTTCCCCACCAAAGATGGTTGTGTCGGATCTTTGCCGCAAATAAATTGGCGACACAACGCATTCCATTCTCTGGACTACATCCTGCTGGAAATCTAGTAAGACCAGTGTCCTGCTACAAGAGAATCCAGTGGGAGTTTGAGAATAAACGCAGAAGAAGAAGAGATAGTACGTTGTTGTCGACTGGCGATCTATTTTTGTGATACACACCGGTTTCTTAGTCAAAAAACCACATTTGCTGTCGACTATGTCTAAACAAGTGTACAAGCAACGTTATTTACATGATCTTTATTTGGTAGCTTTGTGATATGACCTTCTTTGTAATAGGACCTTATTTGTGATAGGACCTTCTTTGTGATAGGACCTTCTTTGTAATAGGACATTCTTTGTGATAGGACCTTCTTTGTAATAGGACCTTCTTTGTAATAGGACCTTCTTTGTGATAGGATCTTCTTTGTGATAGGACCTTCTTTGTAATAGGACCTTCTTTGTGATAGGACTTTCTCTGTGATAGGATCTTCTTTGTGATAGGACCTTCTTTGTAATAGGACCTTCTTTGTAATAGGACCTTCTTTGTGATAGGACCTTCTTTATGATAGGACCTTCTTTGTGATAGGACCTTCTTTGTGATAGGACCTTCTTTGTAATAGGACCTTCTTTGTGATAGGACCTTCTTTGTGATAGGACCTTCTTTGTGATAGGACCTTCTTTATGATAGGACCTTCTTTGTGATAGGACCTTCTTTGTAATAGGACCTTCTTTGTAATAGGACCTTCTTTGTGATAGGACATACTTTGGTGTAACTCGACCATTTCCTGTGTGGTTGTTGTGTTAGTTACTCTGTTACTCTTTCTTTTAATTTACGGATTTTCAATTGCTGTAGCCACACACTACCGCTTAGTGTCATTATCTCGTATTCCAACTCTTGTAGCTACACGCTACCGCTTAGTGTCATTATCTCGTATTCCAACTCTTGTAGCTGCACGCTACCGCTTAGTGTCATTATCTCGTATTCAAACTCTTGTAGCTACACGCTACAGCTTAGTGTCATTATCTCGTATTCCAACTCGTGTAGCTACACGCTACCGCTTAGTGTCATTATCTCGTATTCCAACTCTTGTAGCTACACACTACAGCTTATTGTTATTATCGTGTATTCAAACTCTTGTAGCTACACGCTACCGCTTAGTGTCATATCTCGTATTCCAACTCTTGTATATACACGCTACCGCTTAGTGTCATTATCTCGTATTCCAACTCTTGTAGCTACACGCTACCGCTTAGTATTATTATCTCGTATTCCAACTCTTGTAGCTACACGCTACCGCTTAGTATTATTATCTCGTATTCCAATGATGATCTTTCTATAAGGGGGGGGGGTGTGGGAGGGGGCTGTCCAAAAATTACGTGAACAGTGTGTTGCAAATTTGTGAACTCCCTCGCCACCCCGTCATTTCCTTGTCAATATCTCTCAAAAATCAAGAGACCACACCCAGCCTAATTATGTGAAAATTAATTCTGTGCCGATATTTTCTATACAGCAAACAGTCATGGATAGTGTTACCAGTGTCAAGGAGAATTATTACACTATTTCAAATAACGCATCCATTCAATGCTGTAGAAATGGAATTGAACAACGTATTAATATGCACGTATCGTCACTCCTATTATCTTACTTGTTGGCCGCTCATGCAATGACCACACGTTAATGTAGACGTGTTATATGATGTCTTTCTTTCTTTAACCTGTCGTGATGATTTCAACATTTTCTATTCATCTTCTCTGGACCTGATTAGATCAGGGCGTGACTAACATACACAATGTTGTGTGGCCAAGTCTCTACGTCTTCAGCAAGAGGTATTATATCAGTGCGTGACTAACATACACAATGTTGTGTGGCCAAGTCTCTACGTCTTCAGCAAGAGATATTATATCAGTATGTGGCTAACACGCGCAATGTTGTGTGGCCAAGTCTCTACGTCTTCAGCAAGAGATATTATATCAGTGCGTAACTAACATACACAATGTTGTGTGGCCAAGTCTCTACGTCTTCAGCAAGAGATATTATATCAGTGCGTGACTAACATACACAATGTTGTGTGGCCAAGTCTCTACGTCTTCAGCAACAGATATTATATCACTACGTGACTAACATACACAATGTTGTGTGGCCAAGTCTCTACGTCTTCAGCAACAGATATTATATCACTACGTGACTAACATACACAATGTTGTGTGGCCAAGTCTCTACGTCTTCAGCAACAGATATTATATCACTACGTGACTAACATACACAATGTTGTGTGGCCAAGTCTCTACGTCTTCAGCAACAGATATTATATCACTACGTGACTAATATACACAATGTTGTGTGGCCAAGTCTCTAGGTCTTCAGCAACAGATATTATATCAGTATGTGGCTAACACGCGCAATGTTGTGTGGCCAAGTCTCCACGACTTCAGCAACAGATATTATATCACTACGTGACTAATATACACAATGTTGTGTGGCCAAGTCTCTAGGTCTTCAGCAACATATATTATATCAGTGCGTGACTAACACACACAATGTTGTGTGACCAAGTCTCCACGACTTCAGCAACAGATATTTTATCAGTGCGTGACTAACACACACAATATTGTGTGTCCATTCTCAGCTTCTTTAGTAACTGACATTATATCAGTTTGCCGAAAGGCAAACGCTGTAAGATACCAACTTTCACAGTAAAATCCATAGATCAACATGGCGATCATACGACAGAAAATAAACACCATCTTTATTCCAACATTATGTTACCAGGGGCAGACATGACCCCTGACAAAAACATCCTTGAGAAAGATTACAACATGTGAGATGAAATGCCAGAGACAGGTTATAAATGCCACCAGAAGAAACCGAATGAGAAATGAAGACAACAGAATGATAGTAAAGACCATATCATGCAAACTATATAGAGAAAGACAGCAGATCAACTGGTTCGGGCACATGCGAATGGAACCATCTGAACCAGCCAGCCAGACGTAGAACATTAGAAAGAACAGCTACAAAGCAAGAGGAAGACCAAGAACAATATGGGAAGATTCAATCAGAGAGATTATTAAAAATCACGGACCAACCATGACAAGCGCAACAAAAATAGCGGAAGACAGGAAACTTAAACTACCCACGACGCCTGGCACCATTTGTGGTAAAGACATTAAATAGATTAAACCAGTACACGACTTAATACATGCAATTTTGTGTGCCGTCTCCACGTCTGAGGTAACAAACACTCAGTTTTCTCTCCTATAAAAAAACGAATACATTATTCCCCTATTACTTGGGATAATGGAAGATAGTGACTGGAAAGATCAATAGCTGGAAAGTAAAAACTGTGAGCCCCTTGTGCCCACTTGTTATTATACCGTCTCACTGAAGCATCTACACGTCTGACACCTTGCGGTCTCAAGTTCTGGACATGTTCACAAATTGTTGGCAACATCCTCTACACAAATTAATTCTCATCACGTTTCTTTAAACCTCGTCCCCTGCGACAATGAATGCATGACGATGCACAAGCTCACTGTGTTTGTTTGGTATGTTCGATTAGTGGTTCTTAATTTGTTGTCCGTGTACCCCTGGGTGTCGGCAATTTCGATTCGGGAAATCCGCAGAGACTAGAAAACAAATGTTGATATAAACGATTCAATCAATCAATCGATCGATCACTAGGAACTCATATAGTGTATAAAAGTAAAGTATAATTAACCAATATCATTTAGTAATGGCGTATGGGTGTAAAAAGATAGTGATCTCACATTTAAGTGGTTCTGCTGTATAAGATAGTGATCTCACATTTCAGTGGTTCTGCTGTATAAGATAGTGATCTCACATTTCAGTGGTTCTGCTGTATGAGGGCGGTAGTCATCTCCTCTCCCTCGCAGACTTTAGTTCCCGGATTAATCTGGTACCCAATTAAGGCGTGGCCGAGCCGGGAGCGTTGCGGCAGGAAATACATTTCCGCCTGAAATGGGGAATGAACCCATGACCACTTATATGCGAAGAATTAATATACATAACTAACCCTAACCCCTAACTCTAACCCTGAAAAAAGAAAAAAATATTATTATTGATATCATATTTATGTTAATTAACCACAAAATACGTAGGTTGGCACTAATTACAAACAAGAATCAATATTTGTGATTCAATCAGGTAATTAATAAAACCCTGGGGTCTTTGTTACCTCTAATTTTTTATGATAGTGTCTCCTGATATAACCTAAATGAATATTGTTGTGAGTTGGTTGATAGAGGCATGCCACTCCAAAAGAGAAGCAAGCACATTAAATCAGATAATAGTTTAACTTGGGGTCGTTGTTACATCTAATAATTAATTTCCTGATATAACTTAATTTTACTTTGCTGCCATCTGGTTGACAGAGCGCGCCTCTCCAAAAGAGAGGTAAACTAATTAACTACATACCGATTCTATCAGACTATTTGACCATGCTACACAACATAAAAAAGTGTATCGTAAGAAAAGAGTTTATCAATCTTCCGGACAGCGCCTAACACAGCACACGGATATTCTTTCTAGTTCATGCGGGAATCAGAGACAACGAAAATGCTGATGAATTGGCAGATATAGCTATAGTTGATGGCACACTCAAGCAGGTAGAGCTGCGTTATATATGTCTAATCATGTATACACTACAAAATAATGAAGAGGTGATTGTAAGGGGGAATGTGCGTATCCAGCGAATGATAGAAATCGGCGTGTCCAGTGGAGTTGGAGAAAAAAGGCCTCTCCTTTAGAAATATCTGAAGAACATACGATAAACAACGGGTTATTTGTTTTCTGAGATTTGCTATGTCTCTTGTGAGATACACTCTTTTCGTCCGCGTACTACAAAACTACTGGTCACAGTTCACGTAATCCTACCACAACATCTCCTGTTTTGTCCTGTTATGTCATTATATGGAATAGTTGCATTAAAAAAAAAAAAATTCAGCGATTGAAACACTGGGCGTGTATACATGAGGAGACTGAAGAAATGACAAGTAGATCACTTTTGGTAACGCCCCTGGCGCATTAAAACATCAGAACTAATTACTTCGTCAACATTTTCATATAAGGAATATTTTTGGTGTTCACCGGCGCGGTGAACGAGATTACAGAAGGTCCCTTGATAATGAGAAAGTTAAGAACCACTAAATTGGAGAGTTCTTGTATCGAAACACGTGTAGAGGTCCTCATAATCGCCTTGACGTGTTGGACTGTGTGCCAGTACATTGGAATTTATAAATAAACCGGACAGAACATCACCAGTAGGTTGAATGAATAGCCCCAGGCGCAGCTTCTGTCACTGATTGGCTTGCTCAAATCCCCAATCGCCGGAGGATCTATTGTATTACGATTTAGAAACGATTAAGTACGTCAGCAGGGACTGTCTGGTTTAATACCGTGACATTCGGTGCTATGTTTGGTATGACTATAAGGTTTTCAACAATATATGATACTACTAGTATTACTCTAGCAATTTGGCGGTCGCTGCCAAATTATCCAGTGTCCGTTCTTGTTCATGAATTATCAAGTAGTTGGTATGTAGTATGTGAATTAGGTTGACTTTCGAAACGTATGTGGCAGATCTCCCCAGCGTGGAACACGCCGTTGTTTTGTTTCGTTTCCTTTGCATATGCTTATATCTGAAGTTTTGTCTCGTCTTTAATTAAGACTATTTTGTAGCTCATACAGAGATCCGTATAGTTTTTCTTTCATTGTTGTTTCTTGTGGGCCAGTGTTTTTCCTCAGTATTTCATATTCTGAACATTCTAGAACTGTGCACTCTGCTGTCTTAGGTGACTCAGCATGTCCGTGTTGCCAATCTTGAATTTTGTATACATGTGGCTACTGAGTCGGGTTTGTCCTGTTCTGAGGCACATAGTAGATACTTGTTGTGAGGCACAGAGTAGGAACTTGTTCTTGGGCACAGAGTAGGAACTTGTTGTGAGGCACAGAGTAGGAACTTGTTGTGAGGCACAGAGTAGGAACTTGTTGTGAGGCACAGAGTAGGATCATGTTCTTAGGCACAGAGTAGGAACTTGTTCTTGGGCACAGAGTTGGAATTTGTTGTGAGGCACAGAGTAAGAACTTGTTCTTGGGCACAGAGTAGGAACTTGTTGTGAGGCACAGAGTAGGAACTTGTTGTGAGGCACAGAGTAGGAACTTGTTCTTGGGCACAGAGTTGGAATTTGTTGTGAGGCACAGAGTAAGAACTTGTTCTTGGGCACAGAGTAGGAACTTGTTGTGAGTCACAGAGTAGGAACTTGTTCTTATGCACAGAGTGGGAACGTTTTCTTATGCACAGAGTGGGAACGTTTTATTATGCACAGAGTAGTAATGTGTTCTGGAATTTACTAATTAGACCACCAAAACTAAACAGTTTTGTATTAGTTGTTTATTTGTTTGTACATGCATTAACTAGCAGCTGACATGATTCTGGTGTGATTTCAGCCGGAGATCGCATGTTGTGCTCTGATTTAAGTTGCTCTATATAGACCTATACTAACATATGTGTGCGAGTCTTGGACAATCAGCAAACTGGAAAGTGGGAGATTAGAGGCAACAAAGATGTGGTTCTACAGAAGAATGCTGAGAATAACATGGACTGCCAGAAAAACTAATGTAGAGGTGTTGAAATAGTCAAATGTGAAACGGACCTTAATCACCAATATAAGAAAAAGGCAATCTTCTTTTTTTGGCCACTTCCATGAGACAGGCAGGTTTAGTGAACATAGTAAAACAGGCAAGATTGAAGGCACCAGAGAAAGGGCGACAATGTGAGAAAATATTAGACAGTTTGACAACCTGGCACGGCAAGGAAACAATAACGACTTTGATACATAATACTGTGGACAGAGAGCATGGCACCTGATGATGATGATGATATAGACCTAAAATATCCGTTTTCGACATGTTCGAAATACGTACTGTGGTTCTAGATATAACTTAATTGGACTTTGCTGCGCTTCGCGGATGCACAGTCATTGATGTCAAATCTTTTGGACGATAGTGTGTTTCGAGAGGAGATCAAAGTTTCTAGAACATACAAGATGTCGGGTAGCTCTAGCCTCAACAGTTAGATACACAGAAACCTCCGAAATGCGTAGAGTCATTGTAGCAAATAAAACGGCGACTCAACTCATTTCCATTTTCTGGACTACATCCTGCTGGAAATCTAGTTGTACCATTGTCCTGCTACAAGAGATCCTGTGGGAGTTTGAGAATGAACGCTGAAGAAGAAGAAGACACACAGATAATCTGGGAAAGTAAAAGCCGTCGGCGTACGACATTTGTCACAACAAATACCTCCCACATACACCAAGCTGTTTCATAAAATGTTGCATAAGTGTAACATAAAATGTATTTTTGCTGCATTTTTGGATAGAGCACCATGACATTTTCATTCCTGATTAGTAGCCAGTATCACGGGACTGTACAACTAACGCATACGTGCTCGTCCCACATCAGACTGTTAACTAACACCTACATGTTCACCTCCACATCAACTATATATAGAGCCTATATATATTCACAATTGATACCGTACCCTATTCAGGACGTAGCCACCAACCCAGCATGTGTTGACTGTAGTGATTTTCTAGGCAATATAAATACGTTCAGTAGTTTGTCATTGCTTTCTGAACGGCGCGGATGCACAGTTGTCTGTGGCCGGGGATCGACCTCGGTACCGTGGTCGTTACAAACGCCCTCTATGCCAAAGAGCCGGACATATTATATATAGCTTATATATATATATATATATATATATATATATATATATATATATATATATATATATATATATATATATATATATATATATATATATAATATATATATACACACACACACACACATATATATATATATACATATATATATATATATATATATACACACACACGCGCGCTGAGTTTCCAGTCAGGGTTTGTGTTTACTTTGAATCGTTCCTGAAAGTACACCCCCTCCCCCCCCTTTCTCCCTTTCCACTCTCATTTATTCCCTTCTCTACAACAACTACATTGCTGATTTCAACCGCCTCTCTCTGTAACACTCTAGCGTGTCCATGCACGGCCGTCAATAATATACAAGCTACTGGGAAATCAAGTCTGCTTAATGACTCAGTTGACTATTCCCGCGAATTATGTTGGTCGCTAGGGTTATACTTTGTGTGACAGCCAATGAAAATCAAGGCAATAGTCGAATGAGATTGTAGAAGTGATAATTTCCCTATAGTCAATAGGTCTGTCTTAGTTTTTACAATACATTTGACCAAAGATGTTTTCCTACCAGTTCCTGTAATCTCTTTATTCCCCACATAACCTCTTCTTCTTCTTCTTTTTTTTTTCTTTTTTTTTTTTTATACCTCTGACGGGTATTGAACCTGGTCTGTTCTAGCAGCACCGAATCGCTTTGCAACACAAGTAAACAGGTTTTCCGTACTTGACCGTTAAAAGAGATTAGGTGCTGCTAGAACAGACCTGGTACAATTCCCGTCAGTTGTAAGAATTATTTTCATTTTATCCTCATGCTTCCTACTTGAATTTACTTGTTGTTTTTGCTGCTTTTCTTAGATATCGTATTTGACACGTAGTAAGCTTTCTCTCTTCTTTAGTTAGTGTCCATGTCTAACACTCATAACGCAATGTTGGTATACAGATGGGGAATTTTAAAAAGGAACAACACACTGCAGTCATTTCTGAAAGAAGGTTCGCTGCACTATTTGTGTTGTACGTATATAAGCTATCACAACCGTATCATATACTACAATTAAATGTATGTTTGGAACTATCTATAACTATTCTGTCGATTTCTGACTCTCTCACTATGTCAACGACTGTCAAGAATTCAGATACGCCACTCCCACCACCCTCTAAAACAAACAACAACAACATTACGTCAATATATTTACATCCTGCACAATTAATTTAGCAGGAAAAGAGCCAAGAAACATGCATATTTAACATTTTGTAGAGAAATATTTCACATAATTTAATTGGTGTATAAAACAGTATTGTCGACATCAACTTTTTCTAGACATTTCTCTTCTCCCCCCCCCCCACAATCTCTACTTGTCCAACCCTTTTTTTACAGACCTCCTCACAGACCTCCAAAATGTGTTCCCTCAAGTTACGACGCGACTATGAGCTTGCTGAACGGCACTGGATCAAATCCCGTTATATTTATTTATTTACTCTAGATAATTGTGCCCCAAGGTGGGGCTTCTTACAGTGATGGGTCACGAACATGTTATGTATGAAGGTGTGGGAAGGCAGAGAGGCAGAGTGAGAGAAAGAGAGAGAGAGATAGCGGCAATCGGTGTCCTCCAGTTACGAAATGAGAAGTAAATAGTGGAAGGGATTTGAGAAAGAAGAAAATCAATATGAAATTAAAGAGATATTGACGAGCGATGTCCCGAGCAAGATGAGCTTGTGCGAGGGTGGTATTTCTACAATCGAACTTAGTAACCACGAAACGTGTTTTTGATTGTCACTGTCTTGATGATAGTGTCTACTACACAGAAATCACGAACCCGAGAATGGAGACTTGGAGTATAACCTATGAACATTATCCTTTGGTTCAATGATAGTGTCTACTACACAGAAAACACGAACCCGAGAATGGAGTATAACCTATGAACAATATCCTTTGGTTCAATAATAGTGTCTGCTACACAGAAATCACGAACCCGAGAATGGAGACTTGGAGTATAACCTATGATGGAGACTTGGAGTATAACCTATGATGGAGACTTGGAGTATAACCTATGAACAATATCCTTTGGTTCAATGATAGTGTCTACTACACAGAAATCACGAACCCGAGAATGGAGTATAACCTATGAACAATACCGTTTAATAATAATCAGATTAAAGTGCCGTCTAATCGACTAAGATGGTCGCAGTGAACGTGCAACTTCTCTAGACTCGGATGTTATATCATTAATGGGTTATATGTTGTACATCTCCTGATACTGTCCTCCAACTTATATTACTGTCTTCCTCTGTTAAACCATTTAATGTTTTTTTTAAAATAATAAAATAATGTTTACTGAATAGTTTAAGTGTATTAGGCTAATGTATGCATGTTATGTAAGAAAATAATGTAAAAGTTATATTAGGTATTTGAAATACACAACATCAAGAAATGGACAGGACAATATTTTTTCTTCACTCTTCCGCATTGTTGAAGATAGAAATCGCTGGAGGGCTCTGTGTGCTGAAGCATCCAATGTGGTACCCTGTACGACCCTGGCGGGTTACGGGTTTATTCATTAATTCATTTATTAGGTATTAGGTATATTGATTATCCTCTTTACACACCAGACAAGTCCATAGGTGCTGAGATCTCCGCTTTAGTAAATCAATCAGTGTATAGCGGCTGATGGTTCCGGTTCTATGTTAGTTCACTGCTCTTTTTAATCTTTTAATCTTTAGGTGTTCTGAACGGGCAACCTCTATCCTCACGTCCTGTTTCGTGCATTCTCGATATTGACTCATGCTCATAATCATCTGATCGTTCAGGTGCACGAAAAGCAATGAGTATGTCTAATCAGTCATAGGCTGACCATCTTTTATTATGGCGAGGCTGGCTAGCTGGTCGGCCCGTTCGTTTCCTTCCTCGCCCGCGTGTCCGAGTCGAAAGATAAACGTGAGTTTTCGCAGTGAGACCCCTATTTTAGCTTCCTCTAATGACTCCACCCATCTCCTACGTACATCACCTGTTTTCACTTTCTGAAACATATTCATTGAGTCACTTAGTATGCATATAGTTTCATAAGTTTCTACGTTACGGCAAATACTTCCATTTTTACACTGTTTGTTGTTGCGATAATGACTTCAATTAGTTAGTCGTTGGATCATCGTCAATGCAGTACGGACATGTCCATATGTGCTCATATCTCTCCTTGAGTGTAGCCGCCATTACACTTTGGCTGAATGTCCCAGTACGCAGTTAATTGACCACAATTCTTTCTTGCCCACGAAACCGCTACTTTCTAGCGACACCACATTTCAAACCAAATTCCTTTATTCTAGTATAAATAACCCAAATATCGGAGGATGTCCGACAAAAAGGAAGTGCCGCGGTAACCAGACAAATAGAGGTAAATGCAAGTAAGGTAAATAGTTTACTAGAAAACTATCAATATAAAATAATAAAATATAGGAAATAACAATAAAACAAAGAACAAATACAATTGTCAACGTGTCGGTCGAATTGCGACCTTTATCATGACAGCAAAAACAGTTAAGAAAACAAAACCATAACGAATTTAACCAAAATGGCTGGGAGAATGATTTCTCTCACCAGAAAATCATCACCCAGTGAGAAATCCAGCCGACCAATTAGCTATACATATTGTACACATTCCCTAGCTTTTGCTATACACATTGTACACATTCCCTAGCTATTGCTATACACATTGTACACATTCCTTAGCTTTTGCTATACACATTGTACACATTCCCTAGCTATTGCTATACACATTGTACACATTCCTTAGCTTTTGCTATACACATTGTACACATTCCCTAGCTATTGCTATACACATTGTACACATTCCCTAGCTATTGCTATACACATTGTACACATTCCCTAGCTATTGCTATACACATTGTACACATTCCCTAGCTATTGCTATACACATTGTACACATTCCCTAGCTATTGCTATACACATTGTACACATTCCCTAGCTATTGCTATACACATTGTACACATTCCCTAGCTATTGCTATACACATTGTACACATTCCCTAGCTATTGCTATACACATTCCCTAGCTATTGCTATACACATTGTACTGATTCCCTACCTATTGCTATACACATTGTACACGTTCCCTAGCTATTGCTGTACACATTGTACTCATTCCCTCAATCAATCAAGTGCCATGCCGAATGTCGTAGGCGATCATGTTTCTCCACGACTCTCTGTCTCTTGTGTTGTCAATAAGTTCGGTTGGTGAGCTTCTTCCATGTCATAATACAAGTCCATCTAGTAAGTCCATTTATGCTATGAATTGCGTTCTGTAAATACACTTTAGTGGTGTAATACACACGTCATGTGGTATTTAGAACATTTTTACCACAAATAGTGAGATGAGATTTGGTTAGTAGTACCTGTACAACCTTTGTACTTCATCTAAATCTGGTCATATACTATAATTCTAGTTGTAGACTAGTCTTTATGACGTCAATCAGTGTAGGCAATACGTTCTCAGAATTTGACGTAGAAATCCAATCGATGAGAATAAAAGACATTCCATCAGTTGTATGCCCCCTTGTTTCCAATGTTGAACTGTTGACAAATCTATTCCTGTAATGTAATTTGTAGATTTCTGTCTTCTAGAACTAGCAACCAGCGTCCGCTGTCGATGTCGTCGAATTTTCTCTCTATCTCTCTCTCTCTCTCTCGCTCTCGTTCTGTCTTTAATCTCCCATCTGTTATGTTATTGGATACGTTGTTTGGTTACTGAAATAACTACATTCTTTTCTTATCTTTGACTATAATAAACCTTCCTTCTTTATATCTAATCAATGGCCTCGCGGGTTAGCACGTGAGTGCCTGAGGTCAATGGAGTAAATCTATACAAGACAAAAATTGTGTGTGTGGGGGGAGGGGGGCCCCAAAGGTAGTTGACGACGTTTTAGGCCATTTTCTAGCAGTACTGTTTGTTTCTAAGCGTGTAGGCGTTACCTTTCCATTTGAAGTAATCAACAGCCGAGATGTGGTTAGTGCGCACGGCAAAGGAAAATTTTGGATGGTCTCATAGTTCACGTGAAATTTTGATGGTCTCATAGTTCACGTGAAATTTTGGATGGTCTCATAGTTCTCGTGAAATTTTGATGGTCTCATAGTTCACGTGAAATTTTGGATGGTCTCATAGTTCACGTGAAATTTTGATGGTCTCATAGTTCACGTGAAATTTTGGATGGTCTCATAGTTCACGTGAAATTTTGATGGTCTCATAGTTCACGTGAAATTTTGATGGTCTCATAGTCCAATGGGAATTTGAAACCGGTCTACTTTCTGATCGTGTGCAAAAACGCAAAAGCCATCAGCATGGACGAAAAAAGACTATCCGTGCTACATAGAGCACTTTTGATATTTATACAGGTTTCATGAACAATACATCAACAAAAAAGTATGAAATAAACATCCTCAGCGATGGAATTATTCAAAATAATTCTGAGATTTCCACTGGAATACAAAAAAATACTAATATGGAGAAACTATAGAAGATTAACATCAATAGTTTACTTATCTCCATCAAACAATGTAATACACTCCACTATGACTACATACTCCACTATGACTACATACTCCACTATGACTACATACTCCACTATGACTACATACTCCACTATGACTACATACTCCACTATGACTACATACTCCACTATGACTACATACTCCACTATGACTACATACTCCACTATGACTACATACTCCACTATGACTACATAGGTATTAATTGAACATATATAGACATCTCTCTTACAGTTGATAAAACAGACTAAAGTCTGTCTATAAATTAAGTTAACAATTTTGTTGCAAAGTTAATACCACCCCCCTCCCCCGGTTAGCAATTCATTGGCGCCCTCCTTTTCCCCAGTTTAATTTTGTTGTGACCTCATCCCAAACAAATATTTCAGCAGAAAACGTACTATATAAATTCATTGTGATTTCGCTACAAATTTTTTATATTTTTGATGTCAAATGCAAACACATTAATAAATGAATAAAACACTTTTGTTTGACGTCAATTTTTGTCCCCTCCACCATTTTTTGTCAACAACTCCAACCTTTTGTCCCCCCCCCCCCAAATAAAATCTTGTCCACACAGTAGAAGAACAGATTACCTCCTCCCTCCAACTGACCCGAAACATATGTAACAGTTATGGGGAACAAAAACCCGTTCAATTGTTATCAATTATTGTCATTTTACTGCATACAACTGTAGTATATGCTATAGACAACATTCATGTCTACCGTACCACTAGTAAATTGAATATGAGAACTAGTGCCTAGTGTTATTCTTTACGGTGATCAGAATTGTGTTAATTACATTCAAGAAATACGGGAACTGTAAGAATATAATTGGCTAGTACATGGGTATATGATACCGTCGTCATGATATAGATGACATTGCAACAGAATGAATTAGGAACCCATTTGTGACGCTTTTCATTATTATTGGGATTTCGGTTGGTCACGCTTTATATACTCGGAGTCTCCTTGGTTATTTTTGGTATGTGATTCCAAGTGTGTAAATAGTGACCAACATAAAACCAAGCAATAATGTATTTTCTTCTTTCTTCTTCTGCGTTCGTTCTCAATCTCCTGCAGATTAGCAGGATGTAGTCCGGAGAACGGAATGCGGCGTATCATGGTTTACAGCATTGCTGCGATATCTGCGCCTTTCGGCCTGACATATCCGACTTCAGCATGGCTTTGAGTCACTGACTCTATATGGGATGGGACAGCCAACTGCATCCCATAACCTCCTTAATCGCCTCTTACGACATGCATGGAAGGTAAACAGTGTTGCTATTATTTGCTTCCCTTTTGGGCCCGGAACACACGTGCGATAATGCATTTTTAAATGTAACGAATGGGGCACTAATTAATTGTGTTAGAAGGTCTTTATTGAATGATGTACTGACGAATTGTGTTAGAAGGTCTTTATTCAATGATGTACTGGCGAATTGTGTTAGAAGGTCTTTATTGAATAATGTACTGGCGAATTGTGTTAGAAGGTCTTTATTCAATGATGTACTGGCGAATTGTGTTAGAAGGTCTTTATTCAATGATGTACTGACGAATTGTGTTAGAAGGTCTTTATTCAATGATGTACTGGCGAATTGTGTTAGAAGGTCTTTATTCAATGATGTACTGGCGAACTGTGTTAGAAGGTCTTTATTCAATGATGTACTGGCGAATTGTGTTAGAAGGTCTTTATTGAATAATGTACTGGCGAATTGTGTTAGAAGGTCTTTATTCAATGATGTACTGGCGAATTGTGTTAGAAGGTCTTTATTGAATAATGTACTGGCGAATTGTGTTAGAAGGTCTTTATTCAATGATGTACTGGCGAACTGTGTTAGAAGGTCTTTATTCAATGATGTACTGGCGAACTGTGTTAGAAGGTCTTTATTCAATGATGTACTGGCGAATTGTGTTAGAAGGTCTTTAATCAATGATGTACTGGCGAATTGTGTTAGAAGGTCTTTATTCAATGATGTACTGGCGAACTGTGTTAGAAGGTCTTTATTCAATGATGTACTGGCGAATTGTGTTAGAAGGTCTTTATTGAATAATGTACTGTCGAATTGTGTTAGAAGGTCTTTATTCAATGATGTACTGGCGAATTGTGTTAGAAGGTCTTTATTGAATAATGTACTGGCGAATTGTGTTAGAAGGTCTTTATTCAATGATGTACTGGCGAATTGTGTTAGAAGGTCTTTATTGAATAATGTACTGGCGAATTGTGTTAGAAGGTCTTTATTCAATGATGTACTGGCGAATTGTGTTAGAAGGTCTTTATTGAATAATGTACTGACGAATTGTGTTAGAAGGTCTTTATTGAATAATGTACTGACGAATTGTGTTAGAAGGTCTTTATTCAATGATGTACTGGCGAATTGTGTTAGAAGGTCTTTATTGAATGATGTACTGACGAATTGTGTTAGAAGGTCTTTATTGAATAATGTACTGACGAATTGTGTTAGAAGGTCTTTATTGAATAATGTACTGGCGAATTGTGTTAGAAGGTCTTTATTGAATAATGTACTGACGAATTGTGTTAGAAGGTCTTTATTCAATGATGTACTGGCGAATTGTGTTAGAAGGTCTTTATTGAATGATGTACTGACGAATTCTGTTAGAAGGTCTTTATTGAATAATGTACTGACGAATTGTGTTAGAAGGTCTTTATTGAATAATGTACTGGCGAATTGTGTTAGAAGGTCTTTATTGAATAATGTACTGACGAATTGTGTTAGAAGGTCTTTATTCAATGATGTACTGGCGAATTGTGTTAGAAGGTCTTTATTGAATAATGTACTGGCGAATTGTGTTAGAAGGTCTTTATTGAATAATGTACTGACGAATTGTGTTAGAAGGTCTTTATTGAATAATGTACTGGCGAATTGTGTTAGAAGGTCTTTATTGAATAATGTACTGACGAATTGTGTTAGAAGGTCTTTATTGAATAATGTACTGGCGAATTGTGTTAGAAGGTCTTTATTGAATAATGTACTGGCGAATTGTGTTAGAAGGTCTTTATTCAATGATGTACTGGCGAATTGTGTTAGAAGGTCTTTATTGAATAATGTACTGGCGAATTGTGTTAGAAGGTCTTTATTCAATGATGTACTGGCGAATTGTGTTAGAAGGTCTTTATTGAATAATGTACTGACGAATTGTGTTAGAAGGTCTTTATTGAATAATGTACTGACGAATTGTGTTAGAAGGTCTTTATTCAATGATGTACTGGCGAATTGTGTTAGAAGGTCTTTATTGAATGATGTACTGACGAATTGTGTTAGAAGGTCTTTATTGAATAATGTACTGGCGAATTGTGTTAGAAGGTCTTTATTGAATAATGTACTGGCGAATTGTGATAATTGTTCTTTTATATTACAGGGGTCCATTCAGCGTGGTTAGAAGATGCTTGCATCGGGAGACACAGCAACAGTTCGCCGTCAAGATAGTCGATGTCTCCAAGTTCACGTCTAGCCCAGGTCTTACCGTTGAAGGTAAGTTAATTGTGCTACGGTCACACCAATAAGTGTTTAATATGACAATCAATATAAGGTAACTGCGTGAAACGTAACAACAATTGTACTTACGTCAAACGCAGGTTTTTATAATAGTTTCACTCAGCCAAGACGGACTATCACTGAAACTAATGGGTAATGATGTGCACACAAGAAGACATACAAATCACAATACACAAAACATATTCAACGTTTCAACCAGAAGGTCTTCATCAAGATGAGCACAAAATACAAAAAAGACGACGAATGGAAAAATATTAGAACACACAAACGTTTCCAACGGAAATATGGAAATCAGATGCCGGAAGGACAGGAGGTACATAAAAACGTAAATATATGGGAAAACAAAACGAACACAAAAAATGACGTAAATAACGGAACAAAATCAATAAAGACAAAGAACACACCAACCCAGTACTAGTACAATTCCGAGTGGTCGGAATTGAGTCCAAAAGACCTGAGGGTACCCAATTCAAAAATAAGATAATTGTCTACAGCGTACCTAGATCTATCATCGGTGGTGCAGGATCTGATGGCAGTGACCTGAATATCAAGAGCACCATGATGACTATCGCCGTTGAAGTGTGTGGCCACATGAGTAGGTGTTCTGTGATTGATGGCATGAAGATGGTTATAAAGCGATCGATCTTGTCTAGTAATAGTTTGGTGTGTTCTTTGTCGTTATTCATTTTGTACCGTCATTTACGTCATTTTTTTGTTATTAGGTTTCCATATATATTTACGTTATTTATGTACTACTTCCTGTTCTTCAGGCATCTGATTTCCATATTTCCGTTGGATACGTTTGTGTGTTCTGATAATTTCCATTCGTCGTCTTTTGGTGTTTTGTGCTCATCTTAATAAAGACCTTTTGGTTGAAACGTTGAATATGTGTTACCTGTGATTTACCTGCTTTTCAAATCAATCTATACACATATACCTAGGGGCTTGTGTATTGTTAAATATAATTGTCTGCAAACAAGGTGCAAAAGTGACACATTAATGCGAGAGCTGTAACAGGTACAAACTACAGACATGGCTCATAATTGTGGAATACAAATACGAAAAACGATATACAAACAAAAATAATCATAACTGAGTGAGCAGGATCTGAAATATTTACAAGGACGAAGTCAACAATGAGGGATAGAGACAGGGACACTTTTAGGGATGAAGTCAATGAGTGAGTGATAGGGAAACTTATAAGGATGAGATCTATTAGTGAGTGATACTATCACTGATAGGGACACTTAGATTAAGCCAATGCGAGAGTGCTAAGGTTAATAACACTTATAGGGACAAAGATAATAATGAGGTATGGGGACAAGAACGATTGCAAAGAAAGAAAGTAATCCACAGTAAGTAATTCAGCAAGAACCTATTTCAGAAATAAAAACACGAGAAAAAGAAACAAACACGTTTCAGAAACAAAATAGTTTCAAGAAGCGAAATAAGATTTGTGTTCAAGGGGAAACAACTGACCAAAATATATGTTGTAGATATATCATTATTATTCCCCTTTGCGCCGCTATTAGCGTTTTAACCTCATATTATTGTTTATTTCATTGTTTGTAAATATCTATATCTGATGTAAAAACAAACTGAAACGGTCTTCAAAGATACTATGACAATCAATACAAGGTAACTGCGTGAAACGTAACAACAATTAGACTTATGTAAAGCACAGGTTTATATATCGTCTCAATGGGACACCATAGACTATAACAAAAACTAGTGGGTAATGATGGGCAATGATGAGCACACAAGAATCATAAAAATTACAATACACAAATCATATTCAACGTTTCAACCAAAAGGTCTTTATCAAGACACAAACAAAACATTAAAAGACGACGAATATTGTAATTTTGTATTGTAATATTGTGTATTGTAATTTTTATGATTCTTGTGTGCTCATCATTGCCCATCATTACCCACTAGTTTTTGTTATAGTCTATGGTGTCCCATTGAGACGATATATAAACCTGTGATTTACGTAAGTTCAATGATACTATAATTGTGACTGCTATCATTATCTGTTTAATTGTTGCAATGCTCAACACTTTAAACACATATGGACAAAATGAAATCATTTTTATGACTTGTGATTATTACCTTTGCCAGGTACACAATTTCTATCAAAGACCTGATCTGTGTGTGTGTGTGCGCGCGCGAAGGCGCGTGCGCGTAGTTGGATATTATGGACATTTGTGGACAATTCTCAATAGATGTTTTCCCTCCAAAATACATACATGTACCTCAGGAACATTCCTTTGTAATACTTCTTGATTCTTGATTAGGAACAATCGTCACATCACTGGGGGCATTCCTATATATGCTCTGCTTGCCGTTCCGTCAGCCATCTAAAAGTGTATAAGCTCAGTGTCCCAGTCAGTTGCTGATTACTCGTTATTCTGATCTTTCCGGAGAGGGAGCACTTTCTCCCATCGCCTCTAGTCACTCCCATTTCTATCATTCTCTAAATATGTACATTGTCACGTTCGACTTCCTCCTCGTCTTCTCGTAGGGTATTCATGACTGCTCTAATTAATTCAGTCATGTCTCTTCTTATCTCGGTACAGTTCACCAAGGCTTTACCAACCAACGCATCGGATCTTTTGTTTCCCCTGTGATTTGTATGTGAAGTCATATATCACATACAAATAGTTAGTGGCCACACAGTGCTAGAGGAGTATCAATAAATATTACTAATTTTCTTATATTTCTTTCTCTTGGGCATATCCATCCGATTTTCTGTAATGATTTCTAAGATAGATTTACAGATATAAAAATTATCTAAAGATTGTTAGGCTGAGTTTGGTACGGAACAAGATATAAAATTAGAGGTTATTGTTTTGTATCCCTGTCCCGTTATGTGAATATTTTCCTTGGCTATTAGTTTATGTTTATCATTTATTAATTTAAATATAAATTTATTTAGGAGTAGGGTACTAACTCCTAACCCTAAAAATGACTATTTAAACTAATTATTGATTAATTATTGATATAATATTTAAATGAATTAATCCTAACATAAGCAGGAAGGCATGGGTTGCAAACAAGAAACAAAATAGATATAAACATAAATAAAGATGTAGAGATATATCTAAAGATATAAAGATTTAAAAATGTAATTCTGTGGACAACCAAGTTGTTCAATAACTTGATCAATGTTTATATCGTACGCTTCAGGAGTCGGAGAGCATCATCCTGTGGGTTGATGTTTCAGACATTAACCAAGTTTCGCAACCACTACTTCTATTTCCATTTTCATGCTTGATGTGGTACAGAGGATTTCTCAAGTACATTCTCGCAATTCTTGTAGTTCAACAAAGCTCTATCCGCACTTATTTATGTTTCTGTTGACCGAGCTATCTATGTAGTGATTGTGTTCTACAGTTTTGAGTGTAACCGGTGACATTCTTCCATCGTTGCCTCTGTCTTGATATCAATCCATTTCCTAGATCGGTGGTTCTCAGCCTTCCTAATACCGCGACCTTTGAATACAGTACCTCATGTTGTGGTGACCCCCTAACCATAAAATAGTTTTCGTTGTTACTCCATAATATGTGCTTTCCGATGGTCATAGGCTACCCCTGTCAAGAGCTCTTAGACCCCAAAGGGTTCGAAATCCCCCCCCCCCCACGGTTGAGAACCGCTACTCTAAATGCTTTTTTCTGAGTTGTATGATTACATTTATCAAAGACATTTTCTCTGTCAACCATCACCCATCCACAGCCTTTCTCTACTTCTTCCAATTGACATACTGTGAGGAACGTGTAATTGCAAAAGGCTCAAAATGAGTAGATGAGTTACTTTATTGTACTCAGGTTATTGCATATGTTCTCCTCCCCTCTCATCGAATCGGCACATCGCCTGCCGAGAGTACCACCAATAGCACATAATTCAAGTGATAATCCCCAGGGTGCTCCTAAAAATCCGCTTTATAAACAAAACGTCGCGATTAGGATTCGAATCTGCGACCTATTAAACACAAAGTGAACATCTTAACCTCTACACCAAGGAGATCAACCTATTATCCACGCGTGAATCGTTTTTCCATTGGTGGGAAAACTAGGAGTTTGTGTAGGAGAAGATTGTCATGTTTGACTGCATCTACAATATAATTTGTTTGTGTCATTTGATGTTGTACTGCAAATTGGACTGATCTATCAAGTATCTCATGGTTGTGTTCAATGTAACAATCCGTGTTCCATGTAACAATCCGTGTTCCATGTAACAATCCGTGTTCCATGTAACAATCCGTGTTCCATGTAACAATCCGTGTTCCATGTAACAATCAGCTGCTAGTTGATGGACATGTAACAAGGCCGTCTTCTGATGAACAACTCTCATCACTTCGCCTACACAGTTAAGTATTTACCTCCTGCGAGTCGAAAGCTTCTTGTCAAAGAAGCACATCGCAGAGAGGTGGACTTTCCGATAATGATATAGTTCTGAAGATGCGTACTTTTATTGCAAGAAAGCGAAAACGAGTTGCTAGTGGTTTCATTGTTGTCAAAACAGAGACTAAGAACTGCGCAATCAAGTAATTTAAATCAATTTAACAATTTAACAATTTAACAATTTAACAATTTAACAATTTGACAATTTAACAATTTGACAATTTAACAATTTAACAATTTGACAATTTGACAATTTGACAATTTAACAATTTAACAATTTAACAATTTAACAAAAAAATATTTTTCCTAAGAGCAGAGATAGGTTGTATTTTTTAATTTAAAAAAAAATACCCGCCTTGACGTAGATAAAAGAACCCAAAAGAATACTTGCATGATTGTAAGGTTAAAATATCAGTCTGAAACTAATTTCTTTGTTGATGTCTAGAACAATTTCCTTGTTGTCTACAACAATCGACTTAACTTGGTTCGTGCTATTGATTAGAGCTTGACTTGACTTTCTTATCTTGTAGATTTGAAGAGAGAGGCCACAATATGTCACATGCTGAAACACCCTCATATAGTGGAACTGCTTGAGACGTACAGCTCCGACATGATGTTGTACATGGTCTTTGAATAGTGAGTACATTCCTCTTATGTTGTCTTTGATCTATCAGTTCTATATCTCTGTTCAGTCATTCTTTGATCTCTCAGTTCTATATCTCTGTTCAGTCATTCTTTGATCTATCAGTTCTATATCTCTGTTCAGTCATTCTTTGATCTCTCAGTTCTATATCTCTGTTCAGTCATTCTTTGATCTATCAGTTCTATATCTCTGTTCAGTCATTCTTTGATCTCTCAGTTCTATATCTCTGTTCAGTCATTCTTTGATCTCTCAGTTCTATATCTCTGTTCAGTCATTCTTTGATCTATTGTTTCCATATCTCTGTTCAGTCATTCTTTGATCTATTGTTTCCATATCTCTGTTCAGTCATTCTTTGATCTATTGTTTCCATATCTCTGTTCAGTCATTCTTTGATCTATTGTTTCCATATCTCTGTTCAGTCATTCTTTGATCTATTGTTTCCATATCTCTGTTCAGTCATTCTTTGATCTATTGTTTCCATATATCTGTTCAGTCATTCTTTGATCTATTGTTTCCATATCTCTGTTCAGTCATTCTTTGATCTATTGTTTCCATATCTCTGTTCAGTCATTCTTTGATCTATTGTTTCCATATCTCTGTTCAGTCATTCTTTGATCTATTGTTTCCATATCTCTGTTCAGTCATTCTTTGATCTATTGTTTCCATATCTCTGTTCAGTCATTCTTTGATCTATTGTTTCCATATCTCTGTTCAGTCATTCTTTGATCTATTGTTTCCATATCTCTGTTCAGTCATTCTTTGATCTATTGTTTCCATATCTCTGTTCAGTCATTCTTTGATCTATTGTTTCCATATATCTGTTCAGTCATTCTTTGATCTATTGTTTCCATATCTCTGTTCAGTCATTCTTTGATCTATTGTTTCCATATCTCTGTTCAGTCATTCTTTGATCTATTGTTTCCATATCTCTGTTCAGTCATTCTTTGATCTATTGTTTCCATATCTCTGTTCAGTCATTCTTTGATCTATTGTTTCCATATCTCTGTTCAGTCATTCTTTGATCTATTGTTTCCATATCTCTGTTCAGGCATTCTTTGATCTATTGTTTCCATATCTCTGTTCAGTCATTCTTTGATCTATTGTTTCCATATCTCTGTTCAGTCATTCTTTGATCTATTGTTTCCATATCTCTGTTCAGTCATTCTTTGATCTATTGTTTCCATATCTCTGTTCAGTCATTCTTTGATCTATTGTTTCCATATCTCTGTTCAGTCATTCTTTGATCTATTGTTTCCATTTCTCTGTTCAGTCATTCTTTGATCTATTGTTTCCATATCTCTGTTCAGTCATTCTTTGATCTATTGTTTCCATATCTCTGTTCAGTCATTCTTTGATCTATTGTTTCCATATCTCTGTTCAGTCATTCTTTGATCTATTGTTTCCATATCTCTGTTCAGTCATTCTTTGATCTATCAATTCTCTATATCTGTACAGTCATTCTTTGATCTATCAATTCTCTATATCTCTTCAGTCATTCTTTGATCTATTGTTTCCATTTCTCTGTTCAGTCATTCTTTGATCTATCAATTCTCTATATCTGTTCAGTCATTCTTTGATCTATCATTTCTCTATATCTGTTCAGTCATTCTTTGATCTCTCAATTCTCTATATCTCTTCAGTCATTCTTTGATCTATTGTTTCCATTTCTCTGTTCAGTCATTCTTTGATCTATTGTTTCCATATATCTGTTCAGTCATTCTTTGATCTATTGTTTCCATATCTCTGTTCAGTCATTCTTTGATCTATTGTTTCCATATCTCTGTTCAGTCATTCTTTGATCTATTGTTTCCATATCTCTGTTCAGTCATTCTGTGATCTATTGTTTCCATATCTCTGTTCAGTCATTCTTTGATCTATCAATTCTCTATATCTGTACAGTCATTCTTTGATCTATCAATTCTCTATATCTCTTCAGTCATTCTTTGATCTATTGTTTCCATTTCTCTGTTCAGTCATTCTTTGATCTATCAATTCTCTATATCTGTTCAGTCATTCTTTGATCTATCATTTCTCTATATCTGTTCAGTCATTCTTTGATCTCTCAATTCTCTATATCTCTTCAGTCATTCTTTGATCTATTGTTTCCATTTCTCTGTTCAGTCATTCTTTGATCTATTGTTTCCATATCTCTGTTCAGTCATTCTTTGATCTCTCTGTTCTATATCTCTGTTCAGTCATTCTTTGATCTATCAATTCTCTATATCTGTTCAGTCATTCTTTGATCTATCAATTCTCTATATCTGTTCAGTCATTCTTTGATCTATCAATTCTCTATATCTGTTCAGTCATTCTTTGATCTATCAATTCTCTATATCTGTTCAGTCATTCTTTGATCTATCATTTCTCTATATCTGTTCAGTCATTCTTTGATCTATCATTTCTCTATATCTGTTCAGTCATTCTTTGATCTATCAATTCTCTATATCTCTGTTCAGTCATTCTTTGATCTCTCAGTTCTATATCTCTGTTCAGTCATTCTTTGATCTATCAATTCTCTATATCTGTTCAGTCATTCTTTCAATGTGAATACCATTTCTTAACTTTTTCGTCACTTTCGATTTTATGTTCTAAAAACTTTTAAAAAGAATTACTTTTGAAAACTATCACATAACTTTCATTTCTTTCAAATATCACACATCTTTATAAATACCGCACATTCCCCTCCATCCATTTCTTCAAACAACTCATCTCCAGTTTTCTCATTTCTCCCAAATCTTTCACATCTAATCACTTATTCTCCAATCTATTCACATCTCTAAAACTCTCATCTCGCATCTTCTTTATCTCTTTCACCCCCACCCTTCTCGAGATGGTCTGTATTCCGTTTACCTAAACTGTATTTTATTCTAACCCTCCCATCACTTTCGGTACATAATTTGTCAACGAAACGTCCAACTGTGCTGCCGATAAATTGTATTAGCCAATCTCAGTTGTTGTGGATATTTAATTTACTTGCTGTCATGAGTCCAAGTTATTGACGTGTCCTTCTGGACCAAACACGCAACACTTGGGCTGGTCAGACACATTATCCAGAGAGTGTTAAGCTGAGTTTGGTGCGGAACATTGAGAGCAGATAACCCAAGATTATGTTATGTCACTTACTAACAGATTATTTCTTAGTCTAGTGGTAATGTCCCCTACATTATTCATGTACTGCCTACATTGATTTCTACTTGTCGCTTGGCATCTCAAATATATTGTATTAATTCACGCAATTGATGTTGTCTACTTTATCTGTGATCAGATACTATGCATCTAGTAGAGGGACGGGAAACCTCTGGCCAACTGGCCATATATGACCCGCGGTATTTTTTCGTTTGGCCCACCGAAGGCAACCGCGGCTAGACTAAAAATTCAATACATCTACAATTGTGTTCCATTCTTCATTACATTTATATTGAGTGAATCATAATAAAAACGTACATAATTATTGTCTCATTGTGGTTGAATAGGTCGAGTTATTCGAGTTTAAAACGATATTGGAATTCAAGTATAGACAAAATATGTCTTTGATTCTTGCCACGAAATATGTGTACGTGCAGAATTGTTAAGCATCACGACAAAAATAACTATCGTTTCTGATCGATATATGATCAAATCCGATATTTTTAATTAGTGGCAGAAGCTAGAAATTTACCTCTTGGTTTCAAAATGTCATCACGGACTAAAAGTTGGTCACGCATGTGGTTGCATCATCTGTGGGTCTTACTAATGGCCCACTAGACAAACCACCCATGCAACAGAAAACCTTAATGGATGACATGCCGTTATATTGAGGTTATCTTCTTAGAGAAGCTTCATGGCACGTCACCTATACAATTGTGCGTTTATTTTGCTGTTGAAATGTGTTTCATGTTTACCTGAATATATATGTATGCAGCCTCTGTGGTTAGGAGGGAGCCAGAGATGTACTATGCAGCACTGGGGAGGAGGAAACTGACAGCACTTTTTTTTCCTATGGCTTAGACCCATCATAGAGGCACAGTGACTCAGGACGTGACAATACTTTTGACTTTAACATTTGGTTGCATGTCTGGAGCAATAGAGAAGTTCGGCATAACCAGTAGTCAATTGGTGGCGGGGAATGAGTACAGTGAACCCTATCTTGGCTACAGTGGCCGGGAGCAGTGCAGAGGTTGAAACCTACCTTCCTGAGTGGTGTGACTGTGATAGTTATTCTCTGGCTCTGTGCCGGGGTGGGCCGAAAATCCACGTACTTCCCAGCAATATAATGCCAATTACTGCCCATGGATCGCTGGATCAGCAACCAACTAGAAGTTGGATGACTACTCATGGATCGCTGGATCAGCAACCAACTAGAAGTTGGATGACTACTCATGGATCGCTGGATCAGCAACCAACTAGAAGTTGGATGACTACTCATGGATCGCTGGATCAGTAACCAACTAGAAGTTGGATGACTACTCATGGATCGCTGGATCAGCAACCAACTACAAGTTGGATGACTACTCATGGATCGCTGGATCAGCAACCAACTAGAAGTTGGATGACTACTCATGGATCGCTGGATCAACAACCAACTAGAAGTTGGATGACTACTGATGGATCGCTGGATCAGCAACTACCTAGAAGTTGGATGACTACTCATGGATCGCTGGATCAGCAACCAACTAGAAGTTGGATGACTACTGATGGATCGCTGGATCAGCAACCAACTAGAAGTTGGATGACTACTGATGGATCGCTGGATCAGCAACCAACTAGAAGTTGGATGACTACTCATGGATCGCTGGATCAACAACCAACTAGAAGTTGGATGACTACTCATGGATCGCTGGATCAGCAACCAACTAGAAGTTGGATGACTACTCATGGATCGCTGGATCAGTAACCAACTAGAAGTTGGAGATGACTACTCTTGGGTCGCTGGATCAGCAACCAACTAGAAGTTGGATGACTACTCATGGATCGCTGGATCAGCAACCAACTAGAAGTTGGAGATGACTACTCATGGATCGCTGGATCAGCAACCAACTAGAAGTTGGAGATGACTACTCATGGATCGCTGGATCAGCAACCAACTAGAAGTTGGATGACTACTCATGGATCGCTGGATCAGCAACCAACTAGAAGTTGGAGATGACTATAGTTGAATATTATGCATTTCCCGCTATTGATATTTTACACTTACAAATGGCTGTTAGTACAAAACCGGTTCCTCGTCGTTAATCAAGTCAGTGTTAATGTTTGCCGTTCACAGTATAAATCCATTCATGTTTAGTAAACACCGTTTCAAGTCCAGTTCCACTTGGACCAGAGTTTTGCGACTTCCACGTTAATATATCTTATGATACTAGTCTGAAACCAGTTTGTTTTCTCCTGGGAATTTCCCCCAGATGTTCTTTATTTTGTAAAATACCAAAATATGTACTGTAATGTCAACACGGAACGCCATCTTGGTGCAACCGGAAATCCGTCATTGTAAAGTCGTATATTTACTTGTATATTTCTTATGTGTAGATATAAACGATTAACTGCTGCGTAAATATGTGTCGCCTGTTATATCCACTTTACTCAAACACTTTTACCAACGCCTTGTATTTTTTTAAAAAATGTAGGTTTGTTAGTAAAGTATGGTGCACAAATGACGTTTTGGGATTAATCGTATCGCTTTGCCAGTACTTGATCTCTTTCAGCTAACGAGTACCGCACGCTGAAAGTTGGAGGGTAGTTGTCTGTGATTTCACCCAGTTGAGTTAATTTCAGAAATACAAGAAAATAGGTATCTTAAAATGAAATATTACTTTAGATACTCCTTCTGTGCTTTTTAAAAAAATTCTGTTTTTGAATGTCTGCAGCCTAGTCCATTGTCAATATCATTATTTCTGGTGAAAAAAAAAAAAAGCATCATACGGATTTGAACTAGGTTCGTTCAACTGGCACCTATCGCTTCGCAACATGCTTTCCGCCTTCGACCAATACGCAAACCTAAAAAAAAAATATACTGATATTAGTCAAGACCTTCAACACGTATATTCAGTCTTAGGCTACTATGAATATGATCTGGTATTCGAAGGACGGAGAATATTTACTTTGATGCGAGGCGGATAGGTACCAGCTGAACGAAAGTTTGTTCAAATACTTTCTGACAAAGTAAGACTTAGGTAGGTAAGACCTTTAACTATTAATTGAAACAGTGGGTATTCAGTAACAATGGCTGCTAGGTAGGAACTGAAATATGTATTCACACATATATAGTCATTCATAACCTCTAACACACACACACACGCGCGCTTGAGCGCACTCACTCACTCACTCACTCACCCACTCACACTCAATACATATAAATACAGACAATTCTTGTACAATTCTTTACGTAACATGAATTGTATTCACTTCATAGAGATTCACACATGTGATTGGTGAGGTGGCTTTGAAATGAACCGGAGGAATGAACGTGATATTGCTATTTCTTCTGCTGACCAACCAACCAACCAACTAACCAACCAACCAACCAACCTATTATAACCAACCAACCAATTAACCAACCAACCTATTATAACCAACCAACGAACCAACCAACCTATTATAACCAACCAACCAACCAACCTATTATAACCAACCAACCAACCAACCAACCAATTAACCAACCAACCTATTATAACCAACCAACGAACCAACCAACCTATTATAACCAACCAACCAACCAACCTATTATAATCAACCAACCAACCAACCAACCGACGGCTAAGGCAATTGGAATATAATGTTCTGTGTGTGGCTTATCTCCATCATTACTTGCAACCACTCTTCCTGGTTTTATGTTAGATGTCTACACATGACAACTGGTTGGCTATTGCATGTCCACGCGATTTTCTCTTCATATATCTGCGAAGCATTAAGCTCAGGTTTTCAAAATTTCTCCGTTACATGCTGCCACACGTAAAGACAAGTTACAGGTCAAGATTATTGAAATCACGTGACCAGATAACTGCATTTTGACAGCTCATCTTTTTATCATTTCCTGTGCATCTCTTAAGTGTACTCTTTGTCGCGTTCTTACTCTCCCTCTTTTCTCTCTCTATCTCCTCTCTCTATCCCTACCTCTATCACTACGGTCCTCTCAATAGTTCACATTCTCTCTCTATCTCTTGCTGGAGATGGCTTTAGCGTCATTGTCAAGGCTAACTGTGATTTGGAAAAGCAACATCAGTGTTGGAGTGAAAATCAAACTGTATATGTCGCTGGTGCTTTCTGTTGTGTTGTATGGTTGTGAGAGTTGGACACTCACTGCGGACATGGAGAGAAGATTACAGGCTTTCGAGTACATATGCTACAGAAGAATTCTACGAATTTCCTATAGGGAACATAAGACCAATGTGTACGTAAGAAATACAGTAGAGTTGTGTGCAGGTGTCCAGGAGCCATTGCTTTCAATAGTGAAACGACGACAACTAGCATGGTTCGGGCATGTATGCAGGCACGATTCCTTGTCAAAAACAATACTGCAGGGAACTGTCGAGGGTGGAAGTAGCAGAGGAGGACAAATAAAGACATGGACAGACAACATCAAGGAATGGACAGGGCTAGATATTTCCACACTCATCCGCATCTCTGAGGATAGAATTCGCTGGAGCATCTGTGTGCTGAAGCATCTAATGTGGTACCCCTACGACCCTGAAGGGTTATGGGTTTATTGATTGATATTGATTGATCTCTTCCACATTTTCTCCCTTTATCCCTTCCTCTGAAAAACATATGGCTGAGCTAATGCAAAACAACACAACTAACATTCCATTTAGCTTGCATATTCCGTGGCAATATATGGGTGTGAGTTCTAGACAATCGCCAACAAAGTGAAATATAAAATAGCAGCATTTGAAACAAAATGTTACAGAAAAATCCTCAGAATATCATGGACCAAAAAAAAGATCACCAATGTTGACATTCTGAGAGAAATGAATGTAAAAGAAAATTGACTAAACAGCATGGTTCTTTCCAGGAAACTATAATATTTTGGCTATATCAAACGTCATGAAGGCCTAGAGAATACCATAATGGAGGGGATGATGCCAGGAGAGGAAAAAGAGGCAGACCAAGAAGCAGTTGGACGCAAGATATGAAAAAAACCCACCTGAACATGACAGTAACAGAAGCAGGAAGACTAGCTCAAGATCGACATAATTTTGGAACGGCAATGGTGACTGTTACATCCTGCTACCTGATGATGATGATCCTTTACTCTTCTGTGTATACCTGAGGTTGTAAACCCTTAGGCTCAGCTACCAAATTCAGGTTATTAGGTAGGTAAGATAGATAGTTATGTCAACATGTATTTAGGTAGGTAGCACAGGTAGGTAAATAGGTAAGACAGAAAAGTGGTTAAACAGACAAGACATATTAGTGAAGTAGGAAAGACACGCAGATAGTTAGGTAGGCAAAGACAGGTAGATAATTAGATATGTTAGAAAGGTAGGCAAAGACAGGTATATAATTAGATATGTTAGAAAGGTAGGCAAAGATAGGTAGATAATTAGATATGTTAAAAAGGTAGGCAAGACAGGTAGATAATTAGATGGGTTAGATAGGTACTCAAGACATGTACAGTTTTTAGGTTGGTAAGAACAGATAGTCGACAGATGGATTGTCATGTGACGTATTCCTTCCAGAACATTGTCTTCCCAATGAACTCTCTGAACCTCTCTCTGTCTTGGGCGATGTGGCTTGAATTTTCTAGCGATGTATTCATGTTATCTTTAATGTCGTCAGTCCATCGTCTTCTTGGTCTGCCCTTTCTCCTCATCCTAGGTACTTTTCCCTCCATTATTTGTCTTTCTAAACAGTTGTGTCTCTTTGTATGACCAAACAGGCGTAGTTTTCTTTTAGATGGATTACGTAAGAGATATGTACATAATATACTTATACAGGTGAGATGGATGGTTATAAATGTGTATGTATACGTATAATGGATGGATAAGTAAATATGTATTTGCATATTGCCTGTACTCACACCCCGTCATGAAGTTACAGCAGATATCATAACGCATTTACAACCATAACGCATCTCACTGAAATATTCCAAGGATGTGTGCAGCATAATAGAACTATACGACACAGGGTTGCCGCATCGACAATTTCACGGCCCAATCGTGAAACCCAATTTGAAATGTTAGTAGACACGCAATGTATGTTTGGGCTCTCCCCCCCCCCAGTTGGGGGGGGGGGTAGGAGGTAAACTGAATTAAAACTATCATTTTTATTTGACACACACACCCACACACACGGAGCTAGAGAGAGAGAGAGAGAGAGATAGAGATTTTTAAATTGATGAAGATCGTCACATGTGAAATGAAGTGTCTAAGAAAAGCGGCAATGTAACTAAATTAGATAAAATAAGAAATGAAAAAATTAATACAAGAGTAGGTATCATATCATGTATCGAACATGTCGACATCAAGTAAAATGGTTGGGTCACTTTATGAGAACAAAGTCAAACGAAGTACCAATGGTGATATACAGCATGGTCCATGGGACATATTTTTCTGTCCCATCCCATCCCATGGCAATTTATGCCTGTCCCATCCCATGGGATTACTATTATAATATTAATATGGAATACATTTAAAATAAAATTATGAAATTTATGAAAGTTTAGGTTTAGTGTCTACTAAATATGACTACATATACAAAGAGACATGCAAAACGACAAAATTTATTAACTTTATGACAATTCAGTATCATTCTGACACTCTCATTTTATTAGACCATTTCTGAGTCACTCTGCTCATTCAGCACATTATCAATTTCCCTCTGATCGACTGCTTCTACTAATTCAGTTAATTCGGGTAATCCTTGAACCATTTCCACAATGTTCATCTTACATGCAAATCTGATGTACACAGAGTTTATAACGAGAGCTGGTGACATCCGTTTTCGTAACTTACTCAACAACAATCCGGCCATGGGAAATACAAATATGTGCTGTTCCATCCCATCCCATCCCATGGGACGTTTCCCATGGGAATAACATTCCTATGGACAAGCCTGGTGATATATAATAAAAGAATATTCGGATACACAGCCTAAGGTAGACTACAAAATTGGATAGAAAACTTCAGGATAATCTTGAACAAACATGAACTCGGCACAACCAAGGCGACATATTTGGCATTGGAACGAAGACTGAGGCTCCCTTGCCTACGGCAAGAAATGGATAATATAAACCAACATCCCCCTGGGGAAAAACAATAGATAAAATGAAAAGTCTGGTCACACAAGTGGATACATGTAATGATGTTGTTGGTATGTTCTACTTCTGCAATCATTCTCAAACTCTTGCACATTAGCAGGATGTGCTACATAGGACAGAATTCACTAAGAGAAGAGACAAAACAAGAATACATCACAGACGTTATTAGAAAAAAGACGTTGGGCATACACCGGTCACGCATTCAGAATGAATAAAGACACAATTCCACGTCAAATCTTGATATGGTCGCCGAGTGGCAAGAGGAAAATGGGAAGTCCACAAACAACACTGACAAGAACTATCGAAAAAGAAATCACAACACCTGGTATGAAAATGAGCGATCTGGAACAACTAGCTGTTGATTGACAAGCATGGAGAACTGTGACATCTGCCCTATGTCCCAAGCTTGGCACAAGAGGAAAGTGATGATGGCGATCCTAGTTTTCAACGTAGCTGCGATATCTGCGCCTTTCGACTTGACACATTCGATTCCATCATTGTTTCTGAGTCGACTATCAATTGGATGAGGCAACCAACTCCATCCCCCGAAACTCCTTAATCGCCTCCTATGATGTGTATGGAAGAGATTAGTGTCGTTATTCTTTGCTTCCCTTTCGGGCTATGCAACACACAGACGTTGATGATACGAGCTCGATGATACGAGCTCGATGATACGAGTTGATGATACGAGCTCGATGATACGAGTTGATGATCTCGTATAATTGTGTCTGTGATACCTGCTGTCAAAAAAAAAAAAAAAAAAAAAAAAAAAGAAACACAGCGCAAAGTCATCTCGTAGATGAACATTGAAATTAGAGCAGCCGTTCTCTGGACTGCATCCTGCTCACTTGCAGGAGTTTGACGAAGAATAAGAAAAAAAAATGTTCGTGCTAAAATTAAATTTCACTGAATTGAAGTTCATTTTTTATTTAAATATATATTTGGGGGGGGGGGGGAGTGAAATTTAATATTAGTTTGGCCAATTTTTGACCGTATTTTGGTCGGAAAACAATTGCAACAATGTGGCAACACTCGTGCAGCATGTCGCTAACTAATCGATGTACATTCAGGGATGCGATCGACAATCTGAAAATCAAACTTGAAAATTGTATAGAAGAGTCAGATTAAGAATTGATTCTGATAGACCTGGTTCGACTGACAAAGCAGGCACTTGTGTTCACGCTGTCCATGTGTACAATTATCTAATTTCTGTTTAAACTGACTAAATAATTGTTGTATGTGGATTTCACATTGGTTAGTTTACTACTTGAGTATGAGTAGCGTGGAGTGGGTTGATGGGGAAATAAGGAGACCGTTCTATGTTCATTATCAGCTGCTAGTTATTTACTTGTTAAAGAAAAACACATTCTATTGCCCTCGTTGTCTGCATACATCTCAGTTTGGCAGTATTCTATTGCCCTCGTTGTCTGCATACATCTCAGTTTGGCAGTATTCTATTGCTCTCGTTGTCCGCATACAGCTCAGTTTGACAGTATTCTATTGCCCTCGTTGTCTGCATACATCTCAGTTTGGCAGTATTCTATTGCCCTTGTTGTCCGCATACAGCTCAGTTTGACAGTATTCTATTGCCCTCGTTGTCTGCATACATCTCAGTTTGGCAGTATTCTATTACCATCGTTGTCCACATACAGCTCAGTTTGGCAGTATTCTATTGATCAGGTTGTATGGATACATGACAGTCTGGAAGTATTCTGTTGACCATGTTCCCTGCATAGTCTGGCAGTATTATATTGACCATTTTTTCCGGGTACAGCTCAGTCTGGCAGTATTCTATTGCCCTCGTTGTCAGCATACAGCTTAGACCAGTGGTATTCTATTGACCATGTTGTCCGCATACAGCTCAGTTTGGAAGTATTCTATTGGGCGTGTTGCCCGCATAGTCTAGCAGTATTCCAGTGACCAATTTGTCAGCATATAGCTTAGTTTGGCAGTATTATATTGATCATGTTGTTTACATACAGCCTGACAGTATTCTTCATTAATTTTGATTGATTGTAACTCTAGTTTCAGTTAAGATTCTAGGCTATCATCAGCATAATCCGATCAAGTCTATAGTGACTCCTATCCCCCTGTCAAGAAAGCATCAGTCATCAGAGTGTAACATGCATCAGTGTCATCAGAGTCATCAGAGTGTAACATGCATCAGAGTCATCAGAGTCATCAGTGTCTAACATGCATCAGAGTCATCAGAGTGTAACATGCATCAGAGTCATCAGAGTGTAACATGCATCAGAGTCATCAGAGTGTAACATGCATCAGTCATCAGAGTGTAACATGCATCAGAGTCATCAGAGTGTAACATGCATCAGAGTCATCAGAGTCATCAGGGTCATCAGAGTGTAACATGCATCAGAGTCATCAGAGTGTAACATGCATCAGAGTCATCAGGGTCATCAGAGTGTAACATGCATCAGATTCATCAGAGTGTAACATGCATCAGATTCATCAGAGTCTAACATGCATCAGATTCATCAGAGTGTAACATGCATCAGAGTCATCAGAGTCATCAGGGTCATCAGAGTGTAACATACATCAGAGTCATCAGAGTCATCAGGGTCATCAGAGTGTAACATGCATCAGAGTCATCAGAGTCATCAGTGTCTAACATGCATCAGAGTCATCAGAGTGTAACATGCATCAGAGTCATCAGAGTCATCAGGGTCATCAGAGTGTAACATGCATCAGAGTCATCAGGGTCATCAGAGTGTAACATGCATCAGTCATCAGAGTCATCAGTGTCTAACATGCATCAGAGTCATCAGAGTGTAACATGCATCAGATTCATCAGAGTGTAACATGCATCAGATTCATCAGAGTGTAACATGCATTAGATTCATCAGAGTCTAACATGCATCAGAGTGTAACATGCATCAGAGTCATCAGAGTCATCAGTGTCTAACATGCATCAGAGTCATCAGAGTGTAACATGCATCAGATTCATCAGAGTGTAACATGCATCAGATTCATCAGAGTGTAACATGCATCAGATTCATCAGAGTGTAACATGCATCAGTCATCAGAGTGTAACATGCATCAGTCATCAGAGTGTAACATGCATCAGTCATCAGAGTGTAACATGCATCAGAGTCATCAGAGTGTAACATGCATCAGATTCATCAGAGTGTAACATGCATCAGTCATCAGAGTGTAACATGCATCAGAGTCATCAGAGTGTAACATGCATCAGATTCATCAGAGTGTAACATGCATCAGAGTCATCAGTGTCTAACATGCATCAGAGTCATCAGTGTCTAACATGCATCAGAGTCATCAGATTCATCAGAGTGTAACATGCATCAGATTCATCAGAGTGTAACATGCATCAGAGTCATCAGAGTGTAACATGCATCAGAGTCATCAGAGTGTAACATGCATCAGATTCATCAGAGTGTAACATGCATCAGAGTCATCAGAGTGTAACATGCATCAGATTCATCAGAGTGTAACATGCATCAGATTCATCAGAGTGTAACATGCATCAGATTCATCAGAGTCTAACATGCATCAGAGTCATCAGAGTGTAACATGCATCAGTGTCATCAGAGTCATCAGAGTGTAACATGCATCAGAGTCATCAGAGTCATCAGTGTCTAACATGCATCAGAGTCATCAGAGTCATCAGTGTCTAACATGCATCAGAGTCATCAATGTCTAACATGCATCAGAGTCATCAGTGTCTAACATGCATCAGAGTCATCAGTGTCTAACATGCATCAGAGTCATCAGAGTCATCAGTGTCTAACATGCATCAGAGTCATCAGTGTCTAACATGCATCAGTCATCAGAGTCATCAGTGTCTAACATGCATCAGTCATCAGAGTGTAACATGCATCAGAGTCATCAGTCATCAGTGTCTAACATGCATCAGAGTCATCAGTGTCTAACATGCATCAGTCATCAGAGTGTAACATGCATCAGAGTCATCAGTGTCTAACATGCATCAGAGTCATCAGTGTCTAACATGCATCAGAGTCATCAGTGTCTAACATGCATCAGAGTCATCAGAGTGTAACATGCATCAGTCATCAGAGTGTAACATGCATCAGTCATCAGAGTGTAACATGCATCAGTCATCAGAGTGTAACATGCATCAGTCATCAGAGTGTAACATGCATCAGTCATCAGAGTGTAACATGCATCAGTCATCAGAGTGTAACATGCATCAGAGTCATCAGAGTGTAACATGCATCAGTCATCAGAGTGTAACATGCATCAGTCATCAGAGTGTAACATGCATCAGAGTCATCAGAGTGTAACATGCATCAGTCATCAGAGTGTAACATGCATCAGAGTCATCAGAGTGTAACATGCATCAGAGTCATCAGGGTCATCAGAGTCATCAGTGTCTAACATGCATCAGAGTCATCAGAGTCATCAGTGTCTAACATGCATCAGAGTCATCAGAGTCATCAGTGTCTAACATGCATCAGAGTCATCAGAGTCATCAGTGTCTAACATGCATCAGAGTCATCAGAGTCATCAGTGTCTAACATGCATCAGAGTCCTCAGTGTCTAACATGCATCAGAGTCATCAGAGTCATCAGTGTCTAACATGCATCAGAGTCATCAGAGTCATCAGTGTCTAACATGCATCAGAGTCATCAGAGTCATCAGTGTCTAACATGCATCAGAGTCATCAGAGTCATCAGTGTCTAACATGCATCAGAGTCATCAGAGTCATCAGTGTCTAACATGCATCAGAGTCATCAGAGTCATCAGTGTCTAACATGCATCAGAGTCATCAGTGTCTAACATGCATCAGAGTCATCAGAGTCATCAGTGTCTAACATGCATCAGAGTCATCAGTGTCTAACATGCATCAGAGTCATCCGTGTCTAACATGCATCAGAGTCATCAGTGTCTAACATGCATCAGAGTCATCAGTGTCTAACATGCATCAGAGTCATCAGTGTCTAACATGCATCAGTCATCAGAGTGTAACATGCATCAGTCATCAGAGTGTAACATGCATCAGTCATCAGAGTGTAACATGCATCAGTCATCAGAGTGTAACATGCATCAGTCATCAGAGTGTAACATGCATCAGTCATCAGAGTGTAACATGCATCAGTCATCAGAGTGTAACATGCATCAGTCATCAGAGTGTAACATGCATCAGATTCATCAGAGTGTAACATGCATCAGAGTCATCAGAGTCATCAGTGTCTAACATGCATCAGAGTCATCAGAGTCATCAGTGTCTAACATGCATCAGAGTCATCAGAGTCATCAGTGTCTAACATGCATCAGAGTCATCAGAGTCATCAGAGTCATCAGTGTCTAACATGCATCAGAGTCATCAGAGTCATCAGTCATCAGTGTCTAACATGCATCAGAGTCATCAGAGTCATCAGTGTCTAACATGCATCAGAGTCATCAGTGTCTAACATGCATCAGAGTCATCAGAGTCATCAGTGTCTAACATGCATCAGTCATCAGAGTGTAACATGCATCAGTCATCAGAGTGTAACATGCATCAGTCATCAGAGTGTAACATGCATCAGTCATCAGAGTGTAACATGCATCAGTCATCAGAGTGTAACATGCATCAGTCATCAGAGTGTAACATGCATCAGATTCATCAGAGTGTAACATGCATCAGATTCATCAGAGTGTAACATGCATCAGTCATCAGAGTGTAACATGCATCAGAGTCATCAGAGTGTAACATGCATCAGAGTCATCAGAGTCTAACATGCATCAGAGTCATCAGTCATCAGTGTCTAACATGCATCAGTCATCAGAGTGTAACATGCATCAGTCATCAGAGTGTAAAATGCATCAGTCATCAGAGTGTAACATGCATCAGTCATCAGTGTCTAACATGCATCAGAGTCATCAGAGTGTAACATGCATCAGTCATCAGAGTGTAACATGCACCAGTCATCAGAGTGTAACATGCATCAGTCATCAGTGTCTAACATGCATCAGAGTCATCAGAGTGTAACATGCATCAGTCATCAGAGTGTAACATGCATCAGTCATCAGAGTGTAACATGCATCAGTCATCAGAGTGTAACATGCATCAGTCATCAGAGTGTAACATGCATCAGTCATCAGAGTGTAACATGCATCAGTCATCAGAGTGTAACATGCATCAGTCATCAGAGTGTAACATGCATCAGTCATCAGAGTGTAACATGCATCAGTCATCAGAGTGTAACATGCATCAGTCATCAGAGTGTAACATGCATCAGTGTCATCAGAGTGTAACATGCATCAGTGTCATCAGAGTGTAACATGCATCAGAGTCATCAGAGTCATCAGTGTCTAACATGCATCAGAGTCATCAGTGTCATCAGAGTGTAACATGCATCAGAGTCATCAGTGTCATCAGAGTGTAACATGCATCAGTGTCATCAGAGTCATCAGTGTCTAACATGCATCAGAGTCATCAGAGTCATCAGTGTCTAACATGCATCAGAGTCATCAGTGTCATCAGATTCATCAGAGTCATCAGAGTGTCTAACATGCATCAGAGTCATCAGAGTCATCAGAGTCATCAGAGTCATCAGTGTCATCAGAGTCATCAGTGTCATCAGAGTCATCAGTGTCATCAGAGTCATCAGAGTCATCAGTGTCATCAGAGTCATCAGAGTCATCAGAGTCATCAGTGTCTAACATGCATCAGAGTCATCAGAGTCATCAGTGTCATCAGAGTGTAACATGCATCAGTGTCATCAGAGTCATCAGAGTCATCAGTGTCTAACATGCATCAGAGTCATCAGAGTCATCAGTGTCATCAGAGTGTAACATGCATCAGAGTCATCAGTGTCATCAGAGTGTAACATGCATCAGTGTCATCAGAGTCATCAGTGTCTAACATGCATCAGTGTCATCAGAGTCATCAGAGTGTAACATGCATCAGAGTCATCAGAGTCATCAGTGTCTAATATGCATCAGAGTCATCAGAGTGTAACACGCATCAGAGTCATCAGAGTCATCAGTGTCTAACATGCATCAGTGTCTTCAGAGTGTAACATGCATCAGTGTCATCAGAGTCATCAGAGTCATCAGAGTCATCAGAGTGTAACATGCATCAGTCATCAGAGTGTAACATGCATCAGAGTCATCAGAGTCATAAGAGCCTAACATGCATCAGAGTCATCAGTCATCAGAGTGTAACATGCATCAGAGTCATCAGTCATCAGAGTGTAACATGCACGAGAGTCATCAGAGTCATCAGAGTGTAACATGCATCAGAGTCATCAGTCATCAGAGTGTAACATGCACGAGAGTCATCAGAGTCTAACATGCATCAGAGGCATCAGAGTCATCAGAGTGTAACATGCATCAGTTGTCCGCAACATTGAGCGTCACTTAATCACGTTTCTGAAAATCTATTCAAGGAACCAGATTCCTCAGTGCATGTAGTATTGTCAGAATGATCCATTGATGTACTTTTTGTTATTTTGGCTGTTCTCGCCAGTACATCAACTCACTCATTATTCTTGATACCCGCATCTCCTGAGCACGAATATAAGGGTGGTATATCTGGTATACATTACTTGGTAAATTGTGTCGTTCTAAACGTTTAATGAGGTTTTCGGTGCTTATATATAATACAAGAATATCCTGGCGTAAGGCCAAAGGTAGACCAAGAAAACGATGGATAGAAAACATCAAGATAGCATTGACCAAACATAGACTAAATGCAACCTCGGTGACACATCTGACATTAGAACGACAGCCTAAGCTACTGCCGTGTGTTACTGCCGACAGCTTAAACCGTGTGTTACTTCCAACGGTTTCGGAGATTACTACTACATAGGCCGCCCGAGTCCCGAAAAGAGAGCAAAGAATAGCAATACTGTTTACCTTCCACGCATGTCGTAAAAGGAGGTTATGGGATGGAGCTGGCTGTCCCATCCCATATAGGGTCAGTGACCCAAAACCATGCTGAAGTCGGATGTCTCAGGCCAAAAGTAGCAGATATCGCAGCGATGCTGTAAACCATGGCACAACGCATTCCGTTCTCTGGACTACATCCTGCTAATCTGCAGGAGTATGAGAACGAACTCAGAAGAAGAAGAAGAAGACTACATAGGCTTCACCTAAAACAGTCAAATATGAAATGTGTCACCGCGATGTATTGCACGTGCTAAACAAGAGTTGTACCTGTACACCTAGACATTAGAATTCAGGTGTTGCATGTCAAGATACAGGTAAACTTATGATAAATTAGGTTGTACACTTTTCGTGTAAGTGGTCAGAGTCCTAGACAGTGGTTGACCAGCAACAGCTTGACTAGCGTCGTCTACTTGCTCGGTACATGTGATGTTATTCCTGGAACTTCTAAGAGGATGAGCCTTGGTACTCTATTCCCTTGTGGCTGGGTGAACCACGAGAGTAAATTTTCATCTCAAACGAGTGAGATGTGATGTCTGCGGGAAGGTGACTGAGCGATGTCTACATCTACTCTACATTGATGTCTAGTTCAGACGCATGGTTGGTTGGTTGGTTGCTGATCCAGCGGTCCATGGGATCATGACCTTTGACCTAATGCCATAAAATGGCATTATATTGCTGGAAAGTATGTGGTTTTTCGGCCCACCTCCGGAACAGAGCCAGAGAATAACTATCAATCTCCAGGAAGGTAGGGTTAAACTTATGCATTGCTCCCAGCCACTGTAGCAAAGATAGGGTTCACTGTGCTCATTCACCGCCACCAATTGGCTACTGGTTATGCCGAACTTCTCTATTGCTCCAGGCATGCAACCACATGTTCAAGTCAAAAGGATTGTCACGTCCTGTGTCACTGTGCCTCTATGATGGGTTTCAGCCATAGGAAAAAACAGTGCTGTCAGTTTCCTCCTCCGCAGTGCTGCACAGTACATCTCTTGCTCCCTCCCAACCACATAGGGTGCATACATATATTCAAGTAAACTTGAAACACATTTCAACAAGAAAATAAAAACGCGAGAAGCATAATTATATAGATGACGTGCCATGAAGTTTCTATAAGAAGATAACCTCAATATAAGGGAATGTCATCTACTAAGGTTTTCTGTTGCATGGATGGTTTGTCTAGTGGACCATTGGTGAGACCCACAGACGCATGAACAATGAAGAAACATCTGGATAACATCATTAATGATTCTACGATATGGATATATTCAATAAACGCAACGTATAAACAAGAAATACTGTTAAATAATATTCTTTTTCTTATGTGTTCGTTCTCATACTTCTGCAGATCAGCAGGATGTAGTCCGGAGAACGGAATGCGTTGTGTCATAGTTTACAGAATTGCTGCGATATCTGCGTCCTACGGCCTGTCACATCCGACTTCAGCATGGCTTTTGGTCACTGACCCTATATTGGATGGGACAGCCAATTCCATCCCATAACCTCCGTAGTCGCCTCGTACGACATGCATAGAAGGTAAACAGTGTTGCTATTCTATGCTCCCCTTTCGGGATCGGACAACACACGGGCGGTTAAATAATATAAATGAAATGTATTATGGTATTAAAAGGCATGATTCATTGATAGGATTTGAACCAGGTGCTTGCAGCTGACACCAATTCGTCTCGCAACTTCAGTCAACGTGTTTTCCAAAGTCTACCACACCTCATCTTTCTCTATTTCTCTCTCTCTCTCTTTTCTACAACTCCTGAATACTTCCTATTTATGTGTTTCATTGATAAGACCGTTATTTGATGGTACGGTTTAGGAGAAGGAATATAAGAGAAAGCATCGATTCACCTGGGGAGACACCATGAAACGGCCGACATTGAGTTTGGGTTACCGCCGAAGTCGAATGTACTTGATCTTTGACGCAAATAAAACAATGACACAACGTATTCCCTATTAGTCTGTGGACTACATATGTCTGGAAATCTAGTAGGATTATTGTACTGTTACAAGAGAGATCCAGCAGGATTATTGTTCTGTTACAAGAGAGATCCAGCAGGATTATTGTTCTGTTACAAGAGATCCAACAGGATTATTGTACTGTTACAAGAGAGAGAGATCCAGCACGATTATTGTTCTGTTACAAGAGAGATCCAGCACGATTATTGTTCTGTTACAAGAGAGATCCATCAGGATTATTGTTCTGTTACAAGAGAGATCCATCAGGATTATTGTTCTGTTACAAGAGAGATCCATCAGGATTATTGTTCTGTTACAAGAGAGATCCAACAGGATTATTGTACTGTTACAAGAGAGATCCAGCAGGATTATTGTACTGTTACAAGAGAGATCCAGCAAATGTTTGCGTATGAACACTGAATATAAGGAGAAATCTGGTAGATTGAACCACTGATGCAAGTGGCAGAATGATAAGGGTTTGTTACATCAACCTACGATGCTGAGGCTGTACTTGATGCTGAGGCTGTAATTTATGCTGTGACAGTATTTGATGCTGAGGCTGTAACTGATGATGAGGCTGTAACTGATGATGAGGCTGTAATTGATGATGAGGCTGTAATTGATGCCGAGGCTGTAACTGATGCTGAGGCTGTAACTGATGCTGAGGCTGTAACTGATGCTGAGGCTGTAACTGATGCTGAGGCTGTAATTGATGCTGAGGCTGTAATTTATGCTGTAATTGATGCTGAGGCTGTAACTGATGCTGAGGCTGTAATAGATGCTGAGGCTGTAACTGATGCCGAGGCTGTAACTGATGCCGAGGCTGTAACTGATGCCGAGGCTGTAACTGATGCTGAGGATGTAACTGATGCCGATGATGTAACTGATGCCGAGGCTGTAACTAATGCTGAGGCTGTAATTGATGCTGATTATGATGACGTTACTTATGTCGATATCGCACGTTAACGTGAGAGATATAATTGTGAATGAAGGTGAGCACAAGGACCAACTATCCTGAGAATATCAGTGATTTATGTAACAACACGTCTGGAGAGATGTTATAGGACACGGGGGTTGTTTCACCTCTAAACTGTATAATCCCCCCACGAGTCACACCGCTGTTCGCTATGCTGGGAATATTGATTGGAAAGAGGACCGGATACTGATGTATCGATGTGGTGGCATATATAATACAACGGATATAATGACAATCTCGGCACAGAACAGTGAGGTAGAAATCTAAAGGACATTTTTTTTAAAACTGTGACAATGTTTGAAAATACATAACGTGTTAGTTTTTGAGCAGTTCATCATCATCAAGAGCCTTCTCCGCAATAAAGGTTGGCTGCAACGGACTTCCAACATTCTGTCTTTTGAAATGTTAGTTTTTATCATATTTAACTCATGACTTAGCGACCAATACAATATTTTTATCATATTTAACTCAGCACTTAGCGACCAGTACAATATTTTTAGTATGTTTAACTCAGGACTTAGCAACCAGTACAATATTTTTAGCATATTTAACTCAGCACATAGCGATAGGTACAATATTTTTAGCATATTTAATTCAGCACTTAGCGACCAGTACAATATTTTTAGCATATTTAACTCAGGACTTAGCGACCAATACAATATTTTTATCATATTTAACTCATGACTTAGCGATCAATACAATATTTTTAGCATATTTACCTCAGAACTTAGCGACCAGTTGAATAGTTTTTGGCTGTAACGATTTTTAAGGCAATATTTTACGTTCATTATGATGTTATTGCTTTGTGAAGTCTGACCAAGTTCCTATAACTAATTTTGAACTTACTATATGACTCATCTCTCTTATATCGGGTGCGTTCACTACCGTTACGCCACAGATCTTGGTTCAACTATTAGGCACACCATTGTGACTATAATCTTTCAGATGAAATGCTCATTCCGCCTTTTCCAGATTCATTCTTCTGGAATTACACGTACCGTATTCTTGATTCTTGATTAGAAAACTGGCCTCACATCACGTGGGGCATTCCCATAAATGCTCCGCCCTCTGTTCCAGCAGCCATTCGACTCGATGGGTTTCGAATCCAATGCCGCCAAAACAGATGTCGACATCAGGGTACAACTCTAGCCCTTGCTACAGGTTTCTTTGTTGTTCCACCCACCCACGCCGTGCTCGTAACTAGTTCAAACACAACGTCGGCCTGTCGGAATAACGTGACACCATATACCCGTATGTACTTCAGAGTGTATACAGCTGGGAGAGATACCACATTGTTTACTCTTTTTGGTGATCCGGGCGTGGAGTGAAATCAGAATGAGGTTTCTTTGCTAGAGCGTGGACTTCGCTATGGCAGTCCTGTGTGCAGCATCTCTGAGATGGACACTTCGATTATTTTCATGATTTTAATTGGCCATTTATGTATTACTTTTTACCCGCTAACCAATGAAAAGCATATCAATAATCGATTGTGACATAAAATGGATTAGCACTCTTGCCTGTATAACGGAGGGTCAACATTTCACCAAGATGAAGGATTTTAACCGAACAGAACGCAGCTTATGTGACAGCAAGTTCTTGTATGAGAAAGGAGTTGGAGACAGCAAGTTCTTGTATGAGAAAGGAGTTGGAGACAGCAAGTTCTTGTATGAGAAAGGAGTTGGAGACAGCAAGATCTTGTATGAGAAAGAAGTTGGAGACAGCAAGTTCTTGTATGAGAAAGGAGTTGGAGACAGCAAGTTCTTGTATGAGAAAGGAGTTGGAGACAGCAAGTTCTTGTATGAGAAAGGAGTTGGAGACAGCAAGTTCTTGTATGAGAAAGGAGTTGGAGACAGCAAGTTCTTGTATGAGAAAGGAGTTGGAGACAGCAAGTTCTTGTATGAGAAAGGAGTTGGAGACAGCAAGTTCTTGTATGAGAAAGGAGTTGGAGACAGCAAGTTCTTGTATGAGAAAGGAGTTGGAGACAGCAAGTTCTTGTATGAGAAAGGAGTTGGAGACAGTTACAGCAGCCTTACTTCGATTCAAAGAAACCACACACTGAACAGACACGTTGCTGTTTCAGACCTAGTAAATGCTTCAGCAGATCGAAAGTGGACGGTTGTATCATGAATGAGCAAGATGCATAGATGCCTCTGCCCTTCAGGAACTCGTACGGATCTACTGTCCGGGTCATGCTGGAGCGAGCTGAAACGGTTTTACAAAGGCTTATGTGGTAGACACTTTGACTATGGATAAAGATGACGCTGAAAGGAGTACCAGATTACCTGTTATAGGAATACCATATCACCTGTTAGAGAAATACCAGATCGCCTGTTAGAGAAATACCAGTTCGCCTGTTAGAGAAATACCAGATCGCCTGTTAGAGAAATACCAGATCGCCTGTTAGAGAAATACCAGATCGCCTGTTAGAGAAATACCAGATCGCCTGTTAGAGGAATTCCAGATCGCCTGTTAGAGAAATACCAGATCGCCTATTAGAGAAATACCAGATCGCCTGTTAGAGAAATACCAGATCGCCTGTTAGAGAAATACCAGATCGCCTATTAGAGAAATACCAGATCGCCTGTTAGAGGAATACCAGATCGCCTATTAGAGAAATACCAGATCGCCTGTTAGAGAAATACCAGATCGCCTGTTAGAGAAATACCAGATCGCCTATTAGAGAAATACCAGATCGCCTGTTAGAGAAATACCAGATCGCCTGTTAGAGGAATACTAGATCGCCTGTTAGTGGAATACCAGATCGCCTGTTAGAGAAATACCAGATCACCTGTTAGAGAAAAACCAGCTCGCCTGTTAGAGGAATTCCAGATCGCCTGTTAGAAGACGACAATTCACTAGATAGATCAGTAGTACATATATTTAACGACTTTATAATCAAGCGTGGCTCTAGCAGGAGGGCCGATTAGTGTCGAACTCAGCACGCTACGGGAACGATACGCATACACACTCTTCACCATCTTCTACAAAAGACTGATCACTTATGGCTCTGTCCGGAGTGCATCGACGTCAGTTCTGAAATACTTGAATACTACAAAACTTCAATGCAAACCAAATATTTATTCACAGTTAGAACACCTGAGCTGGGCATTTTCTTTATTCTTGATTAGAAACGGGCCACACAGCACGTTGGGCATTCACATAAGTGCTCCGTCCTCTGTTTCAGCATGCATCCGACTCGATGGTGTTTCGAGTCCAATGCTGCTGAAACAGACGTCGACATCAGGGCACAACTCTGGCCCTTGCGACAGGTTTCTTTGTTGTTCCTCCTACCCACGCCGTGCCCGTCACTAATTCGTCGCCTGCCGGAACAACATAGTAACTGTTATCGAAGGTTATGACTACGGGACTAGCTGGGCATTTATAATTACTCATTTGACAGCCACACTCATCCATCGTTTTCAAACGGCATATAACCATTGTATAACGCCAACGATATTATCATTTGATAACACTCCGCATATAACCGTTTCATAACTCCAAAATATAGTGATTTGATGACACCGTGTATATAATCGTTTCATAACTCCAGCTATATAATAATTTGATAACAACATACATATGACTGTTTCATAACGGCAGATATATAATCATTTGAATACACTACGCCTATAACTGTTTCATAACGACAACGATATAATCATTTGATAATACTATCCATTTAATCAGTGTAACGCCATCCCTATAACCATTCTGGTAACGTGAGCCATATTTGAAAACCCCATGTCCATACCAATTTGACGCTAGTGATATAACTAGTTTTCAGCGTACACAGAACAATCACTTGGCAACCCAATTGATAAATCAGTTTCATGCCGCCAGAGTTAAGAGTGTGTGATAACGCTAGAGATAAAATTGTTTGATATTGCAAGAGATAAAACTGTTTGACGCCAACTGGAAACGCCAGCGATAAGACTGTTTGATAACGTGAGAGATAGAAATGTTGATAACACTAACCGGTAACTCCACTAAAAAAACTAATGATAAACGTTTTGATAATGTCAACTGATAACGCCATCGGTAAAACTGTTTGACAAACGTCAGCGGTAAAACTGTTTAACAAACGTCAGCGGTAAAACTGTTTGACAAACGTCAGCGGTAAAACTTTTTAACAAACGTCAGCGGTAAAACTGTTTGACAAAGGCCAATGATAAAACTATTGAATAACCCCAGTGATAAAACATGTTTATAAATAATTCCAGAAAGAAAATGGTTTGATAACGTTTAACTGATAATGCCAGAGAAACAAATGTTGAATAACACCAATTGATAACGCCAGCGATAATTTTGTGGATAAATAATGCCAGTGATAAAACATTTGGATAAATAATGCCAGCGATAAAATGTTTGGTTAAATAATGCCAGTGATATAATTTTTGGATAAATAACGCCAGTGATAAACATTTGGATAAATAATGCCAGTGATAAAACATTTGGATAAATAATGCCAGTGATAAAATGTTTGGTTAAATAATGCCAGCGATAACATTTTTGGGTAAATAATGCCAGTGATAAAACATTTGGGTAAATAATGCGAGTGATAAAATATTTAGATAAATAATGCCAGTGATAAAACATTTGGATAAATAATTCCAGTGATAAAACATTTGGATAAATAATGCCAGCAATAAAACTTGTTTTGATAGATAATGCCAGCGATAAAACTTTTATTGATAAATAATGCCAGCAATAAAACTTGTTGTGATAGATAATGCTAGCGATAAGATTTTTGGATTAACTCTATTGACAAAACTGTTAAATTCCGTCAACGATTAATCTGATCAAGTTAACAATAAAAACTATATAAACCATTAAAGATCAAGCTGATAACATCAAATGTAAAACTGATAACATCAGATGTAAAACTGATAACATCAGATGTAAAACTGATAACATCAGATGTAAAACTGATAACATCAGATGTAAAACTGATAACATCAGATGTAAAACTGATAACATCAGATGTAAAACTGATAACATCAGATGTAAAACTGATAACATCAAATGTAAAACTGATAACATCAGATGTAAAACTGATAACATCAAATGTAAAACTGATAACATCAGCGATGCAATAATTGAACCATTTCACTTGTGACCTCTATATATGTACGTACAACTCTGGCCACGATATTCTGGGTAACATGCGAGCACGAACGTGCTCTCACGCACACTAACACTCACCTCCCTCACGCACACTAACACTCACCTCCCTCACGCACACTAACACTCACCTCCCTCACGCACACAACACTTACCTCCCTCACGCACACTAACACTCACCTCCCTCACGCACACTAACACTCACCTCCCTCACGCACACAACACTTACCTCCCTCGCCACACCCCAAAGAACCCCATGATGAGAGACTACAGTGACAATAACAAGATAGCGATGTTATGTATTATATCTTCCTCTTCTTCTGCGTTCGTTCTCAAACTCCTGCAGATTAGCATGATGTAGTCCGGAGAACGGAATGCGATGTGTCATGGTTTACAGCATTGCTGCGAGATCTGCGCCTTTCGGTTGGACACATGCGACTTCAGCATGGCTTTGGGTCACTGACCCTATATGGGATGGGACAGCCAACTCCACCCCATAACCTCCTTAGTCGCTTTTTACGACATGCGTGGAAGGTAAACAGTGTTGCTATTCTTTGCTCCCCTTTCGGGTCCCGTCAACACACGGGCGATGTAATATATTCATATACAAATACATTCATGCTGTGCCGGAAGTCATCCTGGTTGTCAGGAACTACTTTCTAGTTAACCATTCACGGTGTAAGTTTTAACTGACATACAACTGACATCAGTATCTAATTAGTTCAGCTCCTGGTCGCACAGTGTTCCACAGCAGACTATCACCTTAACGCTCCACTCACGTACGCTCCAAGCCTGTTTCCGGCATTGGGTAAGATTTCTGTAGTCAGTGTAGAGGGTGACAGTCTTCCCCACCCCTGTTTTTTTCCCAATTCCTCTCCCTGAGGCCACCTTCTCCGAAAAGTCATTACTTTCATTGCATTCGATTGAGAGCAGACAAGAGGTGGCTATATATGGAAAGTATCCATCTGGAATAGGGATCAATTTTTATGTGTGGTGGCTTCTCTCTCTCTCTCTCTCTCTCTCTCTCTCTTTGATATTCTCCAACTCCTAAAACTAGGTATTGCTGTAATGAATATCCGCTGACGTTGCGAAACCCGTGAGAGGCACCTATCGTTATCCTTAGACAAGTAATCAGATTGGAAGTTATTAGTTGTAGACTTTATGAAGCCGCGAGAAAGATACATTTTTTACTGTTTTCCTGCGCGGCTATCAGTCAAGCTGGCTGCGTCTTATGATCGATAAGCGTACATATGATCCCGCGTAGACATCTGACATGATTGATCATTATCTAACGATATGTCTCTCCCCCCCCCCCGTCCATCCGTGGCAGGTCTTGTACACTCACATTTTTTTTGGAGTGTAAGAGCGAACAAGTTTTATTTATTGTTCAAACTGTGTTAACATTGGTCGGCTATATTTCATGGTGGATTTCATGTTGTTTACATGTGCCACCTACATGTGCGCTATCAAAATTAAGTCGTTAGAATGCTAGATTCTTACCTGTCAGATACTCTCGGTGTATTAAGATGTAATCATTTCTCAGTCTCAAAAACTATATATAGTATTTGTGTTCTGGACAGTACTGTAAGATATCACCAGAGTTCTGGACAGTACTGTAAAATATCATCAGAGTTCTGGACAATACTGTAAAATATCAGAGTTCTGGATAGTACTCTTAAGATATCACCAGAGTTCTGGACAGTACTGTTAGATATCATCAGAGTTCTGGACAGTACTGTAAGATATCATCAGAGTTATGGACAGTACTCTTAAGATATCACCAGAGTTCTGGACAGTACTCTTAAGATATCACAAGAGTTCTGGACAGTACTGTTAGATATCACCAAAGTTCTGGACAGTACTGTAAGATATGATCCGAGTTCTGGACAGTACTGTAAAATATCACCAGAGTTCTGGATAGTAGCAGAGCTAGACATCTCTTCTCCAAATACTGAAGTGTAGTTTTATCTTACTAAAATTGTATGATGTAGTAGCTGTGTATCATACTTTCATTGATTTAAAAAAGTCAAAAAGATTTTGTGTGGCACCATGGTCTGTGGCAAATACTGAGGCAATATAACTTCGACACAAACATCATAGAATTTATTGAAGTGTCGTATAAAGATGCAAGTTGTGCTATTTTCATAAATAATGATATTGGTGCATTCTTCAGGACGTATATAGGAGTGCGTCAGGGTTGCATACTTTCTCCAGTACTTCTAAATATGTATCTTCAATATATAATACACAAGGCATTATACGATCTCCGGAAATCAATAATTACATTGATTAACACATGTTTAGAAAATTTGTTACTAAAATCATATTAGTCATTTCTGATCAATTTTGAAGTGCTGAGCACGAATATGACAGTTAAATTTCAAAATTTGCTCTTGTTGTTTTTTTGTAATTTGTAAAAATCAATGTTTACATTACAAAATGCATGCCAATAGGAATAATGTAACGGTTAATAGCTGTAACAAATCAAGTCATAAACTACTTCTTAGATGTCTTCGCCTGTCTCTTGTACAAGCTGAATGGGAGCATCTCTGGGGAGCGTCCAGCAATAGTCAGTCAGCATTGTAGTTGACCATTTTCCCTGTTATCCTTGTTCCATTGCTGCGATATCTTGATGAAAATGTTCGCTACGTTCATCATTAACCTTGTCACAGTTCTCAGGAAAGAAATTCAGATGGGAATGAAAGAAGTGGATCTTTAGAGACATATTGCTTAGTAGATGACATGCTTTTATATTGAGGTTATCTTCTTATAGAAGCTTCATGGCAAGTCATCTATACAATCCCGTAATCGTAACCTTCATTAACAGTTACCATGTTGTTCCGACAGGCCGACGTTGTGCTTCAACTAGTTACGGGCACGGCGTTGGTGGGCGGAACAACAAAGAAACCTGTCTCAAGGGCCAGAGTTGTGCCCTGATGTCGACGTCTGTTTCGGCGACATTAGATTCGAAACACCATTGAGTCGGATGGGTGCTGGAACAAAGGGCGGAGCACGTATGGGAATGCCCTACGTGCTGTGAGGTCACTTTCTAATCAAGAAGAACATATTGCTGTCAAGTATGTGGTACTTCATCAGCATGCCCTCTACTAGTTCCTTGTAGTTTTCTGCCCTAACATTACCGAGAAAGACAATATGTACTTACTGCGCATAACTGAAATCCAACAGGTTAATTCAGGAATAAGGTAATACAGTTTTGCTAATCACTAAAGATACACATAATAACACACGTATAAAAATCGAGGATTCATCCAAAACGCCTTTATCAAGACTTCAATTAAAGCAAAATTAAAACATACAGCAGAAAACGGACAGTAAGGATATGGACGTTCACATTGGAATGTGTAATCTGTGAGTTATGTTGTATGTTTTAATTTTGTATTGATAAAGACGTTTTGGTCGAAACTTCGACTTGTGTGTGTTATTATGTGTGTCTTGAGTGATTAGTGAAACTTCATTACACTATTCCTGACATTACAAAGAATGTTGGTGGACATTAGGCGAAAAGTATTCCGTACTTGTTTCTCATCGTCCCGCAGCAAGTTGATCAACCGGTCATCTTTTAAGATAATGTCCATTTTCACTTTTACTGGACATGCGGCGTTTCCGCAACCGGTACTGGGTTATGTTTCACGTAAACGAAACATAGCTTGGTCAAACTCAGTTGTCAAGTTTGTGTGGTTTTGTTTGGTTTAAACGTTATTAGTTTCTTGAAAAAAGGTCCCATTTGGATAGATACGTGGAAAATTGTCTTGTTTTGTTTTATTGCATGTTTTTTATATATACTATTTCATCTATATTTATTCATAGTTATGTTTTCCTAGTAACCTGTTAAGTAATTTTGCATTACCATCTTTATAAGAGCTCTCGAATATGAGGACCCACATAAATTACCTCTTTAGTCTTTTGTTTCACCGTGTCGAGGCAATTTTTTTTCATGCAGATATCGGGAAGCTGGTCAAGTCCGGTGCATGGCTGTCACGAAATTCTTCATCACACCTAGTTTGATGTGAAGGGCTGGATGCAGGATTTTTTGAGATTCCACCATAGCTAGGTACTAGATATTCTTGTCTCAATCGACCACATTTTGTCTGAAAATTCATTCCTCCCGCAAGTAGAGCAATTCCTTTTCTCGGCTATTCCACTCACATAAAAAGCACATGTTTTTTGTATATCCCTGCTGCAGGAAAGAAGAGACACCAAGCAGAAGAACATAGATGTAGTCAACTGTGGGCGATGTGTTGATAATAGTATTATGCAATGTGATGTGATACATTTTACATCATTCTAGACTTATTAACAATTTCTTTTCAGTCGTACTGGATAAATTTACACGGCGAAATAGAAATTTAACTACATGAAATATCTTCAAAAAGACAACCGATACATTTTTTTATGTTTATAGTGGTTTTTTAGCACACTAAGATACAACAGATTAGGGCATGTTTAAGTCAGTAACGTATTCAATGTTGACCAGTGCTATTGGCGGTAGACCACTTTGTAGCTTGATGATTTGCCAATTATATCAGTTTCTTGGCTTGTTCCGAATCTGAACTCACCAAACAGGAGGAGACATTTGTCTGAAATACAGCATGTACATTAGCATTGATACAAACAAGATATTGGTGACTAGTGATATCAATCTATATATCCCACTAACATTTATAGTTTTAACAATACTCGGAGTGTATCTCCATCACCACTGTTTTCTGTTAACAAATGTTAATATTGCATCTCCATTACCGCTGTCTTTTTTAACATTTGTTAACACGGAATCTCCATCACGGTTGTCATGTTTAGCATATGTTAAGAAGGAATGTATCTCAAATCTCCGATGTCTTGTCAATATCCCCACAATAAAGTCTGACAAAATGTACCAACATAATCTATTTACTTAAAATCTACCAACATAATCTACTTACTTGAAGTCTACCAACATAATCTACATACTTAAAATCTACCAACATAATCTACTTACTTGAAGTCTACCAACATAATCTACATACTTAAAATCTACCAACATAATCTACATACTTGAAATCTACCAACATAATCTACATACTTAAAATCTATCAACATAATCTACTTACTTAAAATCTATCAACATAATCTACTTACTTGAAATCTACCAACATAATCTACATACTTAAAATCTACCAACATAATCTACTTACTTAAAATCTACCAACATAATCTACATACTTAAAATCTACCAACATAATCTACTTACTTAAAATCTACCAACATAATCTACATACTTAAAATCTATCAACATAATCTACTTACTTAAAATCTACCAACATAATCTACTTACTTAAAATCTACCAACATAATCTACTTACTTGAAATCTACCAACATAATCTACATACTTAAAATCTACCAACATAATCTACATACTTGAAATCTACCAACATAATCTACATACTTAAAATCTACCAACATAATCTACATACTTAAAATCTACCAACATAATCTACTTACTTGAAATCTACCAACATAATCTACATACTTGAAATCTACCAACATGATCTACATACTTGAAATCTACCAACATAATCTACATACTTAAAATCTACCAACATAATCTACATACTTGAAATCTACCAACATAATCTACATACTTGAAATCTACCAACATAATCTACATACTTAAAATCTACCAACATAATCTACATAATTCTTAACGTTCCGTTATACTAATGCAGATATATACCATGACAGACGCTGGAAGGTTCACATTGTCAACTGTTTCCTGTCGTAGACAGTGGGTGGCGTTGGAAATAACATCAATACCAGAGCTCTCAGCCATATTTGCCAACCGGGTTGAGAAATTCCGGCCATCACCCATCCATCTAACCCTCTTCCTGTCTCCATTTACAGTGCAATCTGTCCCAGAGGTTCAACTTGTGCATGCGTGTGTGCGTGACATTTTGTTTGTCCTTTATCAATTCTTAACGTGTGCCTGTTTACATATGAGTTTTGTCTGTATACACGTCTGTGCGTGAATATGTGTCTTTCCCTATGTGCGTGTATTCCCTTGGAGCTTTGAGAACGTTGCATTAAAAAAATTATAATAATGGTACCAGGGGTGCAACGTCCAAACAATGGATAAACGCACGTAAGCATTATCTTCAAAGCATGTTTCACACCAGAAGGCATGTTTGCGAGTGTCAGCAAAAACCCGCATACATTCACGTATACTAGAAATTGCACATCATCAATGGAGCATGGATGACAGTGATTTTATGTCATTGATTGAACTATCACGGCATCGCTTCTCCTTCCTGCGACTTTTAAATGAGCTACTTATCTCCGCCATTATGCATGTTCGCTGTGTGCCTGTATGTGTATATAAGATATTCACTGATTGGAGATCATTCAACCTATCATATGTGTCCACCTGGTCATTAACGTCTCGTGGTTTCCTGAATCGTACTCACCTCATGGTTCGTGAGGTCATGAAAGAGGTCAAGATCAAAACAACATTTTGATCAATAGCTTGTGACAGGTTCATGACAATCCCGTGAAACTTACTGAATTCAAAACTCAACTGACCATATTATTGAATGCTTATAAGAGATTGACAGTCCTCGAATAAATTCAGTTGAAAATTGGATGGGCAAGTATGGCTCATATCACTACAGAACAACGATACATACAAATTGAACAATTACAGAATGGACAATCACAACGTGTAGTGGCTGAACAATTTAATGTTGTTAGAAGCACCATAAGTAGCCTTTGAAGGCAATTTCAACAAACTGTCTTTGTGGTTGGCCGGCTATGGAGTGGAATCCTAGAGTCAGAACGCCTACCGAAGTCGGCCTCACACAGCTGCGTCACCTCAGGAATCGACTTGCATCTGCTTCCTCCACAATCCAGTCAATGCCAGCAGCTCGTCAAATTTCAGATCCAACCGTTAGAAACCTGCTGCACGACGCTGGTCTTTGGCCTAGAAGACCATACAGAGGTCCTGTTCTTACGCACCGGCATTGCCAGAACCGATTGCAGTGGACGAACCAGCATCGTCAATGGACCATTGGGAATGACTGTAATCGGGTTTGGTTTAGTTAAAGACTGAACGTTTCTTCATGCCAAGGTTGAAACATTAATTATGTCAAATACAATTTTGGTACACGTTTTTAATAATGTTGCAATTTTTATTCATTTTCCTTTTGCGCTGAATTTAGCGCATAGGGCAGAGGTAAAATCTCTCCAATTCTGTCTGTTCAAAGCTATTCTGTGCAGTTCTTGAATAGTATGAATATTGATTGTTTTACTTTTTCTAAGTATTGTTCTTCTGAGTGTTTCTTTTGGTCTACCCCTTGCTCTTTTGCCTGTAGGTATCCATTCAAGAGATTGGTGGTGTATTCTGTTGCAGTTTTAAACAGTATATATTCGTTTATGCTCAGTTTCCACACGATATTATTATTGTTATATTATAGAAGGTAGTGTAATCTACAGACCATGGCGATTGCGACGAATGTAGCTAACAAGAGCAATTTGAGTCCACCAATAGTTATAAGTGCAGGTTACCATTAGCGCACTCCGGGATAGTTCATAGATGCTCCAAATTTCATTATCAATAAATCAATCAGTATTTGCAGCGGTTCATAGTTCGATATTGTTTTATCAATCTCTTCGTATATATATTATGTTTCTCTTTACTCACTGCTCTAATCTTTACAACAATCTCCCGCAATCGTGAGAGCAACAATGAATCACACATTTGAAAATCTTCTCAACGCAAGAGGTCTCTTATTTTATGAATGTATGTTTGGTTACTGTATGATCTTATTGTATGATTATGTCAGAAATATCAATTGATGTACCTATTCGACACTGTGACCGTGCTCGCCACTGTTTCAGCTCGTTCATTGCCCGCAACACTCGCGTGGCTCGGCACGAATGTAAAATATCTTTATGGTCAGGGATTGCGTCAAGAACTCCATCCATTGACTACTTCCACGTCGAAGTATCAGTGCATGTTCACTGAATCACTAAGTATGAATGCATGAGAATAGTCCTGTTACACTAGCCACATCAATTGCGCAGTCACATCTTTTATATAAACCGTAAAGGTTATTGTGGCTGGGGTGAAGTAACCGCTCGATTCTTTGATAGTTTCCTATCTGCACCGTGCATAAAGAGCCCTAGCACAGCGTTGATGGTGAATGACTAACCAATCAGTGTAAATTATTATATTTTTAGTTGGTGCTTCGACATCCACCACAACCGGATTGTTGTCTCCCTACAACTTCTGTAGAGTGTGATGACTACACAGAATATACCACGGTAATGAAGGCGGAGTGTATATCCACTCCTTCTTAGGATCAATGCAGCTAGGTTCTCATACTTGTGTAAGTATACTTTTTTGCATATCCAAACCACGATTGCCTTTGATATCCTGGTGTCTTTCACCTTATTGAGACCCGAACATAATGGATACTATGTACATGTTCTGCTATCTGTCGAACTATATTGACTTCCGCCAATATGGCCAATAATTCCGTAGGTTTGTCACAGTGGATTACAGCACAAAAATTCCGCCAATATGGCTAATTGGACTTCCGCCAATATGGTTGTCGAAAATGAGTGCGTTCTCTTTAGGGTGTTCGATTAGCGGATGTTCCCTCCCGAAAGTAATGACAACCTACGGGAATATTATGCCTATAAATTTCCAATGGATTAATATAACCACTAATTAGAAAGACAAATAATGGAGGCCAGAGTACATGGGATATGAAGAAACTCAGACCAAGAAGACGATGGACTGACGACATTAAAGATAAAATGAATACGTCGTTGGAAAATGCAATGAGCATGGCCTAAGACATAAAGGGGTTCCGAGAGTTCATTGGGAAGACACAGTTCTGGAAGGAATACGTCACATGACACACATTTAAACAAGGAATTTAGGAATACTCTTGCTACCAAATGTTGTTGTTTGTCTTCTCAAGCTTGTAATATTTGCTGGTCTACTATCAATTACTTCTATGTCTGTATACTTCTTCTTCTTCTTCAGCGTTCATTCTCAAACTCCTACTGGATCTCTCTTGAATCAGGACAATGGTCCTACCAGATTTCCAGCAGGATGTAGTCCAGAGAATGGAAATGCCTTGTGTCGCCGTTTTATTTGTGTCAATTACCCGACACATCCGTCTTCGGCAGATGTATTAATACAATTCCTGATATGTCACCCACAATGCAACACGATACATAGTGTCATGTACCCGTAATTCCGTACCAAATGCATGACTTATGCATATCTCGTTTTCACACATCATTTACCGAAATACGAGGTTTGAGCCAACATCTTTTCTCCAACATTAATTCTCTATGAAGGAGATCCTGTGTTATTCTGCTATTCATCACCCTCTTATTATGTCCTAGCCATCTGAGTCTATGCAGGCTGAGCAAGGAAAATACGATCACAATACCTGTTCTTTACAAGGTAACATTGTTAATGACTTTGTCCTGCAACCTATCTCCAAAAATTCAACTCAACAGTAGTGCATGTTACCGTCTGTTTAACCGTATCTCCAGGTGCGAGACTAGGTTGACTGTGTTTCATTACCGTAGAGGAGCGTTCTGAAGGCACGCCTGTTTACCAGGAGTGTCTTTGGGAATCGGGAGATTGTTCCAGATAATAATAAAACTCATACTTCGTAGGAGTGTTGGGGTGTCAACTGGATTACATCAGCACATCAAGCCCTCCAAGAATCTCTATCCTCAGTCATTCGGACAAGTGTAGAAAGAATCATAGGCAGGCTATTCCTTGATGTCATCATTCAAGAATTGTCTGTGTCTTTTCATTTTCTCCTTCTGCTCTCGACTCTTCCTTGTTAAATAATTTCAGTAGGTGAGTCGTGCCTAGTTACATGTCCAGAACAAACAGGTTTATGCCGTTTCATCACTGCCAAAAATTATTCTTGATATGCTTCAAGTTTGTTTATTTTCCGCCGGATGATTTTGTCGTGTGTTCTATATAACCAATTCTTAGCAAACGTCTGTATCGCTTGTATTCACAAGTCTGAATCCTTCTTTCCGAGTCTGTATCACTTGTATTCACAAGTCTGAATCCTTCTTTCCCAGTCTGTATCACTTGTATTCACAAGTCTGAATCCGTCTTTCCCAGTCTGTATCACTTGTATTCACAAGTATGAATCCGTCTTTCCCAGTCTGTATCACTTATATTCACAAGTCTGAATCCTTCTTTCCCAGTCTGTATCACTTGTATTAACAAGTCTGAATCCTTCTTTCCCAGTCTGTATCACTTGTATTAACAAGTCTGAATCCTTCTTTCCCAGTCTGTATCACTTGTATTCACAAGTCTGAATCCGTCTTTCCCAGTCTGTATCACTTGTATTCACAAGTCTGAATCCGTCTTTCCCAGTCTGTATCACTTATATTCACAAGTCTGAATCCTTCTTTCCGAGTCTGTATCACTTGTCTTAACAAGTCTGAATCCTTCTTTCCCAGTCTGCATTGAGTATCCAGATTTCACATCCGTACAACAGTATACTTATCTCAAACAATCTGATAACTATCATGGCTGTTTCATAGCACACATCAAATAGTGATATAAAAGCCGTGCTAAAGTGAAAATGTGTGTCTGACCGAAGTCGGCGATAGTACAGTCAAGCTGTAAACCATGATACGGCGCACTCCGGTGTACTTAGGGCATCCTGACTAGCATGAGTATATCAAGAATCACGAAAGAAGTCGAAGAACAACTGGAGTTATATTTGTGCATCATCAAAAATATCTATGTGATTGTCAAATATAGAAGAAGTTCAACAGAAATAAGAAGCAGAATAAGACAGGAAAAAAATAATAAAATTGAAAAATTGGGGGGAACAAAAATATATTGTGTAATATGACCTTATCGTTAGAGGTGAGGAAAAGAGCACTGCATTGCTACACAACCCCTATACTAACATATGGATGTGATTCTTGGACAAGGAACATACAGGATAGTGGGGAAATTAGAGGCAGCAGATATGTGGTTCTACAGAAGAATGCTGAGAATACTATGGACTGCCAGGAAAACCTAATGTAGAGGTGTTGTAAAAGTCAAATGCGAGACGGTTCGTAATAATATAAGAAATATAAAATTGTCATTTTTTAGCCACGCGCTGTTCGTTCGTCGAAGTCAACGTTGATCATTAAGCTCAACCTGGATGATGATGATGTCTGGATGTAACTAATGATTCCTATGCGTGATTGGAATTGTTAACCACACTCTGAACATGTGTGGGAGGAGTATGTGTAATATTGAGCAGCTCTTGCCTAGTGTGGGGGGGGGGGGCAGATTTTTAAGTCATTCATAATTATTCTTTATTATTAAATACAAGTTTATAGTTTATTGTAAGGTCAGATATTGTCACAACATCCCGCACCCGTTTTTCTTTTTAGTATGTGGTAATATTGTTTATATTCCTCTGGAGCTTCAAGCAGTTTTGATTACAATGTGCTCTGAAGCTTCACGTAGTGTTGATTACAATGTGCTCTAAAACTTCAAGTACTGTTGATTAAATGTGCTCTGAAGCTTCACGTAGTGTTGATTACAATGTGCTCTGAAGCTTCACGCAGTGTTGATTACAATGTGCTCTGAAGCTTCACGTAGTGTTGATTACAATGTGCTCTGAAGCTTCACGTAGTGTTGATTACAATGTGCTCTAAAACTTCAAGTACTGTTGATTACAATGTGCTCTGAAGCTTCAAGTAGTGTTGATTACAATGTGCTCTAAAACTTCAAGTACTGTTGATTACAATGTGCTCTGAAGCTTCAAGTACTGTTGATTACAATGTGCTCTGAAGCTTCAAGTACTGTTGATTACAATGTGCTCTGAAGCTTCAAGTACTGTTGATTACAATGTGCTCTGAAGCTTCAAGTACTGTTGATTACAATGTGCTCTGAAGCTTCAAGTACTGTTGATTACAATGTGCTCTGAAGCTTCACGTAGTGTTGATTACAATGTGCTCTAAAACTTCAAGTACTGTTGATTACAATGTGCTCTGAAGCTTCACGTACTGTTGATTACAATGTGCTCTGAAGCTTCACGTAGTGTTGATTACAATGTGCTCTGAAGCTTCACGTACTGTTGATTACAATGTGCTCTGAAGCTTCACGTACTGTTGATTACAATGTGCTCTGAAGCTTCACGTAGTGTTGATTACAATGTGCTCTGAAGCTTCACGTAGTGTTGATTACAATGTGCTCTAAAACTTCAAGTACTGTTGATTACAATGTGCTCTGAAGCTTCACGTAGTGTTGATTACAATGTGCTCTAAAACTTCAAGTACTGTTGATTACAATGTGCTCTAAAACTTCAAGTACTGTTGATTACAATGTGCTCTGAAGCTTCACGTACTGTTGATTACAATGTGCTCTGAAGCTTCACGTACTGTTGATTACAATGTGCTCTGAAGCTTCACGTAGTGTTGATTACAATGTGCTCTGAAGCTTCACGTACTGTTGATTACAATGTGCTCTGAAGCTTCACGTACTGTTGATTGCAATGTGCTCTAAAACTTCAAGTACTGTTGATTACAATGTGCTCTAAAACTTCAAGTACTGTTGATTACAATGTGCTCTAAAACTTCAAGTACTGTTGATTACAATGTGCTCTAAAACTTCAAGTACTGTTGATTACAATGTGCTCTAAAACTTCAAGTACTGTTGATTACAATGTGCTCTAAAACTTCAAGTACTGTTGATTACAATGTGCTCTAAAACTTCAAGTACTGTTGATTACAATGTGCTCTAAAACTTCAAGTACTGTTGATTACAATGTGCTCTAAAACTTCAAGTACTGTTGATTACAATGTGCTCTAAAACTTCAAGTACTGTTGATTACAATGTGCTCTAAAACTTCAAGTACTGTTGATTACAATGTGCTCTAAAACTTCAAGTACTGTTGATTACAATGTGCTCTAAAACTTCAAGTACTGTTGATTACAATGTGCTCTAAAACTTCAAGTACTGTTGATTACAATGTGCTCTAAAACTTCAAGTACTGTTGATTACAATGTGCTCTAAAACTTCAAGTACTGTTGATTACAATGTGCTCTAAAACTTCAAGTACTGTTGATTACAATGTGCTCTAAAACTTCAAGTACTGTTGATTACAATGTGCTCTAAAACTTCAAGTACTGTTGATTACAATGTGCTCTAAAACTTCAAGTACTGTTGATTACAATGTGCTCTAAAACTTCAAGTACTGTTGATTACAATGTGCTCTAAAACTTCAAGTACTGTTGATTACAATGTGCTCTAAAACTTCAAGTACTGTTGATTACAATGTGCTCTAAAACTTCAAGTACTGTTGATTACAATGTGCTCTAAAACTTCAAGTACTGTTGATTACAATGTGCTCTAAAACTTCAAGTACTGTTGATTACAATGTGCTCTAAAACTTCAAGTACTGTTGATTACAATGTGCTCTAAAACTTCAAGTACTGTTGATTACAATGTGCTCTAAAACTTCAAGTTATGTTGATTACAATGTGCTCTAAAACTTCAAGTACTGTTGATTACAATGTGCTCTAAAACTTCAAGTACTGTTGATTACAATGTGCTCTAAAACTTCAAGTACTGTTGATTACAATGTGCTCTAAAACTTCAAGTACTGTTGATTACAATGTGCTCTAAAACTTCAAGTACTGTTGATTACAATGTGCTCTAAAACTTCAAGTACTGTTGATTACAATGTGCTCTAAAACTTCAAGTACTGTTGATTACAATGTGCTCTAAAACTTCAAGTACTGTTGATTACAATGTGCTCTAAAACTTCAAGTACTGTTGATTACAATGTGCTCTAAAACTTCAAGTACTGTTGATTACAATGTGCTCTAAAACTTCAAGTACTGTTGATTACAATGTGCTCTAAAACTTCAAGTACTGTTGATTACAATGTGCTCTAAAACTTCAAGTACTGTTGATTACAATGTGCTCTAAAACTTCAAGTTATGTTGATTACAATGTGCTCTAAAACTTCAAGTACTGTTGATTACAATGTGCTCTAAAACTTCAAGTACTGTTGATTACAATGTGCTCTAAAACTTCAAGTACTGTTGATTACAATGTGCTCTGAAGCTTCAAGTACTGTTGATTACAATGTGCTCATCACATATATTACTTTGAGATCACCCTGGCTGGTAGAAAAAAACAAAGCAAAATCTTGGCATGCCGGATATGACCATCAGGTTGTATGCCCACTGCTACATGACATTGTTTCACAGAAGAAAGGAAATCTTGAACTTCACATAATCAATACTACCAACACTCGGCGCCATAGTTATACGCTCAGGGCTATACATGGTTATACGATCAGGACTATACATGGTTATACGCTCAGAGCCATACATGGTTATACGCTCAGAGCCATACATGGTTATACGATCAGGGCTATACATGGTTATACGCTCAGAGCCATACATGGTTATACGATCAGGGCTATACATGGTTATACGCTCAGAGCTATACATGGTTATACGATCAGAGCTATATATGGTTATACGATCAGGGCTATACATGGTTATACGATCAGAGCTATACATGGTTATACGATCAGGGCTATACATGGTTATACGATCATGGCTATACATGGTTATACAATCAGGGCTGGGCTATACATGGTTATACGATCGGAGCTAAACATGGTTATACGGTCAGGGCTATACATGGTTATACGATCAGGGCTGGGCTATACATGGTTTTACGATCAGGGCTGGGCTATACATGGTTATACGATCAGAGTTATACATGGTTATACGATCAGAGCTATACATGGTTATACAATCAGGGCTGGGCTATACATGGTTATACGATCGGAGCTAAACATGGTTATACGGTCAGGGCTATACATGGTTATACGACCAGGGCTGGGCTATACATGGTTTTACGATCAGGGCTGGGCTATACATGGTTATACGATCAGAGCTATACATGGTTATACGATCAGGGCTATGCATGGTTATACGATCAGAGCTATGCATGGTTATACGATCAGAGCTATACATGGTTATACGATCAGGACTATACATGGTTATACGATCAGGACTATACATGGTTATACAATCAGGGCTATACATAGTTATACGATCAGAGCTATACATGATTATACGATCAGAGCTATACATGGTTATACGATCAGGGCTATACATGGTTATACGATCAGGGCTATACATGGTTATACGGTCAGGGCTATACATGGTTATACGATCAGGGCTGGGCTATACATGGTTTTACGATCAGGGCTGGGCTATACATGGTTATACGATCAGAGTTATACATGGTTATACGATCAGAGCTATACATGGTTATACAATCAGGGCTGGGCTATACATGGTTATACGATCGGAGCTAAACATGGTTATACGGTCAGGGCTATACATGGTTATACGACCAGGGCTGGGCTATACATGGTTTTACGATCAGGGCTGGGCTATACATGGTTATACGATCAGAGCTATACATGGTTATACGATCAGGGCTATGCATGGTTATACGATCAGAGCTATGCATGGTTATACGATCAGAGCTATACATGGTTATACGATCAGGACTATACATGGTTATACGATCAGGACTATACATGGTTATACAATCAGGGCTATACATAGTTATACGATCAGAGCTATACATGATTATACGATCAGAGCTATACATGGTTATACGATCAGGGCTATACATGGTTATACGATCAGGGCTATACATGGTTATACGATCAGGGCTATACATGGTTATACGATCAGAGCTATACATGGTTATATGATCAGGGCTATACATGGTTATACGATCAGGACTATACATGGTTATACGATCAGAGCTATACATGGTTATACGATCAGGACTATACATGGTTATACGATCAGGACTATACATGGTTATACGATCAGGACTATACATGGTTATACGATCAGGGCTATACATGGTTATACGATCAGGACTATACATGGTTATACGATCAGAGCTATACATGGTTATACGATCAGAGCTATACATGGTTATACGATCAGGACTATACATGGTTATACGATCAGAGCTATACATGGTTATACGATCAGAGCTATACATGGTTATACGATCAGGACTATACTTAGTTATACGATCAGGGCTATACATGGTTATACCTTGGCTATCAACAAAGTACTACATGCCTTCTAACAAAATTAATGAGGCCTTCATTTGTTACTTTAAAAAAAAATTGTATTCCCATATTTTCCGTTCTCCAATTTTTAATATTTTTGGAATCGCATGCCAAAAATAGCCAAGGCTACTTCAAGTATATAAATAGTAATCAGTGGAAAAAGCAACAATAATCGAATACGTACCGAATGAAGGCCTGTTTACATTTAGCAGTTAGGTCTTCTATATCTGCCGACGTTCACGGTTATCCATTCTTATCAACGGTTATACGACCTGGAATGTGTTTTCTCTCTCCCGATCCTGAACCGCACCCCTATTTTATATTCTAGTTTGGTGATCAACAGCCGGCTCTTACAATCATCGTCAGCCTCAAAGACAGAGAATGACGGAGAAAAATTACAATAAATGAAATCTATTGATTTCTTCTATCGATCACAAGGATTCACCCATCACAAATCTAAGATACGGATTTATCAGTGTCCAGATCGCTCGATACCATAGCTGTATCGATATACTGGACAATGTGTCTCACAGATTATTATTTCACACATACCCGACTGGTATCGAATATCTTCTCACTGGGATCAATACAAGATTTAAATAACTGCGGTGCAGCCGAATCTTTAGCTTTTTTACTGCTGTCATTTGTCAAAAGGGCGGCCGAGAAATGGAGTAAAGTATAGATATTATATACAATTACGATTTTCTGTGGGTTTATTTAGTTTTTATTTTTAGATATAAAAGTTATCGTCATATTAAAAATAGACGCTTGAAATGTTTGGATAATCGGGAATTTGTACTTGTAAACACAGTGATAGTCATGTCAGCAGCACTTTCGTTATAGCGAAATGCTGTATTTGCAAAGTGCATCCACACTTGCATGGCGTATTCATCAGATAGGATAGAGTGGGGTGTGGTTAGCGATGCGTTTCTCTGGGCGTTCTATTCATCTGCCAGCCCTTTCTGTCGCATCTTTCGATCTATCTATTACGCGTCCCTCTATCATTATTTACTCATCGCCGCTTTCTATCCCAGCAACATTTTAGCACTCACGTTATCGGAGACATTCATGCAGTGTTTGTCTTGCAATCCTTTCACATTTTCTCCCTCTTTCTTCAACTTTTCCCTTCCTCTGTAAATCTCACTTTCTCCACACTTTTCATCACTTCTATTCTTTTTCAATTTTGTCTTTTATCTCATCATTCCCACATATGTCTCCATTTATCCTACCTTTTCCAAGTTCCCTGTACTGGTCTCTTACCCTATCCGACACTCTTCCTCTCCTCATTCATTCCTCCATTATTTTCCATCTATCCTTCATCTTTGCTATCCTATATACCTCTCTCCATTTATTCCTCAATTATTGTTCATCTAGCCTTCCTCTCTTTTCTCTCCTACACCTCTCCATCTATTCCTCCATTGCTTTCTATCTAGCCCTCCTCTTTGCTCTCCTATACCTCTCCATTTATTCCTCCATTATTTTCTCTATCTAGTCATCCTCTCTTTGATCTCCTACACCTCTCCATTTATTCCTCCATTGTTGTCCATCTAGCCCTCCTCTTTGCTCTCCTATACCTCTCCATTTATTCCTCCATTGTTGTCCATTTAGCCTCCTCTCTTTGCTCTCCTACACCTCTCCATTTATTCCTCCATTAAAACCACTGTCAATACTGAATTTTCTACATTAGCGTTTTTCAGGGAAGGTGGCTTGTGTGATAAAGGCAGCATCTTCTCCCCCCCCCCTCCCATCTCTCTCACCTTCGACTCGTTTCATATACATCTCTCCCTCGATGTTCTTCCCTTCTCTAATTTTCTCATACATATTCGCCGCCTCATCGTATCTCCTTTTCTTCCACACACTCTCTCTGTATTCGTACTCTTAACACGCACCCCCCCCCCTCAAATGCAGGATATAAAGATCTACATTGCCGTAATTCTAGAAGATATAAATCAACGTGAGTTGAGGACTGCACTCATTGGCCATTATTTTTAGCAACCAATGGCATTTATTAGTAAAATATATAGGTAGCCACCATGTCCTATCCTGTGTTAGATCCTGTGGTGCAGCGGTGGTGGTAGTGCTGATGGTACTATATCGCGGCGTGATATATCCACTGTGACGGATATCCGGTAAAATTGTGCGCGTAACAGCTGTTATTTCTGTGACCACAAATGGAAGTTCAGTTCCGGTGTTTCGGGACTATTCGCATGGGATATGTGGTTTCTTTCTGTGTGTGTTAGTGAGAGATCGCGGTGTAGCCATGTGAATTTTCTGATACAACGCTGAGACAGGATTAGCTAACCGTCAGTGAGAACACAATGGCTCGTAGTAAATAGATGTAGTAAAGCATACCAAGCCCTAGGACAAACGACACCAATCTTCAGAAACAAAAATGTAGATTTAAACACCAAAATAACACTATTCAAAACACCTATTATACCAACGCTGTGCTACCAAAACCAAACATGGACAACGACAGCACAAGATAAACGTAAACTTATGTCAGCTGAAATGACATGCATGCGCAGAATCATAGGACTATCGCTAAGAGACAGAGTGAGAAATGATGACATTAGACAAAGAACCGGCACTGCCCCAATCTTGGAATATATTAAGAGACAACAGATAAAATGGTTTGCACACATCAGCAGACTACCATCAGACAGCATACCACAGCAAGCTATGCTACACTGTGCAGATACTACGATATAGTGCAGATACAGTGAACGCAGACCTAGATGCCGACCACGAACTCCACAATATATTCAGCACACACGAGGGCCATCTCCAGAAAACTCTTCTACTCCTGACGATGAAAGGCAGCAAATGGTTTAGCAAATAGATAGATAGATATTCTAACAGTGTGGTTTTATTTATATACATATGTGTGCGTGCGTCCGCGCGCGCACGTAGGTGGGTCAGTGCGTGTAAATTTTGCAGGGTGACTGTCAATAATATCAGACATATTGTTTAATGAGAAACTAGCTTTCTAAAATGAATCTTATAAGTTTTAACCATGATTGACGTTGGCTGTCGACACAGAGTTATAATAATATGACCCATAACCTGTTGTCCGGCTTTTTTGGCGAAATGGCACATTGCGCGTCTGTGACGGCCAAGTTACCGAGTTTGATCCCCGCCACAGACATATGGGTATCCGGGCCGTTCAAAAAGCATTACAAACTACTGAAGTATTATATTGCCTAGAAAATCACTACAACCAAAAACATTCTGGGTGGGTGAATAAGATGCTATTAATCTTTTGTAATAACCCGTTAGGGTTGTAAGAATGTCATACTCTACAGACATCACAACAAAACGTTTTCAAAATATCTCTGTCCTTAGATTCTGCTTCTTCTTTCGTTCACTTGAAACATGTCTATATCTGTAATTCTGTCTCCTGAATAAAACTCACTGTCTTTTGTAGTGCATACAGTGGCCCATAGAGCTTCGATTCCAGTCTTGTTTTCTCTGACCAATATTGTTTCTGCCTTGGCGTTTCATACTCACAACAATCTTGAAGTATATGTTTGGCACTCTGTACTACCTGTCCACATGCACACATGGCCGTGTTCTCAATCTTGAACTTTGTATACATGTGACTGCGGAGTCGGTTGTGTCCTGTTCTGAGACGTAGAATTGCATATGCCCTCAGATATTCCGAGGAGTGTAGAAGAATCACGCCTGGACCATTCCTTCATGTTGTCCATTCAGGATTTTCTCTGTTCTCTTCTCCTCCTTCCACTCTCGACTATTTCTTGCAAAATAATTGTAGAAAACGAATCGTTTCTCGTTTTTGTGTCCAAACAATACACGTTTGCGATGTTTCACTACTACCAAAAGTGGTTCTTTATAACCTGCAGGTTTGTTTATTTGCTGCCGGGCGATGTTTCACCACTACCAAAAGTGGTTCTTTATAACCCTGCAGGTTTGTTTATTTGCTGCCGGGCGATGTTTCACCACTACCAAAAGTGGTTCTTTATAACCTGCAGGTTTGTTTATTTGCTGCCGGGCGAATATATTTGTCCTGTGCTCTATATAACTAATTCATAACAAGCTTCTGTAACACTTGTTGTATAAAGCTTTAATCCTCCTTTCTCTGTTTGCATTGAGTGTACAACATTCACATCCGTATAAAAGTATACTTACCACAAGCGGCATGACTAGATTTATCATTACTGTAATACTGATCTTACATTTCCAAATGACTTTCAACAGCACACATTCAACTGTCCTTGACAACCCCATCCCACCTCGAGTCTTAGCGTAATCTCATATTTCGAGCTGCCATCATAACATATTTGGGACCCAAGATATTTGAAGATGGTAACTTCTTCATGTATGTGACCGTTTAATCGTGTAATAGCGATATCGTGATTGCGTTCACTAGTCTTCAATATCTTGTTGTTAATCAATGTTAATTCCCATGGCATATCTCCAATTAACGACTTCCAATACCGAAGTGAATTCCATGAATCCAGATTCGGAATCAGCCTAGATATAGAAGTCATCGGCGTATCTCAAGTTACAAGGTGTTCTGCTGCCAATAATTGTTGATTTCTAGAGATCGTGTAATGCCTCCTGCATGATATATTCAACATACATGTTGAGAAGGGCTGGAGAAAGTATGCAACCCTGACGCACTCCTATATCCGTCTTAAAAAAATTTACCAATATCATTATTTATAAAAAACAGCACTGGTTGCATCTTTATACAGCACTTCAATAACTTTTATGATGTTTGTGTCGAAGTTATATTGTCTCAGTATTTGACACAGACCATGGTGCCATACACGATGAAATGTCTTTATAAAATTCAGGAAATTCTGATAAAAAACATGTTGATATTGTGTATTTCTATTACAATTTGGAGAATAAAAATGTGTTCTGTGGTACTTCTGTTTTTTTCTTCTTCCAGAAACCAGCCTGTTCTTCTTCTATAGTGTAATCATAGTCACCAATGAAAAACACAAAAAGAGTCAACCGAGTCATTTTAGAATACTTTTTCCCGTTAACCAGTAGGTCTTATTATATCGACGTTTTCCATCCCAGCATCCTTTAGGATCACTGGCCTATTGCGGACGGTGTCCGAAAATAGAGATCTCCATTCCCCTCCCTCTTCCTTCGCGGTGATACCAATATGTAAATTCAAGTCCTGTCCATTCGTTGATGTTATCAACCCATGATTTTCTCTGACCCCCTATGTTTCTTCCACGCTCCACTGTTCCTTGCTATGTTGTTTTAGGCCGGAAGCCGTGCCGGGTAGACTTATTCCGCATGTTCAGGTGTTGATTATCTTGCACATTATTTCTGTGAGAGTGAGGCTTTTTCAATGCTGACTATCTCGTGAGGTATATTTCCCCTGAAATTACTGCCTCAGATTTCCTTCATGTATTGAGTGAATCGTACTACCTTGGATATCAGCGACCATTTCAAGTCCACAAGCTTCTCTCTTTCCAGTGGAAAAAAAACAACCCTAAGTACTTATTTTCAATTGTGTGTGATGAAGAATTGGCGTGTTCAATAACTGAGTACATAAAAGGTTAAATCCCAGATATAACAGATCTCCCTAGTATACACAGTTCAAAGATGTGCTAGAACGTTTTTTTGGAAAAATGGATGCTTTAGTATAGTAGAAAAAGTATAGCCCCTTTGCGTGCGCCATGATTCACAGACATTTATTCTAGCAAGTTATCAATCTGCTGGTCATTAAGAACATTTCTAGATTGAAACGTCGTTGCTCAATCAGTATTCTCTTCTTGGTTCATTCCAATTCGACTTCTGTTGTTCGTTCTTAAATTGACGCTAGTTAACTGGAAGTAGTACAGAGGACGGAATATGTTGTTCCATGGTTTATAGTTTGACTTCGGTATTGTGCGCCTTCCTGTCTGACAATTGTGCGCCTTTCTATCTGACAATTGTGCGCCTTCCTGTCTGACAATTGTGTGCCTTTCTGTCTGACAATTGTGTGCCTTTCTGTCTGACAATTGTGCGCCTTTCTGTCTGACAATTGTGCGCCTTTCTGTCTGACAAATGTGCGCCTTTCTGTCTGACAATTGTGCGCCTTTCTGTCTGACAATTGTGCGCCTTTCTGTCTGACAATTGTGCGCCTTTCTGTCTGACAATTGTGCGCCTTTCTGTCTGACAATTGTGCGCCTTTCTGTCTGACGATTTCGGCACGGCCTTACGGGTTACTTTGATGTATTGGATGAGAACACTCCAAAATCACATCCTAACTTGCTTAGTCGCCCCTTGCGACATGCACCTCACAGTGTTGCTATTCTTTGCTTTCTTTTCGGGTTCTGACAATACACGAACTCATACCGATTGACATAAAGAGAATCATTGATATTTGATTGGTTTATGCGGGTTATTTTATTTACCGCTGTGAGGTACTCAACCCTTCTTCTTGGATTGATGAGACTTTAAGTATTTTCGTCTCTGGCTGCAGCCGTAAAACTGCTGACAGGGAAAATCTATTTCAAACAGTCATTACTCAGTCATTTCAAGAGGGGTACATTGCTCAAGAAATCTTTTTGTGAGCTAGTTTTGTTCCTTCGACTTTTCTATTTGAGTGCAAAACATTGGGATCTTGTAGAATTTTTATTGAATAGCTTGGTTGAGTTATTACTCTGTGCTTTTTTTAACAAAACAATGATGTGTACATTATGTGTAATCTTCATGTGTGCACAGTAGTCCTAAGTCTAACACATGACTGCAATGTATGTAACAGACCTACACACGATGTTGTATGTAATAGACCTACACACCGTGCTGTATGTAACAGACCTAATCCCTATATTGTATGTAACAGACCCAATTATCATATTGTATGTAACAGACCTACTCACCATATTGTATGCAAAAGATATACACACCATATTGCCGCAGTATTACAAGCCATTTCTTGACCTGAGGTATTTTAACATGTCATGCTAACGTTAACAATTTTAACACTTTTATGGGATCTTTTCTCTTGCATTTCATTTATGGTATATTTTAAATGCCCTGTGGTATTGAGGTTGAAAGGGCAGTAAGGAATAGTAAGACTGGCACTTGCCATGCATGTTATGATAGAAGACTAAGGGGATTGCGTGCAGTGTAGACCCCCCCCCCAACCATGGTCTCTGAGGTAACGAAGACTAGTGCATGAATGGATGGGAAAAAATCCGCATTTGCATCTGCAGTATGCCTGGAGATTGCAGCAAAGTCGCAATAAGGCCCCCCCCCCCCCTGTTTTTTTTAATACTCCGTAAGCCCCGTGGTTCTGTTCTAACTCCATGTGTCCTACAGTGATTTGTTTAAGAGATCATCATTGTGTCAATCCGTGTTATGTACGGTCTCTCATTTACGTTGCTTTATTTTATTTACTGTCATTTGTGATTATAACTATTCAGACGTATTATCTACTGCCGAAATGTTCCCCGGGCCGGAAATAATCGTGACACTGTTACCCTACATGCATTGTCACAAGCGGCGACTGTTACCCATCATGCATTGTCACAAGAGGCGACAAGGAATGTTTACTTTCGCAAGGGGGTGGGGGTGGAGTTGATAGTCCAATCCCATATGGGTCAAATGACCAAAAAGTCACATTAAAGTCGGATGTGTCAGGCTGAAAAGCGCAGATCTCACAGCTAAGCTCAGTTACACCGTGCCATAACGCGTTCCGATCTCCGGCTACATCCTGCTGATCTGTTTGAAGTTTGAGACCGAACTAAGACGAACAAAGAGAAGAATTATATTTTTTACTGATAGAAATATGTCTATTTGACATGTCTGCCTGTAAGTTCTTTAAAAAAAAATATTGTATCATTGTTGAAGACTTCAATAATGTAGGCTGACCTGAAGTTGCTGATCTCCGTTCATAGAAAGAGCATAGAAAGACGTGCATTAATGCATGTATAGCCCCGATGTATGGAGGTTGTATAATGGGGCCATGCTGATGTTGCTCAATAAGGACCTGCTGGATTTTCATGCTGCCATAGAAGACTCCTGCACATGCGATTGAGGCGTATTCAAGATCAGGTGTGATACAATTTTGATGGTTGGTTGCTTATCCAGCAGTCCATGGGCTCATTCCCTTTGACCTAATGCCATTAAATGGCATTATATTACTGGGAAGTCTGTGGATTTTCGGCCCACCTCGGGACAGTGCCAGAGAATAACTATCACACCTCCAGGAAGGTAGGTTTCAACCTATGCACTGCTCCTAGCCACTGTAGCCAAGATAGGGTTCACTGTGCTCATCCCCTCCACCAATTGACTACTGGTTATGTCGAACTTCCCTATTGCTCCAGGCATGCAACCAAATGCTCAAGTCAAAAGGATTGTCATGTCCTGAGTCACTGTGCCTCTATGATGGGTTTCAGCCATAGGAAAAAAACAGTGCTGTCAGTTTCCTCCTCCCCAGTACTGCACAGTACATCTCTGGCTCCCTCCCAACCACATAGATAGTTCATACACATATATTCACGTAAACATGAAACGCATTTCAACAACAAACTAAAAGCATAATTGTATAGATGACGTGCCATGAAGCTTCTCTAAGGAGATAAACTCAATATAACGGCATGTCATCCACTAAGGTTTTCTGTTGCATGGGGTGGTATGTCTAGTGGGCCATTGGTGAGACCCACAGACGCAACCACATGCATAATTTTGCTTGTAAACCAGCAGTTAAACGGGAAGATCATGTCGAAACCAGCACTCCACAGAAATCATGCTCTCATATTCATGCAGACTCTTGGGCATCCATTGAGCACCACACTGTGCATCTTAGGGTCTGCCCAAAGCGCACACTTCTTCATCATTTCCATCAAACCAATCATTGTTTTACGAGTGATTTGTCCGAGGTTTATAGCGGGTGTTGGTGCATACTGTGTCTCTGGAGGCAGCAGGGTTATCATGCACAATTACTTGGCCGAGATGTATATTTTATAATTTGTCATCCAGGCCTCTGTGTAGGTTATACATTTATACATAGACACACATACACGCACATTAGGTCCCCGTTTAGGTTATATAGTTAATACATAGATCCGGCCGAAGACGGGTGTGTCGGGTTATTGGCGCAAATAAAATGGCGACACAGCGCATTTCCATTCTCTGGACTACATCCTGCTGGAAATCTAGTAGGAAAATGGTCCTGCTACAAGGGAGATTCAACGAGAGTTTGAGAATGAACGATGAATGAAAATGAATGAAAATACATAGACACACACACACCAGGTCCCTGCTTAGGTGATATAGTTTAATGCATTGACATACACACACATACACTAGTTCCCTGTTTATGTTATATAGTTAAATACATGGACACACCACACACACGCATATATCACCCACTTCAGATATAATTATTCTCAGCGTCACATTGACCCTGTCCCACATCGAAGTTCTAAACTGAGGCCTTATTGATCTCTTAAAGCCATCACCATTCCTGACAACTCGCTCTCTCTTCCTGCAAGCGTTTTTGGTCTACCTCGTATCGATACGACAGTATTTGTAGGCGTGTTTACTTGAATTTTTACCCTAGCGAGTCCCTGGTGGCATTATCTACATTAACTGTTCCAGACACCGCCCGCTTCGCTAGAAATCAACCCTGATTTCTCACGCTGACGATTTCTCTCCCTTCGTTTTCCGGTTTTGGAGCTGTTCTCCAAACAACTTTTCAAATCACTGGATGTCTTCTTTTTCCGCTTTTGACATAACCCAAATACTTTTCTACAGATTGGTGCTATTTCTCGTGTGTCGGTGCTATTTCTCGTGTGTCGGTGCTATTTCTCGTGTGTCGGTGCTATTTCTAGTGTGTCGGTGCTATTTCTCGTAATGCCGATGCTGTTGAAATGGTAGAAACATTAGATATTCCATAAATCTCTAGTTAGGATGTGTAATTAAATTACATTACCTCTGACGCGATGCATCCAGAAATGTTTGACTTCCGATAAACAGAAATGATTGCGCAATTTTCTGATCGTTACTAATGAAAGTGTTGTTATTGTGTCTGAAATTACGGACACATTTCTTAGGAAATTGTTGCAATTTGCATGGAAGGTACATCGTACTTAACGACGCTGTATGGTTAGTCAACTTTTGTTACTGCTATTGCTTAGTCTGAGATAAGTTTTTACAAAATCGTTGTGTACATATTCATCATTGTTACTTCTGCTAATATCAGTTAGTTCTTCACCTTTTTATCACACATATTGATGATGTCCGTACCAGTACATAAATATTGTATCACATATGAATATCTATTATGCAAAATCGTAGGGATAATATTTCTTTGTATGGACTTTTTAAAAGCATATTTAATTTTGTCAGGGTTTATATTTGCCAGAACAATGATTGAAGTTGCTTGTTATTTCTGTAGAGAAGTAACGTCGTGTGAACAGTTTGTAGTTACGTTATTTTTCTATAGATTGGTACCCGTTTGTATAAGTGAGTTATTTGCATAGAGAGGTAATCCATCTTCTTCTTTGTCTTACTCTTTATCTTGCTGTTTGCATTTTCATGTTGTATGCTCTTGCTGCTGGCCAATAAGAATTCATTCTCATTACGTGGTCGAACCATTTCAATCTTTTTTATTGAAATATATTTTAGCACTGATGTAGCTCAACAGTTTTTGTAATCTCCTCATTTCTCACATGATCTCTTCTTGTTCTGTTTGCTGCTTTTTTAAGGCATCTTCTATACGTTTGGTAACTGAGTTATTTGTATTGAGATGCAGCAGTTGGTAATTGAGTTATTTGTATTGAGATGCATCAGTTGGTAATTGAGTTATTTGTATAGAGATGCAGCAGTTGGTAAATTGAGTTATTTGTTTTGAGATGCAACAGTTGGTAATTGAGTTATTTGTATATAGATGCAGCAGTTGGTAATTGAGTTATTTGTATTGAGATGCATCAGTTGGTAATTGAGTTATTTGTATTAAGATGCATCAGTTGGTAATTGAGTTATTTGTATTGAGATGCATCAGTTGGTAATTGAGTTATTTGTATTGAGATGCATCAGTTGGTAATTGAGTTATTTATATAGAGATGCAACAGTTGGTAATTGAGTTATTTGTATAGAGAGGTAACAGTTGGTAATTGAGTTGTTTTGTATAAAGAGATATCTGTTGGTAACTGAGTTATTATTATGGGGCAACAGATAGGGCACTGTGAAATCATTGAAAACAATACATACTCTATTTTAGCGTAGTTCCTTGTGCCGTATTGCTGCTTTTTAAGCATTGGCTATATCCTTGGAAAACATCACTCGCGAATGGGTGTAGATCGGGAATGTTATTTGTGAATAGACACATTTAGGTTTGTGTGTTTCTTAAGAGATTTGGGTGTATTACATGCATATTGTTTGTAAATAAAAATAACAATAAAGATCCGAAACGTCATTTATTGTATGGCCATATAATGATCTTTGGACATAAATAGAACCCTTGTGTGTTTGGGTCCCGAAATGGTAGCAAATAATAGTAACAACGTTCACATGTCATGCATGTCGTAAGATGTTATTAAGAAGTTTTTTGGCTTGTAATTGATAGTCTCGTATAGGGTCAAAGTGTTCCAGAAGCGATGCTGAAATCAGATGTGTCGGGGCGAAGGGTACGAATATCCTAACTAAGTTGTAAACCATGACACGAGGCATTGTGTTCTACAGAATACGTTCTGCTAGTCTGTGGGCGTTGTAGAGAGAAAGCAGATTATAAAGAGGAATAGAGATCTAGAAGTTTGCACCCTGTTCCTATCAGATCACGAAACTGTCAACTGAACACAGCTTTTTAAAGTGAATCACTTGAATTTTTCCGTGTCTTCCATTGGTCACATTGTGTATACTTCGTGTCGACAGCCAATGAATCTCACGAGAAAAATCGAGTGAGTCACTTAGAAGGCTGTGTTCCAACGAGGCATAGTGTATTGTATTATAATTGGGCACCGTTGTCATCTTCTTCTGAGTTGGTTCTCAAACTCCTGCAGATTAGCAGAATGTAGCCCGGAGAACGGAATAAGTTGTGTCATGGTTCACAGATTAGCTGCGATATCTGCGCCTTTTGATCAGGCGCATACCACTTTATCATGCCTTCTTGGTCACTTTGTCTATGTATGGTATTAGATAGCCAACTCCAGCCCAAAGCCTCATTCGTGCCTCGTACGACATGAATGGAAGGAAGGTAGATATTGTTGCTATTCTTTACTCCCCTTGATGGCCCCTCCAACACACGGGTTGGTTCACGCGTGCCAACCGCCAGTATAAGACCTACCAACAAAATTCAAGTAAGCCTTTTGTGTCATGTTTTTTTATTATTACTTCGATATTTCTTGGTCACTATTTATATACTTTGTGTCACGTGCGAACGCCGGTCAAAGAAATGCACAGGAATAATCGAAAATAGAATTCAAAATGCTTGTCTGAATTATGTTGGTAGGTTTTCCATTTGCGGTAAGTAACTGTTGACAATTGTAAGCACAGACATTGTGTCTTGGGAGTTACTTGTCGAGTTTGCTATATCGTACAGGAGTCAATGTTCACAAATGTAACTAAAAAATATGAATATTGTAAGGGAAGTCAAATCAATATTTGTTTACGGCCAACTGTTACCGTTACGAGGCAAACTTTGTAGCTCATCCTTGTGTCTACGCAAACCTGTGGTTTTATCAGTAAAATACTCATATTATAAGCATAGCTATACTTCGACAAATTGCTGTGGGTAATTGGTATATTATAAACATAGCGCAGATATAGACATGTTTCAAGTGGATGAAAGAAGAAGAAGCAAATAAACATAGCTATACCATCAACACATTGCTTGGGAGTAACTTCTAAATATATTATAAGATTAGCTATACTTCCCGCCGAAGACGGATGTGTCGGGCCATTGACATAAATTAACCGGCGACACAACGCATTTCCATCCTGCTGGAAATCTAGTGGGGCCATAGTCCTGCTTCAAGAGAGATCCAATGGGAGTTTGAGAATGAGCGCTCAAGAAGAAGAAGAAGCCATACTTTGACAAATTGCTTTGGATAACTTCTAACGATGTTTCTCAAACTCCTGCTAGTTATCAGTATATATTTTCCTGTTTCTTCCAGTGAAGACGCACTTTCTTCCTTGGTCACTCCCACTTTCTGTCATTCTCTGAACATGTACATTGTCTTTGTACATTTACATTTTGCTCAGGATAGAACAGCATGGCGTTTACAGCATTAGAACGGGAGCACTAGCGGCGGATGAATTCAGATAAATAAAATTGCAAGACAGAAGTGGGCACGTAGAAAAGGAAAACACATCTCAACCTCACACAGATACCTTCTATTGTTGTCTATTCTGTAAAAGAACATTTTGTGCGCGCATTGGACTTGCTAGTCATTTAAAAACGCACTATTAACTTTTATTATTTTATTATTTATTGTTATTATTATTATGGTTGAGTTTTTGGTCATCGTTGATCACGACGGACGAACATCACATTTTCTTTTGTCAGCGCCAACTTCATCATTTTGTAGTGTATGCATGACTGCTCTAACTAATTCAGCCTTGTCTCTTCACATCATGTTGACATTCACTCTAACGTTACCTGGCAATATGTCAGCTCTTTCGTTGCAGTTGCCTCCCGCTTCACCAGGACAGTAGATGCATGTGATGCTCTAGACTTTGTTGAGAAGAGTGTCCCCCTCTTTTCTAATCATTCCTTTTTCTTTCTATCATGTTCAGCATTCTCTTGGAGTTTGATAGTCATTGTAGATGTTGGTTGGTTAGTCAAACGAGAGCCGCTATTACCACCTCCATTCTCACGTTCGATGTTGTAGTAGGATATGCAGCAGATTTGACCACCAACCTCTTGTCATTAACATTAATACCTTTAACATGAAGATAAATATAGAAAAGACCGAAGCAATGAAGATAGGAATAACAGAAAGAAACACCAATATATATATATTGGAAACAACAGACTTAACCAGGTCACAAAATTCACATACCTAGGAAGTAATATAACAACAGACGGCAGGAGCAGCAAAGAAATACACAATAGATGTAGTAAAGCATACCAAGCCCTAGGACAAATGACACCAATCTTCAGAAACAAAAACGTTGATTTAAACACCAAAATGGCACTATTCAAAACGATTATTATGCCAAGCACAAGACAAATGTAAACTTGTTACAGCTGAAATGGCATGCTTACGCAGAATCCTAGGAATATTGCTAAGAGACAGGGTGAGGAATGAGAACATCCGACCAAAAAAAATTGGCACCACCTCAATCTTAGAATACATCAAGAGACAACAGATCAAATGGTTTGCACACATCAACAGACTACCATCAGACAGCATACCACAGCAAGCTGTTCTACATAGAGCTAGAGACCGACCACTGAAATAAAAGAGGTGACAAATTCCACGATATACTCAGTACACAAGGGAACCGTCTCCAGAAAACTCTTCTACCCCTGACGCCGAAAGGCAACAAAGGGTTTCAACGAATAGATAGATATACCTCTTGCGATTTTAGTAGGCGATAAAGTCCCATCCTCATCTATTTGTCGCTCTTACTACCAAGCAGTCTGTGTAATTAATTATACTGTATCCCCTGGCTATGAGTACTGGTCTATCATTTCCTAAGTCTTATTTGCATCCCAATTGTGACACTTTCTTCCTAACTGTATTACAACATTCGGTTATGATCGTAGTCCAACTCCCGTTTTCGTTCTTGTTTCCTATTAGTGCCTAACTACGTATTTTATGGATAATTTATCTAAATATTATATCAATAAATATCTAAATACTATATCAATAAATAATCATTATTTAGGGTTATGGTTAAGATATAGGTTAGTTATGTCTTACATAACTAACCCTAACCCTAAATATGATTATATTTAAATTAATAAACTGATAAACATAGGCAAGAGAAATAATCATACAGGTAGGCACACATTGGCGCAATGATGGGTTGGACTACAATCATAGTACCCAACATTCATATTTCCTATTGTACAACCAATGTCTGTACACAATGTGTATATTTCTTACTGTGATACCGCGTATTTGTAAACTGACACTTGATTTATTTGAAAACCATACGGTCTGATGTAGACTGGATATTCTGTATGTTTATAATGTCAAGATATACAAAACTAGGTAGGTGTGTTACCAAAATAAAACATAAAACAACCTAACAACGAGATACAGAGACAGACGACGTTTCGACTATAAAGCCGTCATCAGGACAAACAAATGACCACAATAAAACAAATCTGCCGTTTTTGGCCTCTTTCTCTCTCCCACCTGATCCCTCGTACCATCTCATTTTGCTCTTCCCTTACATCATGATTGCTTGTCTGTAGCATTCATTCTCTGTTGCCACTTTTGAGGTGAGTATTTTTAATGTAATTTACTTGCTACCATATCATTTCCTTAGTTCATCTCACATTCTTCAGTCTACTTTCTCCTCCCTACTTACTACTAACTTCTCCCCATACGTTTTTCTCACCTGTCATGCTTCCACATCTTTTCTTCCCTCATTACCTATCTGCTATTTTCCTCATTTATAACCCTATTTGTCTCCATGTAAGATTTGTTTTATTGTGGTCATTTGTTTGTCCTGATGAAGGCTTTATAGTCGAAACGTCGTCTGTCTCTGTATCTCGTTGTTAGGTTGTTTTATGTTTTATTTTGGTAACACGCCTATCTATTTTTGTATATCTTGACATTTTGCCCAGTGTTACCTCAGCCACCTACTTCCTGTTTAGGGTTGTTACCCTACACTGGTTGATTTATCCCTGTATGTTTATAGACTTGTGCGTGGATGCCTAGTACCAGGGCCGGTCTTAGGCCATTGCAACCTAAGCGGCCGCATTGGGCCCCGCACTTCATAGGCCCATAAATTCATATTAGAATTTATTTTATTATCCTCTTCCCGTACACAGTTAGGGCCCCGCGCAATCCGTTTCGCATTGGGCCCCTCAATTGTTAGGGCCGGCCCTGCCTAGTAGTGATACTGTTTGATTCTAAATAGACCATCGATGCAGATCATATGTTAACTCTATATGTGAAGATTTCCCTGTTTTACCGTACTATATCTACAACTCAATATAAAAATATGGACTATATCGGCTTACCGCCACATCAAGTGGGTTTAAGTTGAGTTTGTAAAGAATTATAAGGGCTAAAGAGTTAAGAAGTATTCCTATAGAGGTGTTGTTTGTCCATCACATGATGCTGATGATGACCACTTGTTACATTCACTTTATGATATTCGGTTATAGCCGTTGTTCCCAACATGGACACACGCCCTACAAGGGGGAAATTCTACCATGAGTTCATAGTAATTTTTTCCCCCATTCCTTTATGTTTCTGGGGGCCTTATATAGAGTATATAAATACATCTTTAACACATTATCAGTTCTCTCTTCTTATATGTTGTAAAACTATACTTGCTGTTTTTTGTTTGTATCACTTGAATTGTTTTGTTTGTATCACTTGAAATTATTATTATGTTGAAGAATTTCTTGATTGTTTCCTTCTCTGTACTTCAACTGTCCTTGCATTCTTTAATTTTTCTCTTTTAAATATTCCAAATTCTATTGAAGCTTGTTAGACTCAGTTAATAAGATTATGAATGTGAATTCATTTTTTGAATACCGTCAGAAAAAAGGGGGCAGGGCTGTATTCAAGATACTGGAGATGTTTAGATGGGGCATGACAAAAACAATGTATGGAACCGCTGTGGTATAGGGTTATGTAGCAGGTTCGTGTGTTTAGGATTAATCAGCCACTGCAGTTTTGCATTGATCATTGCTTTACGTGTTGTGCATGCCACGTGACTGCCGCTCAAAAGTGTTGTTTAAGTGTCTGGACTTTTTATGTACGTGTTTTTGTTGTAGACTACCGGTCAAAAGTTTTGTTAATGTGTCTGTATCTTATAGACAGGCAATCAAAAGTGTTGTTAAAGTTCATATTATTATCACTTCTTGGATCGTAATTTTTCGCCGTCCATGCTATTTTAAAAAAATAATATTTTGTGTGTCTGGGACTATGTCGATAGCGGCGCACAACAGCGTCAAAAATGTCAAATATTTGTGACCATGGTTAGCTTTTTGCATGGTGATCAGCATGTAAGTACGAAAACTAGTTCCCTCGTACTTCGGACATACCATACTAGCGATATGGTTACATATCTCTACCTGTCAGTGGAAGTTGCAAATACCTTGTACGTCTTAGTTACCAAGTCATTTGGCTACACAACTCATTTCCGTTGTCAGTTTTCTGGACTACATCCTGATGGAAATCTTGTGAGATCGTTGTCCTGCTATAAGGGCGATCCTGTGGGAGTTAGAGAACGAACGAGGACAAAACATATCTTTATGTAGCATCTCATTTCGAAGACATCACTTTTCTTTTCCACTGATTTATTATGTGTCCATGTTTGACAGCCACAAGTTGTCATTGAAAACATGCTCTAACAAGATGATGCTTTGCTGTACAACTTGTGCCTTCTCAAAAATAGTTTATGTGCTCCTAATTTTGTAGTCGCTATTGCATTTCTTCTCTTGATTTATGCTGCCAAATTCAATTAAATGTTTATGTCTGTACCCAAATGTTCACATGTAATGTCTTCCAATTCTTGTCAAGAGTATTAATCAATTATTATTATTGATCATGTTTAGACTTTATATTTTGTCGTGGTTATTGTTGTATTTTTCTTGTATTTAATAACACGTTCTGTTCTTCATTAATTGTTGATGTTGATAGAATCAGTTGTTTAAGACGTTCCTTCCATCATAGAGGCACAGTGACTCAGGACGAGAGTATCCTTTTGACATGAACATTTGGTTGCATGCCTGGAGCAATAGAGAAGTTCGGCATAACCAGTAGTCAATTGGTGGCGGGGAATGAGCACAGTGAACCCTATCTTTTCTGTAGTGGCCCGGAGCAGTACATAGGTTGAAACTTACCTTCCTGGTGGTGTGATAGTTATTCTATGGCTCTGGTCCGGGGTGGGCTGAAAATCCACAGACTTCCCAGCAATATAATGCCATTTTATGGCATTGGATCAAAGGGCATGAGCCCATGGACCGCTGTATCAGCAACCAGCCAACCAACCAAGACGTTGTTTACTTGTTACACAATACAACATTGTTGACTTCTAATTATCTTGAAGATCCCTTCCTCCTTTTTGTGAAAGATATAAAGTTGTGAAATATGACATCAGTGACAAAAGCTAAGAATAGTGAAACGATGGAACGTGTCAAAATATGACATCACTGACAATAGCTAAGACTTGTGAAACGATGGAACGTGTCGAAATATGACATCACTGACAATAGCTAAGACTTGTGAAACGATGGAACGTGTCGAAATATGACATCACTGACAATAGCTAAGACTTGTGAAACGATGGAACGTGTCGAAATATGACATCACTGACAATAGCTAAGACTTGTGAAACGATATCAAGTGACGGCCTATGACAACATAGTCAATAGCTAAGTCTATCAAGTGACGAAATAGGACAGCACAGCAAATAGTAATGAAACGATGTCAAGTGTCGAAATATGACATGATGGAAAGACGTGATCTTGTTTTATAAGACTACTGCTGAAGCAGATCCTTCTCCTGAATGGTTCTAAGCGCAGATCCAAATCGTTACTTATATTGTCTGATCAGACTTTCTCAGTTTTCTTTCATTGATTGACCAATATCATAGATAAGGAGGCTGATGTTTTGGGGAGTTGAACCTGTACCCTTATGTAATCAAAGCATGCCATTTAGTATATGGGAACACACCACAAAAAGGTAATCTCATCTCTCCCTGAATGTAGACTTAATGAAGGCAGTAATAAATTCATTTCAAGATGAAGATGATGCCAATGAGATTGAGAACGTACACATACAGAGAATGTTAGAAATGGGAGTATCTAGAGGTGAGGGGAGGAAAAGTAAATTTTTTGGAAAGTCCCGAAGATCACACAATCAACACCTGACCGGAACTATGAGTCTACATACACTGGGATGGCTGCTGGAGCGGAGGGTGGAGCACTTATGGGAATGTCCCGCGTGCTGTGAAGCCAGTTTCTAATCAAGAATCCCTGAATGTTTTTTTCCAAGAACGGATTCCCAAAATCTGAGGAAAAGGGGAGAATTGGTCAACAGAGAGAATGAAACTACTTCTTTTTCTTTATATAAACGGAGGGGTTGCCATGAGTTACGGAGTGGTTACAGTCAGTTAGGAGAAGTTACAAATAGGAAAAAGGTAATTTCCTTCTTGTTCTTGTATAATTCTCTTCTTTTGGTGATATTTTATGACCTAACCCTATTCCCTCCCGCACATAAGACGTATCTACGACCCTGTTGTTGAAACTTGGTATATGCGAGGTGTTCTACGATCATATACATCAGCCAAGGTAAATGACAGTTGGGATGTGCTTGCACTAATATTCTGGAGAATGACTTAGGCCCATTGATCACTTTTTCTAGCGAGCCAATTAAAATATGTATTTATATATTTTTAAAACATCCATCCTAATTTACACAGCATTTATTGTTTTGGTATTATGTCAGTCAGTCAGTTCCTCTTTTTCCTAATTTGGCGCATAGGGCGGATGTCATAGTTCTCCATACCTGTCGATCAGGTATTATGTGTCGGAGAGATAAAGTGCATACCTTGGACAGTTAATATACTGTGGTTGAACCCCGCTGCAGACAATTGTGCATCGGCACTGTTCATAAAGCAGGGACAACCTACTAGATGTATTTATATTGCCTTGAAAATCACTACAGCCAAAAATGGTCGGATTGATCTTAACATCCTGCATGCATTAAACACATGACATGATGAGATGTATATGTGAGGAGATGTCACTGATGAAGTTCGCTATGCTCCACTCGTTATCTAATTAATAATGTGATTGAAAATAGAAATAATCACTCGAACATGTTGCAATAGTTTATGTGATGGGGGGGGGGGGGGATCGACATTGCGATTTGACTCACTCATATTTCATCGATTCCACACTTTGACGGCAGCGCCTCTGATTGATTTTATGTGATTGCCATGCTTAGCTAGACCAGCAGTGATATGAAAATTTAATGACCGTGCGGTATCGTATATATTTTTGTGTTGTCCTGCAGATATTGTGTGTGTGTGTGATACGTAGTGTGTTGGTATAGGTCCCTTGATGTAGTTACTGTCGTTTTTATTGTGACGGAATTTGTTTTGCGTGTTAGATGGTAATGGGGTAATCGTGTTCTCACGACTCATGTGTAGCTGTCTTGGTTACCCAAGCGTCAGTGTGTTGTCAGGGACACCGTGAAACAAGGCAATGAGGTTTTGATAGTAACACGAAACACACATATTCATACACACGCACACACGCACGCACACACACACACATCTCGACGTTTTGACCGAAAGGCTAACATACAGATATACATAAAAACGACAAGTTGCGTTCACATGTCTATGACATGGCCAGAAGGATAGACAATTGTACTTTGTTGTCAGGGACTAAAATAAGAATAGAGAATAGTATCACTATCCGTGTATGTCGTAAGAAACGAATACAATTTTCAGAGGGTTGTTTTACACCTCCCCATCCAATAGGTCAAAGTGACACCAAAAAGTCATGCGTAAGACGGATATGACATGCATAAAGGCGCATATAACGTAGCAAACTGTACATCGGGGAACAACACATTCCAGACTACATATGCTAATAATCAAAAGTGAACGAACTCAGAAAACGAGAAAGCGAGTCTATTTATTTATTTTTGTATGTGAAGTAATCCGGCAATTTCTTCTGTGTGAAGTGATCAGGCCATATGTCTCTTGTGTGAAGTGGTTAGCCCATATATCTTTTGTGTGAAGTGATCTGACCATTTATTTTGTATCTGAAGTGGTCAGATCATATTTTTGTTGTGTATGAAATTATCAGGATATTTGTTGTGTTTGTTGTTGTTATGTAATTTATTGTTTGTGTGAAGTAATCAGGACAATTTTTTTCTCGTGAATGTGATAAATGTTATATCCTTGCATGCATCTAGAGATTGTTGATCTCTATTCCTTTTTGAGTTTTGTAACTTAGACGTAAACTTTAACCAATGATCTATATCTGTAGTTCGTCCATCACACATGCTTGTTGTTTTTATCTTTCATTTTTTTCCCCTGGCAAGTCTAGTTAGTTAGAGGAGCGCGGTAGCCTAGTTGATAGTGTGCTTGCTATCATCGGGTTACAGCGTGCCAGGTTCGAAACCACATACGGACAAAAAAATCCGGTTTGTGACACGCTTGACACGACCACTCCTCCAGTCGACGCAAACTGTAAATGAGTACCTGACGCATGAGTTGGGGGGGGGGGGGTAAAACAGCAAGGAAAGGAACTGGCCACCCCACCTAATAGGTGCGGAGGCTTAGTACATGAAAAGTTATGTTCATCCCCAACGGCAGATGCCATGGGACCTACCGTTACCTAATAGTTAGTCGAAAGCTCATCTTCACTGGACACCGAGTCCTGTTCATAGGCGCACGGATCACCTCCAGAAGATATTCCTTAACTGACCACACCTACTCTGTGTTGGTTTACCAATCTCATCTGGTTAATTGCATTACTTTTCTTTTGCCGTAAGTCTGTTCAGGGATGCAAATTCACAAACATGTGTTACATCAGTCATTCGTCCAATCTCCCTAAAAGCAATTAAAACAGCAGCATTGTCCATTGTTTGTCTGGCCCCCATGATCGCCGTACTGGCAAGCCTGTCTGCGCGTTCATTTCCTCGGACATCGGAATTTCCAGGAACAAATATGAGGTTGATTTTAGTAGACTGACCTCAACTATTGCCTATAAATAACTATAGTCAAAAACTAGAGTAGCTGACAGGTCTAGAGATTGCTGTCAAATTCTGAGTTATAGACCACCATTGTCCACAGCTAGGTTAACCGGAAAGAAAATTGGCATATCCTTTACATGACTTAGCTATCAAACCAGCATTTCGTTGGCTGTGATGATTTTCTAGGCAATATAAATACGTTCAGTAGTTTGCCATTGCTTTCAACCGGAAAGCTAGATGTAATTCATGGAGTAATATCCCAAAACAAGAACAATGTATTTGTAAAAAAGAAATCGTGCATTGTTTAGTATAGTTTAATATACGGGAGATGTGTGAAATTAGTTGAGTCACTAATATTACCGCTGATGTTTTGGAAACATTGCCAAAGCAGGTGACTATAGTGATAATTTGCTGTATTGTTTTTATTAATGAAGATACAACGCAACATCATTACAACATTACCATTAGAATGCAGATTGCTGTTTCGTGTATTTGTTACAACTGCCACAGAATGAATTTAGCGTACTAAAAGTTTCCACATCAGTGTTTGAATTTCGTGAGTGGGAACACATGAATCCTTCTGAATAGTGTATTCTGAAAGAGAGCCATATACGTAATGGCTGTGGGTATTGTGACTGTCTTTGCCGAAATTGTTATTGTTGTTGTCTGTCTGTAGTTATTGTAAGTCGCTGATTGAAATCAAATACTGGCTTGGGTGTCAAGGGACCTGCGATAGTGCTGTTAATCACAGAGTCTGTTGGGTGAATTTAGTGAGCTTCTAAAATATGTTGTCGATAGCTATGCATTTGTAGTTGATCACCATATACATATATATACATAATCTGTGTATGTGTACGCGTGAGTGTGTGCTGCAAGCAATACCCGTGATGCCCGTATTTAAGGATACATGTTTGTCAGTGGTAGACCATTTAAGGATACATGTTTGTCAGTGGTAGAACATTTAAGGATACATGTTTGTCAGTCGTAGACCATTTAAGGATACATGTTTGTCGGTGGTAGAACATTTAAGGATACATGTTTGTCAGTCGTAGACCATTTAAGGATACATGTTTGTCGGTGGTAGAACATTTAAGGATTCATGTTTGTCAGTCGTAGAACATTTAAGGATACATGTTTGTCAGTGGTAGAACATATACGGATACATGTTTGTAAGTTTGGTAGGAAAAATACTGCACGCACGCCATATTTTTCAGACCCGACAGGCTGTACTGAATGTGCTATGACAGGCTGTACTGAATGTGCTATGACAGGCTGTACTGAATGTGCTATGACAGGCTGTACTGAATGTGCTATGACAGGCTGTACTGAATGTGCTATGACAGGCTGTACTGAATGTGCTATGACAGGCTGTACTGAATGTGCTATGACAGGCTGTACTGAATGTGCTATGACAGGCTGTACTGAATGTGCTATGACAGGCTGTACTGAATGTGCTATGACAGGCTGTACTGAATGTGCTATGACAGGCTGTACTGAATGTGCTATGACAGGCTGTACTGAATGTGCTATGACAGGCTGTACTGAATGTGCTATGACAGGCTGTACTGAATGTGCTATGACAGGCTGTACTGAATGTGCTATGACAGGCTGTACTGAATGTGCTATGACAGGCTGTACTGAATGTGCTATGACAGGCTGTACTGAATGTGCTATGACAGGCTGTACTGAATGTGCTATAACATGCTGTACTGAATGTGCTATGACAAGCTGTACTGAATGTGCTATGACAGGCTGTTATGAATGTGCTACGACAGGCTGTTTTGTATATGCTACGACAGGCTGTACTGAATGTGCTACGACAGGCTGTTCTGTATATTTTACGACAGGCTGTTCTGTACATGCTACAACAGGCTGTTATGTATATGCTACGACAGGCTGTTCTGAATGTGATATGACGGGCTGTACTGAATGTGCTACGACAGGCTGTTCTGAATGTGCTATATCATGACTGTCTCTAATAAGACAATTCAACATAATTAATTAGAACCCACATTCGTTACGTTTTTAAAATTTATGTTGGACTTTCTATTGGTCACATTTTACATACTTGGAATCACATCTCAAAAATAGCCAAGGCGACTCCAAGTATATAAATATTGACCAACCGAAATCCCAACAACCCATGTTCGGTCACGCGACAGTTCTTGATAACAGATCTTACCGGAGACGGTCGTGGCTATAAAATCTGGTCCCAGAGATTTAAAAAAAATGACTAATTTGAGATGTAAATGACTAACAAATAAAATATCTTTGACCACATAACACTCAAAAAGAAAACCTCCATCCGGCCTGCCGACCCAGACAGATTGCCCATTACTATTAAATATTGATCTAGACTTCTGTGGATCAACCCAGCTTAATTGAATGTAATTATTTTCTAGTCAATATTTACGTTGAAAGTTGCCATTGTTTTCTGAATGTTCCGCATACATAACTGCCTGTAGCAAGAATTGAATCGCATGACCAACCGAGGAACGCCGTACCACAACGTCACAGAACCGAACTAGAGAGAAAAAGTAAGAGATGTACAGTAAGATAAGAAATGACACCTATAGCAAGCTGTATGTGAGTTTTATATTTCAATTTGATGTTGGATGTCAAGTTGTCATCAAATCGATGGATTTAACCGTTTGATGTGTTGACATTATTTCTGCATGGCGCGTTTTCCCACTCGTATGGTAATTGGTTCTGACGTCATTGCCATCATAATGAATAGTGTATGGAATTGATAGAGATACTTAGCTTGCACATTTGGAATATGTGAAATGTTTGGTTGTCAGAGAAGTGAACGTGAAATAATGTGTAGTGTGTGACTATAAGGGTAGTAAACGCGAAATAATGTGTAGTGTGTGATTATAAGAGGGGCGAACCTGAAATAATGTGTTGTTTATGGTTGTAGGAGAGATGAACGTGAAATAATATGTGTAGTGTATGATTTGTAATAGAGGTGAACGTGAAGTAATATGTAGTGTATGATTTGTAATAGAGGTGAACGGGAAGTAATGTGTAGTGTATGATTTGTAATAGAGGTGAACGTGAAGTAATGTGTAGTGTATGATTTGTAATTGAGGTGAACGTGAAGTAATGTGTAGTGCATGATTTGTAATAGAGGTGAACGTGAAGTAATGTGTAGTGCATGATTTGTAATAGAGGTGAACGTGAAGTAATGTGTACTGCATGATTTGTAATAGAGGTGAACGTGAAGTAATGTGTAGTACATGATTTGTAATAGAGGTGAACGTGAAGTAATGTGTAGTGCATGATTTGTAATAGAGGTGAACGTGAAGTAATGTGTAGTGCATGATTTGTAATAGAGGTGAACGTGAAGTAATGTGTAGTGCATGATTTGTAATAGAGGTGAACGTGAAGTAATGTGTAGTGTGTGATTGTTATGGAAGTTAACGTGAAACTGTAGAATAGGTGAACGAGAAATAAGGTGCTGTCTGTGGTTGTAGCGAAGGTGAAAGTGGTACAATCTGTAGTACGTGATTGTAGGAGAAGTTAACGCGAAATAATGTGTGTATGCATTGTTGTAGGGCAGTGAATAAATGACTCGTGAAATAAGTGTAATGTGTGATTGTATGAGGTGAATTTTAAATATGTGTATTGTATGATTGTATAGGAAGTGAATGTGAAATATGTGTAGTGTGTGATTGTATGAGAGGTGAACGTGAAATATGTGCAGTGTGTGATTGAGAGGTGAACGTGAAATATGTGCAGTGTGTGATTGTATGAGAGGTGAACGTGAAATATGTGCAGTGTGTGATTGTATTGTAGAACAAGGGATTTGCTAATTAATCGATCAAAATCACGTGGCATGTGTAATGATTCTTCTTAAATGGTTGTTTTACCATTGCCATTATTTAGTATATGATCGGCGGTCTCAGGTAGACATATAACAATAGCAAACGTTTACTAAGGCCTCACAACATTGAAGATTGTTATGTTATGTTATGTTCCTCCAGGGCCATAGGCGGCGCATAGGGCAGAAACTATAGCTTTCCATTTCTGTCTTTGTGATGCCAGGTCTTTCAATTGTTGCGTGTTGTTTAGGTTCATTGACACGCCTTCTCTATTAATGGTTCTTCGTAGAGTTTCTCTAGGTCTCCCTCTTCTTCTTACTCCGGGTGGCACCCAATATAGTGACTGCTAGGGAGTTCTTAGGCTGTTCATTCTGAGAACATGGCCGATGTAAGTCTAACGACTTTGTCTAATGAAGTAAGATATATAGGTTTGTTTGCTTTTCTCTCTTATGGTAGTGTTAGATTTAAAGTCACTCCACTTAACATTCAGAATGGTACGCAGGCATTTGTTTTCAAAGGAGTCAAGTCTCTTATCTGTGGCTTTTCAACTTTCGCACCCATATGATAGAATAGGGATGATGTTGGAGTTAAACAATCTGAGTTTTGTGGTGTTTCTTAGTGTGTTTGACGTCCAGATGTTACGTAGTTTATTGAAAGCATCCGCTGCAAGGGAAATACAGTGTAAAATTTCTTTTGATGAGTCTCCATCCAATGCTAGATTGGTGCCTAAATATGTAAAATTGTTTACTTTTAATAATGGAACATTTCGAATTTCTATGTTGTCGTTGGATCTCGTAAAATCTAGTATATGAGTTTTTGATGTGTTGATTTTCAACCCTATCTGGTTTGAGTAGTGTTGAAGATTGCTGTCAGATATCAATAAAATCAAGCAACCAAACATATCTGTTTAGAGAGATAGCATGCAGCTACGTAGTACTCCGGAAACTGGTCTTGTAGATATGATGTCACGGCCTGTCATCGAACCTGTTACTCAATGATCCCCATCCACAAAAACGACGTAAACACTACGCCACTGTGATCTATGTAATTCCCTGTAATGTCAAAGGCATTTAGTGTGGTCTTTTGCCACTCCTTGTCGCGCTTCTTTTTTGTTATCCACCTTGGAGACGTATGTCCCTCTGTAACTCAGCATAGAGAAGATCTTTGGTATGAGATTATCTGGCATATGTACCATATTCTCTGCCAACGAATCTGTGTCATAGTGTCAATTCTAGAGATACCAGGGGATGTGAAAGTGAGGAGTTGCATGCGGGATTTGGATTTAAGTGATGAAGAGTTGTGCCAAGCATCGACCTCACTCTCTTGTTGGACTTCATCTGAAACTGAAAGTGAAGATGACCATAATGTTCTACATGTCTCACTATGCTGTTATACGGTTCACACTACGTTTCTGCAAATCGCCTTCATACCCGGTGAGCCGATAAACTCTCGTGTCCCCCCCCCTCCCCTTTTTTCGTGTAAATTTGCCGAAAATCAGACTGTGTGTGTATTGGTTGATACGATCGGTCATGCTTTTGAAGAAAATCTCCAACATGTCATTATCATTTTTTATTCCACTTGATATCCCCCCCCCCTCTTTTTTGATGTTTTCTGCCATTGATTTTATTTGACTGTCTCTGTTTCTTCTACTTTCGTCTGTTCATTGCAAGACATTATTTTTTTGTCGGGGAGTCATTTCGGCCAAACCATGCACGTTTTCGTCGTTTTACCATTGAAAACAGTTAGTCTTGTATACCGGCGGTCCCATTATCGTGTTTGTTACGTACACATTTGTCTTATTCTCTCTGCAAAATGTATTATTCGCTAGTAACACCTTTTATTCAAAGACGATGTAGACAGTGGGTGTCCGACGCTTACACGCACACTTCATAATAGAAATCGATAGAAAGTTATACTATTTTAATTATTACTTTATTACTCTAACATTGATATTACTTTTCCATATTACATTTAGCCGTGACACATTATCTAAGGCCATCTCATTTCGTGTGATGTTTACACGAGATCCCGACTCAATCATCAGACGATCAGATTGACCTTATTCATCAGTAACTACGCAGTGCAGTTTTCAATACACAAGATAGAAATGACCAGAACGCCAGAGATGATCAGATGTGGGTCTCAGTAAAACAAATACTAACATAAATATATAAGTATGTATTTGTTTAAAAAATCTACTGATAATGAACATATTTATTATAAATGACAATACGAATTGACGTTTTGGTTATAATACCTTAATCACAACAATAACGATGCAATAATAATTGATCATAAATCTCAATTATTGATACACATATTATTAAAAGTATGCATAATAAAAAAGCCAGACATCCCTCACATGAAAGATGAGAAATCATTATAGTGGTGCCAATGGGTTGCATAATCGTTATATGGTTATGCTATCGAGAGAAACAGATACAAAGGGTGGTGTAATCTCGCAACAAACATGCTGGTTACAGACTTATTATGACGGTCATGTATTCCATGTCTGCTGTGATAGTTGTACGAGTGGAATGTCTCTCTGTAGTAGCACACACAATCAGGTGATACGTATCACGTACACAATCCTTGTATACAGCGTCGGATTTAGACTTGATAAGGCCCTAAGCTATTTAAGATATGGGGCCCTTTATAGTCAATATATTATATGTCAGTGCAAAATATGATTTTTTTGGGGCCCCCCCCAATAAAGTGGGGGCCCTAAGCTAATAGGTAAACGGTTATTTAATAGGTAAATCCTGCACTGTTTGTATGGATGTTTATTTCACAGAGCGTTGATAATACTGCCACTCTATAAGCATTTCTGTTCTATGGAAGCTAAACGTCTTTTTTCAATGTTGTATTCAAAGGTCCCGTGTTTATCTTGAGATTCCCCTTGTCTTAAGTATGTCTCTGTCGTGATTTCTCTCTTTTTTTCCCAACCATGTGTATGTTTTATATTTGTGGGAGCCGCGTAGCGCGGTGGTTAGCGCACTGGCTTTGCATATGAGTGGTCATGGGTTCATTCCCCAGTTGAGGCGGAAATGTTTTTCAGATTACAACGGCTCCCAGGTAGACCCAGCCTTAAATGGGTACCGGATTAATCCGAGAAGTAAAGACTGCGAGGGAGAGGAGATGTCTACCGCCCTCATTTGCAGAGCCTCTGAAATGTGAGATCGCTAACCTCTCACACTTCTTCGGCATTAATAAATGATATGGGTTACTTTCTTTTAAAAAAAATGTTTTATATGTACAAACTATGGTGGCTTGTATCTGTTGATAGTTGATAGCAATCTTCAGTTTTCAGGTCTTTTTCGACGTCTGTGTTATCTCTCTACGTGAGACCATCGCCATTATACGACCTATTGGCCAATGGGAAATTATCTTTAAGAAATTATTCATTTGACTATTCCTGTGATTTTCATTGGTCCTTATTATTATATTTTGTGTTGGCAGCCAATGAAAATTACGGGAAAAAGTCAGCCATTTGAGAATGCCGCTTTCGCGCTATCAGATAGGTCTAACATTATCGATGTTCACTGTCAGCGGACAGTGTCTTTGTTTACCTCTCAATTGGTGACACTGAAAGTCGATCAGATCAGACACTATTAGTCTGTGTTTACTCTATGTGCGCCATATTATTCTGACGATCATTTCTTTCAGAACATTGACGTCAATCTCTGAACATAGAAGACACAGTGTTTCCATTATGTCAGGTTTTGTTGGTTCAACAATTTGATAATTAGTTTTTCGAAAGGCTTTTGTCCCTTTCATTAATAAGCGATAGACATTGTACTTTAGATAATTGTTAATGTAGATTCAACATAGCAATACCTCTGTTAGCGTAGTTACATTAGATACATAGTTACGTAAACACATTAATGTAATTTTTTATGTAGATTGAACATAGTAATACCACTGTTAGTGTAGTTTAGATATATTAATGTAATTGCTAATGTAGGTTCAATATAGTAATATAACTGTTACTTTAGGTTATATATATATTAATGTAATTGTTAATGTAGATTGAACATAATAGTAAAACTATTAGTGTAGGTTAGATATATAAATGTAATTTTTAATGTAGATTCAAAGCAGTAGTACAACTGTTGGCGTAAGTTAGAAATATTAATGTAACCGTAAATTTAGTCAAGTGAAATGAAAGTATTCTCTTTATCACTTCGCAGACGGATACAATTTAGGTTAATATACTTTTCAAGAACACTTGATACCCATTTCCTTAAGATTACTGGTTATATAACAATTAAATCTCATTATAACAGTCCAACTTTCAAATTTTTATGTTATGCGCAGAGCCATGTAATCTCTGTCATAATTTGCGCATCTTCCATATGTCTCAGAAATATCACATAACTCCTACAAGTGAAACCATCAATCCTCCCAACCACTAAACATCCTACTCCACAATACTAAAACTCGTAACACCATTCCTAAATCCCCCCCCATCCCCATATTCAGTCCCGCATATATACGAAAATGAGATATCTCCCCTTCACACAATATGTATAAGCTTCTCGTACAACAAAGGGACCTAATAAATGTAATGATTATACTAACACTGGTTATGTGCCCCTAGAGAGTTTCGTACAATAACGCCAGATTATTTTTTCACGAGCTTATGATTTGTTCCGCTAAAACTTTATCACATCTCCCAGACATGAACCCACTATTTACATTTGAACTGGAAATTAAACTTAGATCACACGTCTGTGAAGTCAAAGAACTGACCAATGAACTGCAATTATCGTTTATATAGTAACACAGAAATTATAAAAAATAGATATACTTTAAGCTCATCCTTAATAATCACATGAGAGAGTTGTAAGAAACCACATGATAGAGTTGTAACAAATCACATGAGAGAGTTGTAACAAATCACACGAGAGAGTTGTAACAAATCACATGAGAGAGTTGGAACACATCACACGAGAGAGTTGTAACAAATCACACGAGAGAGTTGTAACAAATCACATGAGAGAGTTGTAACACATCACATGATAGAGTTGTAACAAATCACATGAGAGAGTTGTAACAAATCACACGAGAGAGTTGTAACAAATCACATGATAGAGTTGTAACAAATCACACGAGAGAGTTGTAACAAATCACACGATAGAGTTGTAACAAATCACACGAGAGAGTTGTAACAAATCACACGAGAGAGTTGTAACAAATCACACGATAGAGTTGTAACAAATCACACGATAGAGTTGTAACAAATCACATGAGAGAGTTGTAACACATCACATGATAGAGTTGGAACAAATCACACGAGAGAGTTGTAACACATCACATGATAGATTTGTAACAAATCACATGATAGAGTTGTAACAAATCAATAGGAAACACTTGATGATATACACCTGAATAAATATAGTAAGAATGATGTAAAAAATAAGTTATAATGAAATAAGATGAACTTAACGCTGTTAATTAACAAATAAACACAATAAGTATAGTTTTAGCAAGTACAGATAAGATAGAACTAGGGTGTGATGTGCGTAATGTGAATGGAATAAATGCAGGTGACGTAAAATTTATATCCATAGATGTCTGGAATATGGTAAGTCAAGGATGCTTAATGTGAAGGATCGTTACGAGACCTGTTAGAAATGCAAAATACAGGGAAACGGGTCAGAGAAATGGTAGAGAAATATGTCGATATTAATCGGAGGGAGAGATGGATTGCAAGGAAGGAAAATAGATTGTTCAACCGAGGCTCACAAGAATGCATCAGGCGTGCCTGTGCTGTCTAGACTAGCCGATTCTCTGAACGAGTTTCACTGACCAGTGATTGACGACCAGTGTCGGAAGTTCGAAACTGTGACTGGCTGAGATTCGGGTATCGCTAATAAATCAAGAAACTTGTTGGTGTTGATGAGTTAATAGCGTCAGAACGGTAGACAATCACAGACACCAACGCTGGTGATGACCTCCTACTGACGCCCCTGGTTGTCGAATGAAGCAATTGTGTTCATTTATTCACAATACACTGATTAGAAGCGACATCTCTACAATAAAGACATCATCAACTTGCTTAATTAACACATCTTGATGTTCTAGCCACGGTACCGGGTGGTTTGATTCTGTTGTATTGCTGCTTTTGATGATATGTATGTATATATGCAACCATATATGTATGGCTCAGAAACATGGACACTAAATAAACAATTAGAATACAAAATTGATGCCTCTGAGATATGTGTATATAGAAGAATAGGGAGAACATCATGGAAAGAGAAGAAATTTGTGGCTTTTTCCAACTTTCGCATCCATATGATAGAATAGGGATGATGTTGGAGTTAAGCAACTTGAGTTTTGTGGTGTTTCTTAGTGTCTTTGACGTCCAGATGTTACGTAGTTTATTGAAAGAATCCGCTGCAAGGGCAATACGGTGTAAAATTTCTTTTGATGAGTCTCCATCCAGTGCTAGATTGGTGCCTACATATGTAAATATGTGAATACGCAAGGCTTCAAACGGCATAGACGATTGATCTCATTGTACTCGAGTTTACTCATGTGTGCCCCCATCTGAACGAGACCGAACGTTGCTTTACCAGAGTACCGCTAATGGCACGTAACTTCCTAATGTCATATGATAATCCACAAGGATCTCTGGAAAAGGAAATATGTTTGTAAACAGTACGTGACCCGACATGCACGGATCTGTATTGTTATCTGGCAGTAGATGTATCCAGATCTGCAGTTTGCAAATAAGACGTGACCGGACATTCACAGAAATCTATCTTGTTATCTAACCGTGTACGTAGTTATCCATATATGCAGATACGATTCGTTAAGACCTGAATTAGGAAGTGAATGTCGTCTGTTAAAGAAGCCGATTACTGAAGATTTCATCATGTTCCCTCGATATACCAATTAAATATGGTGGAATTTTCAAGAAATTTCGCGTGTTTTTGTCTGTCTGTTGTGTTTGTTTGTTGCCCTGTTTCTGTTGAGTCCCCTGTCAGTACAGGGCATATGTACTCAACGGAAATCACCCACCGAGAGTGATGCTATCTGATTTCTCCCGTGATTTTCACTGATTAATGTGTGTATGTTGTGTTGTTCGTTCATCGCAATTGACGATGACTATTTGTCACACCCACTTAATGAGATTCAGTTACGTGTATAACCTTGTCCAGGAGTTCGGAGCATTATGGTAACCCTAAAAGTCATTGGGTAATTTAGACATGTGATGATCTATATTTATGTTATATGCATACACGGGCTATGTTCTATAGTGACTTTTGTGAATTGTTTACTGAACGATATGATAGTAACTTACTTCTACTGGGGTAATATGATAGTAACTTACTCCTACTGGGGTAATATGATAGTAACTTACTTCTACTGGGGTAATATGATAGTAACTTACTCCTACTGGGGTAATATGATAGTAACTTACTCCTACTGGGGTAATATGATAGTAACTTACTCCTACTGGGGTAATATGATAGTAACTTACTCCTACTGGGGTAATATGATAGTAACTTACTCCTACTGGGGTAATATGATAGTAACTTACTCCTACTGGGGTAATATGATAGTAACTTACTCCTACTGGGGTAATATGATAGTAACTTACTCCTACTGGGGTAATATGATAGTAACTTACTCCTACTGGGGTAATATGATAGTAACTTACTCCTACTGGGGTAATATGATAGTAACTTACTCCTACTGGGGTAATATGATAGTAACTTACTCCTACTGGGGTAATATGATAGTTCTTATTCTACTGGGGTAATATGATAGTAACTTACTCCTACTGGGGTAATATGATAGTAACTTACTCCTACTGGGGTAATATGATAGTAACTTACTCCTACTGGGGTAATATGATAGTAACTTACTCCTACTGGGGTAATATGATAGTTCTTATTCCTACTGGGGTAATATGATAGTAACTTACTCCTACTGGGGTAATATGATAGTTCTTATTCCTACTGGGGTAATATGATAGTTCTTACTTCTACTGGGGTAATATGATAGTAACTTACTCCTACTGGGGTAATATGATAGTAACTTACTCCTACTGGGGTAATATGATAGTTCTTACTCCTACTGGGGTAATATGATAGTAACTTACTCCTACTGGGGTAATATGATAGTAACTTACTCCTACTGGGGTAATATGATAGTTCTTATTCCTACTGGGGTAATATGATAGTAACTTACTCCTACTGGGGTAATATGATAGTTCTTACTCCTACTGGGGTAATATGATAGTTCTTATTCCTACTGGGGTAATATGATAGTAACTTACTCCTACTGGGGTAATATGATAGTAACTTACTCCTACTGGGGTAATATGATAGTTCTTATTCCTACTGGGGTAATATGATAGTTCTTATTCCTACTGGGGTAATATGATAGTAACTTACTCCTACTGGGGTAATATGATAGTTCTTATTCCTACTGGGGTAATATGATAGTTCTTACTTCTACTGGGGTAATATGATAGTAACTTACTTCTACTGGGGTAATATTATAGTTCTTATTCCTACTGGGGTAATATGATAGTTCTTACTTCTACTGGGGTAATATGATAGTTCTTATTCCTACTGGGGTAATATGATAGTAACTTACTCCTACTGGGGTAATATGATAGTAACTTACTCCTACTGGGGTAATATGATAGTTCTTATTCCTACTGGGGTAATATGATAGTAACTTACTCCTACTGGGGTAATATGATAGTTCTTAATCCTACTGGGGTAATATGATAGTTCTTATTCCTACTGGGGTAATATGATAGTTCTTATTCCTACTGGGGTAATATGATAGTTCTTATTCCTACTGGGGTAATATGATAGTTCTTACTTCTACTGGGGTAATATGATAGTTCTTATTCCTACTGGGGTAATATGATAGTAACTTACTCCTACTGGGGTAATATGATAGTTCTTATTCCTACTGGGGTAATATGATAGTAACTTACTCCTACTGGGGTAATATGATAGTTCTTATTCCTACTGGGGTAATATGATAGTTCTTACTTCTACTGGGGTAATATGATAGTTCTTACTCCTACTGGGGTAATATGATAGTTCTTACTTCTACTGGGGTAATATGATAGTTCTTACTCCTACTGGGGTAATATGATAGTAACTTACTTCTACTGGGGTAATTTGATAGTTCTTATTCCTACTGGGGTAATATGATAGTTCTTACTTCTACTGGGGTAATATGATAGTTCTTACTCCTACTGGGGTAATATGATAGTTCTTACTTCTACTGGGGTAATATGATAGTTCTTACTCCTACTGGGGTAATATGATAGTAACTTACTTCTACTGGGGGAATATAATAGTTCTTATTCCTACTGGGGTAATATGATAGTTCTTATTCCTACTGGGGTAATATGATAGTTCTTACTTCTACTGGGGTAATATGATAGTTATTACTCCTACTGGGGTAATATGATAGTTCTTACTTCTACTGGGGTAATATGATAGTTCTTACTCCTACTGGGGTAATATGATAGTTCTTACCCTACTGGGGTAATATGATAGTTCTTACTTCTACTGGGGTAATATGATAGTTCTTATTCCTACTCGGGTAATATGATAGTTCTTATTCCTACTCGGGTAATATGATAGTAACTTACTCCTACTGTGGTAATATGATAGTAACTTACTCCTACTGGGGTAATATGATAGTTCTTATTCCTACTGGGGTAATATGATAGTTCTTATTCCTACTGGGGTAATATGATAATTCTTATTCCTACTGGGGTAATATGATAGTTCTTACTCCTACTGGGGTAATATGATAGTTCTTACTCCTACTGGGGTAATATGATAGTTCTTACTTCTACTGGGGTAATATGATAGTTCTTATTCCTACTCGGGTAATATGATAGTTCTTATTCCTACTCGGGTAATATGATAGTTCTTATTCCTACTCGGGTAATATGATAGTAACTTACTCCTACTGGGGTAATATGATAGTAACTTACTCCTACTGGGGTAATATGATAGTAACTTACTCCTACTGGTGTAATATGATAGTAACTTACTCCTACTGGGGTAATATGATAGTAACTTACTCCTACTGGGGTAATATGATAGTAACTTACTCCTACTGGGGTAATATGATAGTAACTTACTCCTACTGGGGTAATATGATAGTAACTTACTCGTACTGTGGTAATATGATAATAACTTACTCCTACTGGGTAATATGATAGTGACTTACTCCTACTGGGGTAATATGATAGTAACTTACTCCTACTGGGGTAATATGATAGTAACTTACTCCTACTGGGGTAATATGATAATAACTTACTCCTACTGGGGTAATATGATAATAACTTACTCCTACTGGGGTAATATGATAGTAACTTATTCCTACTGGGGTAATATGATAGTTTTTATTCCTTCTCGGGTAATATGATAGTAACTTATTCCTACTGGGGTAATATGATAGTAACTTATTCCTACTGGGGTAATATGATAGTAACTTATTCCTACTGGGGTAATATGATAGTAACTTATTCCTACTGGGGTAATATGATAGTAACTTACTCCTACTGGAGTAATATGATAGTAACTTACTCCTACTGGGGTAATATGATAGTAACTTACTCCTACTGGGGTAATATGATAGTAACTTACTCCTACTGGGGTAATATGATAGTAACTTACTCCTACTGGGGTAATATGATAGTAACTTATTCCTACTGTGGTAATATGATAGTAACTTACTCCTACTGGGGTAATATGATAGTAACATCCTCCTACTGGGATAATATGATAGTAACATCCTCTTAATGGGATAATATGATAGTAACTTTCTGTTTCTGGGAGATGGCTTGTATCAGAGGGGAAAAATACCGAGCAGAGGCCAAATTCGACCCACCAAACCATTTCTTTTGTGGTCCGAAAGTATCTAAATGTTCTACTCACGCGGTCTGAGAGAACATGTGTGATATTTTTAATATGTGAGATATTTCTAAAAAAACCCCCATTTTCTTATGATAAAATAAAATATCAAGCTTTCCCTGGAATCCTAGAACGCTATTCATCTCTCATTTATGTGCTGTATATTGTAGTGTGTGACCAAAAACATCTGATATTGTGCAAGTATTAAGTATGTCCTAACAACCCTGTAAGCCATCCATTATCTCATGTGTCTGAACAGCCTCCTGTTCTCCAAATATATCACAGTAGTATTGATTGTTTTTGTTCCTCTGATGTAACCTTTACTTACGACTTTTTTATGTTGTAGGAAAAAGGTGAATTTCACGTTGTGTTATTTTTTTAATTTCCTTTCTAGTTGACATGATTACTGAGTGAAAGATGGAGGGAATATTGTTTTTCCTCAGAATCCACGGTGATCGTATTAGCTTAACTGGGATGATGATGATGGCTGCAGTGTGACCGGATGTATTTAATGAGTTTAATGCATGCTTGGAATTCCTCCCCCCTTCCAGCACTCGAAAACAGATGTTGTAGAAGTCAGTGATACACTGAGCAGGTCTTACCTTTTACCTCACATAATTTGTTGAGTGCCATCATGGCATTGTCTCTCTGCAGCAGCTGAATGACTCCTGATTATGCGATGTAGTCGTTGTCATTGTTTGTCTTCAGCAGCTGAATGACTCCTGATTATGCGATGTAGTCGGTGTCATTGTCTGTCTGCAGCGGCTGAATGGCTCCTGATTATGCAATGTAGTCGGAGTCACTGTCTGCCTGCAGCAGCTGAATGATTCCTGATTATGTGATGTAGTCGAAGTCATTGTCTGTCTGCAGCAGCTGAATGACTCCTGATTATGCGATGTAGTAGGAGTCATTGTCTGTCTGCAGCAGCTGAATGACTCCTGATTATGCGATGTAGTCGGAATCATTGTCTGTCTGCAGCAGCTGAATGACTGCTGATTATGCGATGTAGTCGGAGTCATTATCTGTTTCCAGCAGCTGAATGACTCCTGATTATGTGATGTAGTCGGATTCATTGTCTGTCTGCAGCAGCTGAATGACTCCTGATTATGCGATGTAGTCGGAGTCATTATCTGTCTACAGCAGCTGAATGACTCCTGATTATGTGATGTAGTCGGAGTCATTGTCTGTCTGCAGCAGCTGAATGACTCCTGATTACGCGATGTAGTTGGAGTCATTATCTGTTTCCAGCAGCTGAATGACTCCTGATTATGCGATGTAGTCGGAGTTATTATCTGTCTGCAGCAGCTGAATGACTCCTGATTATGCGATGTAGTCGGTGTCATTTTTTGTCTGCAGCAGCTGAATGACTCCTGATTGTGCGATGTAGTCGGAGTCATTGTCTGTCTGCAGCAACTGAATGACTCCTGATTATGCGATGTAGTCGGAGTCATTGTCTGTCTGCAGCAGCTGAATGACTGCTGATTATGCGATGTAGTCGGAGTCATTGTCTTTCTGGAGCAGCTGAATGACTCCTGATTATGCGATGTAGTCGGTGCCATTGTCTGTCTGCAGCAGCTGAATGACTCCTGATTATGCGATGTAGTCGGTGTCATTGTCTGTCTGCAGCAGCTGAATGAGTGCTGATTATGCGATGTATTTGCATCTGTACAATGATATCCCATGAATATGTATCTGTGTTGAAGTGAGTCCGTTATGCCTTTCAAATTATGTTTCTGACCTCCGCCCTTGCAATATCATGCCTGTAGTTCTCCATATAGAAGCTGTTGTGGTACACGAACATATTTTCATGCGGACCATGCGGCCTGCCCAGCGTGTCTGCCTTCATCAACACTGGTTGTATTCTTACAGCTGAATATTTACAGTATTACATCATAAAGGCAGATTTGAAATCGTGATTGTTCTGACCATTAAGCCACTGGCAACCACGAACCTTCAACTATTAATATGAACAATTTTGCCATGCAAATTATTGACTTTCGGCTGATGGTTGGTGGGCCATTCTATAAACAAATTTCACAAAGTTAACCATTTCTAAATTTCACCAGGCAACGTAATTTTGTTTTGATAATTTTCTTGGTAAATTTGTAAATTTGAAAATGTATTAAAAGCTCGAGATTTATCGTTTTGGCCTTATATGTTGGATGTAGTATAATTATAAACAATTTCAGCTATGTGTGAACTCTGAAACATTTACTGTATTTGTATGTTGAGGCGTGTTCATGCAACATTGTATACTAAATCCACTGTGATTATAACAGTGTGACAAAACATATTGAATGCTACTTATAACTTGGGCCTTCTAGATGACGAGTGCTACTTGCATTTGTGTTTTATCATTCAGCAGTTCCAATGAAGTATACAACGCCGTGTTGCTGTTTCCCTTAGTATAAAATTATATATACGTTTGTGACTGATTCAATATTGTATGGGTACGCGGTCTGTGAGAAGATGAAGACAAACATGGTCATCGATTATTATTGCCTAGCCGCGACATTCTTGCTTGGTTAAATATAATGTGTTTGGCTCCTTCTCTTCTGCCCGTGTTCTTTTTTCCTAATGGAAGATATGGTTTCTTTTGTAATCAATTTGTCTCATCCGTAAGCACAACATCACAATAAGCAAACGGAGAAACGGTATTACAGTAAATGCAGTGTAGAGGGTTGTCCAATCCTATAGTGAGTGAAGTCACTGATGTAACACAACCCGCCTACAGTGGTCATTCCATGCCCGAACAATCCAATGACATGTACAGCTCGAATAGGGCTCATTAGCCATCTACGAACTAGTATGCATGGTCATAATTCTAACTGAATTTTCAAAAGTGGATGTAAAAAAATGGCCATCATCATTTGTGATGGACGAGCGATCATGAACAGTGAGTTAGGATAAATTACTCATCGTTGCTATTGTTTAGATTTTTACTATGGTTAAATGTTTCATATAAACAAATCTTTTCAAGAATGGTACAATTTTGGCTGGGGCTTATCATAAAGGCCCAGTGACCCAGGGCGTGAGAATTCATTTGTTTTAACATTTCGTTACACACATGGATCCATGGAAAAGTTAGGTTTTTCTAACAGTCATGCACCACTTTTCTCAAATATTAATATCTCACGCGTTTCTAATTAATACTCATACTCCACGCTTATCTCATACCCACGCTTCTCTAATATACTCCACGCTACTCACACGCTATGTTTCTCTAATATTTATACCCCACGCTTCTCTAATATTCAAAGCCAAAGAGAACTGAGTTTCTGAACAATGTGAGTCCATCAGTAAGGATATGAGGCAAGATTGTAAAAAAACAAAAAAAACATCGTTTGCCACTTTAAAAAGTTTAACACAAGCACACCATCTATCATTGAAAATAACAACGGATTGTTGCTCAAAGAAAAAGAATACATACTGAAAAGGTAGACGGGATATTGCAGAAATCCATATACATGTGAAATTACTCAGAATTGCATGTATTCAAATGTATTTTTTTTAACAACAACGAAGAATTGAGAAATACAATTGAAGGAGGAAGTATCAGCGGCCCTAGGATCGTTTAAGGAAAATAAATATTCCAGCGGAACTCCTAAAACATACAGGGCACTTTCGTTCAAATGTGTTGATCATTGTCATGACAACATTCTGCCAGAAAATATGGACTAGAAAAACATGGTCTAGAAAATAGACACAATTGTTAGTGATACCGATTTCTAAGAAAGGAAACCTGAAATTGTGCTCCAAGTACAGAACTATTAGTCTAATAACCCATTGTAGCAAGAAAATGGTGACTAGTGAAACAAAGACCCATTGTAGCAAGGTAATGGTGACTAGTGAAACAAAGACCCATTGTAGCAAGGTAATGGTGACTAGTGAAACAAAAACCAATTGTAGAAAGGTAATGGTGACTAGTGAAACAAAGACCAATTGTAGCAAGGAAATGGTGACTAGTGAAACAAAGACCCATTGTAGCAAAGCAATGGTGACTAGTGAAACAAAAACCAATTGTAGAAAGGTAATGGTGACTAGTGAAACAAAGACCAATTGTAGCAAGGTAATGGTGACTAGTGCAACTAAACAATACCCTACCAACAAACGACTATGCATACCCCATGTTTTTTTAATATTCATATACCATATTTCTCTAATGTTTATACGCCATGTTTCACTTATTTATACCCCATGTTTCTACAAAATAGCTCATGGCCGTGGGGTTAAAACCCCGTTCTCAAATCTTGTGTCCCGGGTTCAATCCACGGTTGGGACATGTTTTTTTCTTTCGGAGATACGATGAAAATCCTTCCTGTACATGTCGCGGCGTCTGATATGGCAAAGCCGCCGTTTTTTCCACAGCTCAAAGAAAGCCTCCCTGCACTCCTTCACAGGAAAACATGCAGTAACGAAAGTTTCTCAAATACTCATATCCTGTTATTCTATATTTAAATCTACATTATCGCTTGAAGTATAAAATATCCCTTGGTATGGAACCAACACATTGACAAAAACAATTATTACGCTCAATATATAAAAGACTCATTGCTGTTGAACTGGCTACTTGAGGAAGAACTTCAGAGAAATGATTTCCTTCGGTGTGGAAATAAATCGGCTAGTTTGAAGCTTTGCGTTCGGTGCGCATTATTGATTCTCTGCCTTTGTTGCTTTGTTTATATTACAGTTGGCGTGTTGGTGCTTGGTTTAGCTGAAATCCGCTGGAGAAATCGTTGATGTTTTGTTCATATGCTAATATTTAACAGTCAGCCTTGATCTCTATTACACATTGGCACGCTTATATAAGTTAATCTTGATGTCCCTTACACATAGACAAACCTATATATGTCTGCCTTGATCTCTCTTACACATGGACAGCCCTTTATATGTCTGCCTTGATCTCTCTTACACATGGACGCGTGTATATAAGTTTGCCGTGATCTCTCTTATAAAAGCAAACCTTTATACGTCTGTCGTCATATCTCTTACAAATGGACACTCTTAAATAAGACTGCACTGATCTCTCTTACACATGGACACTTTAATATAAGACTGCACTGATCTCTCTTACAAATGGACGCTCTAATATAAGACTGCACTGATCTCTCTTACACATGGACACTTTAATATAAGACTGCACTGATCTCTCTTACACATGGACACTTTAATATAAGACTGCACTGATCTCTCTTACACATGGACACTTTAATATAAGACTGCACTGATCTCTCTTACACATGGACACTTTAATATAAGACTGCACTGATCTCTCTTACAAATGGACGCTCTAATATAAGACTGTACTGATCTCTCTTACACATGGACACTTTAATATAAGACTGCACTGATCTCTCTTACACATGGACACTTTAATATAAGACTGTACTGATCTCTCTTACACATGGACACTTTAATATAAGACTGTACTGATCTCTCTTACACATGGACACTTTAATATAAGACTGTACTGATCTCTCTTACACATGGACACTTTAATATAAGACTGCACTGATCTCTCTTACACATGGACACTTTAATATAAGACTGTACTGATCTCTCTTACACATGGACACTTTAATATAAGACTGTACTGATCTCTCTTACACATGGACACTTTAATATAAGACTGCACTGATCTCTCTTACACATGGACACTTTAATATAAGACTGCACTGATCTCTCTTACACATGGACACTTTAATATAAGACTGCACTGATCTCTCTTACAAATGGACGCTCTAATATAAGACTGTACTGATCTCTCTTACAAATGGACGCTCTAATATAAGACTGTACTGATCTCTCTTACAAATGGACGCTCTAATATAAGACTGCACTGATCTCTCTTACAAATGGACGCTCTAATATAAGACTGCACTGATCTCTCTTACAAATGGACGCTCTAATATAAGACTGCACTGATCTCTCTTACACATGGACACTTTAATATAAGACTGCACTGATCTCTCTTACAAATGGACGCTCTAATATAAGACTGCACTGATCTCTCTTACACATGGACACTTTAATATAAGACTGTACTGATCTCTCTTACACATGGACACTTTAATATAAGACTGCACTGATCTCTCTTACAAATGGACGCTCTAATATAAGACTGCACTGATCTCTCTTACACATGGACACTTTAATATAAGACTGTACTGATCTCTCTTACACATGGACACTTTAATATAAGACTGTACTGATCTCTCTTACACATGGACACTTTAATATAAGACTGCACTGATCTCTCTTACAAATGGACGCTCTAATATAAGACTGCACTGATCTCTCTTACACATGGACACTTTAATATAAGACTGTACTGATCTCTCTTACACCTGAACTAGGTTGTATTAGTCTTATCTCTCTTACACCTGAACTATCATGTATTAGTCGTATCTCTCTTACACCTGAACTAGCATGTATTAGTCTTATCTATCTTACACCTGAACTAGCATGTATTAGTCTTATCTCTCTTACACCTGAACTAGCATGTATTAGTCTTATCTCTCTTACACCTGAACTAGGTTGTATTAGTCGTATCTCTCTTACACCTGAACTAGCATGTAGTAGTCTTATCTCTCTTACACCTGAACTAGCATGTATTTGTCTTATCTCTCTTACACCTGAACTAGGTTGTATTAGTCGTATCTCTCTTACACCTGAACTAGCATGTATTTGTCTTATCTCTCTTACACCTGAGCTAGGTTGTATTAGTCGTATCTCTCTTACACCTGAATTAGCATGTATTAGTCTTATCTCTCTTACACCTGAACTAGGTTGTATTAGTCTTATCTCTCTTACACCTGAACTAGCATATATTAGTCTTATCTCTCTTACACCTGAACTAGCATGTATTAGTCTTATCTCTCTTACACCTGAACTAGGTTGTATCAGTCTTATCTCTCTTACACCTGAACTAGGTTGTATTAGTCTTCTCTCTCTTACACCTGAACTATCATGTGTTAGTCTTATCTCTCTTACACCTGAACTAGCATGTATTAGTCTTATCTCTCATACACCCCTGAACAAACTTATACACGTGTGTTTATTTCACATGAAAACTCATGATATATTTACTCCTACTCGTGGACACTCAATATGTCTTACTGGAGAGATTTTAGTGAACTATTTGAGCAGATGGCTTCAATGTGGCACATCTTTGACTCTAGCATGTCACATGTTGTATTATTCTCATACAACTGTTTAACCAGACCCTCCGATGTCTAGAAGATTAATTGACACAATCCGAGAACATGCGCAATGTTCTGTGTGCTACAGCTCCGATACAACTGTATTACAATCTTAGACATACACGTTCAGAGATTATCAATTGATTTTGTTCGCCACTCGCCAGGTAGCGATGATTTCATTCTCCATCTTTTCTGCTACAATTAAGTTAAAGTTAAAAAAAAATTTTGGCGAGTATTGAAGCATATTCCTGTGTAGGACATTGATGCGTAGGACTTTGGTGTGTAGGACGGGGATTTTCGACTGCTGTAAATATTTTAGGAATTGCCAATGTAGCCAACCACATAGGGGAACAATAGTTGTCTCTGGACTATATGCTATGCTCCTGACAGGACATGTTGATCCTGGGACAATGCCGCACTGGAATGTCTCCTTTTGGGGACTAAACATGCATCCAAACCCCCCACCCCCAACAAAAAATAAGATAGAAAGAAACCATGTCTTCTAGAAAATACAGATTATATCGGTTCGGGTTGCTCATGTGCATCTAGGGTTACTAATGTGTCACAACAGTTACTCATGGGTCACCTTGGTTACTCATGGGTCAGCTTGGTTACTCATGGGTCACCTTGGTTACTCATGGGTCAGCTTGGTTACTCATGGGTCACCTTGGTTACTAATGGGTCGCTTCGATTACTCTATTGAGGAATACCATGTACTTTTGTAAAAAAAAAAAAGGCTATAGTTTGTCAAAAGCTACCTGCTCACAGGTAATGGGATTGTTTTGTCATATAATTATCATATTGTTAAAGCAACGTGGACGATCGGCTGTCGGGGTACGAACAAGTTCGGCTAAGTTATGTTTTTGAAACCTGCCAATTATCTACCATGGCCCATAACTATCTATTATACACTATATATTATAGCACAGAACCATCTATTATGCAGTATCTGTTATAGCACAGAACTATATAGTATACACTATTATATCACATAACTATCTATTATAAACTATTATTATGCACTGTTATAGCACAGAACTCTCTATTGTACACTATTATAGCACTGAACTATATATCATACACTATTATAGCACATAACTATCTACTATACACTATTATAGCACATAACTATCTATAATGCACTATTATAGCACACAGCTATCTATTATGTACTATTATAGCACAGAACTATCTATTATACACTATTATAGCACAGAACTATCTATTATGCACTATTATAGCACAGAACTATCTATTATGCACTATTATAGCACAGAACTATCTATTATACACTAGTATAGCACACAGTAAGTTAAGCTACAGCTACTAAGAAATATGTCACTATCGTAAGGTTGGTTGACAGTCGTGACTTTCTACAGTTGACTACGTAACGCTGTTCTCCGTGCCATAGCGGTTAAGAAGTTTGACTGGTGCTCAACACGTTTGACTGGTGCTCAACACGTTTGACTGGTGCTCAACACGTTTGACTGGTGCTCAACACGTTTGACTGGTGCTCAAGACGTTTGACTGGTGCTCAAGACGTTCCACTGGTGTTCAAGAGTTCTCGAGCATCTTTACATCTTCTGTACAAATGCATTTTTTCGAGGAACCAAGGGAATTACCAACTTGTTACTTATTTCGTGCTCTTGACTTGCGGAGTTACAACTTAATACAGTGAATGTAATCCTCTACGGCATTTGAACCCTTTAGAGTTGAAATACTAGCGGTGTGCGGGGTCCTATTACAGGACATATCTTTAGAGTTGAAATACTAGTGATGTTCGTGGTCCTCTTACAGAACATATATTTAGAGATGAAAATAACAGGGTGTGTGCGGTCCGCTTACGAGCATATATTTTGTGAATGTGTCACAGGTCTGAGACTCTGCACTCTGAGAGGTAAATGTAGTTTGCAGAAGTAATCTCATGTCATGCTTTTTAGAGACTCGATAAGCACGATCGGAACATATATAAATGGGTAGCATTCGAGTCCATTCGTTTGAGGCAGTAAAGAAGTCAGTGTCTGAATTTGTCACATTCATTTTCGTGCCTGCTCATGCGGGTGCCCAGGGAAACGAAAGTGCGGATCGGCTGGCCCGTTTCATAAACACTGCAACTATGTCTGTCATGCTACTGTGTTTGGCTGTAGAATAATGGATCGTGCAGACATTGTGAACGCCTTACGAGAAACAACACGGACAAATTAAATCAATGAGGTTGAGGCATCCTTTACCATGTCCAGAATAGAGGAACCGTGCTTGAAGTGCGGCGTTGCCAAAAAATGAGTGCGGTTAGGGGCTTAGAAAAATGTATGTCAATCAAAAAAGAACTGGAGCTGTCAGTCGTCGTTTAATGGTGGGTACACTCAAGTGGATGTCAGAAAACACGTGGACTTGCCTGGAGTTTAATGGTGAGTACACTCAAGTGGATGTCAGAAAACACGTGGACTTGCCTGGAGTTTAATGGTGAGTACACTCAAGTGGATGTCAGAAAACACGTGGACTTGCCTGGAGTTTAATGGTGAGTACACTCAAGTGGATGTCAGAAAACACGTGGACTTGCCTGGGGTGTAATGGTAGGTACATTCAATGGACTTGCCTTCGTTTAACGGTGGGTACACTGAAGTGGATGTCAGAAAACACATGGACTTGCCTTCGTTTAATGGTGGATACACTCAAGTGGATGTCAGAAAACACATGGACTTCTCAGGAGTGTAATGATGATTGTCAAATGATTAACTAACTGAAGATGGATTAGTACATTATACGCACATGCAGACACACACAAGCACGTCATTCAGGTATTTAAGAACTTACCTTTTTTGCACCCCGGACAGACCCATAGGTACTGAGTTTCTTTCAGCTGGTAACGAAGAGTATGTATCCTTGTCGTTTCCTTAGCGTACTTGTTTCGTTTAGGCACCTAGTTATCACCGTTGCCAGCTTGTCAGCTATCCATATGTTTGTGATGAGCAAGTTTGTTACATCCCATCATTCTAAACTTTGATCTATAGCAAGAGTCAGTTACCGCATACATCATGTCCATCTCTTAATGTGTTAGCCAAGCAAGTCTGTAGAGTGGACATCTCTTAATGTGTTAGCTAAGCAAGTCTGTAGAGTGAACATCTCTTAATCTGTTAGCTAATGAAGTCCGTAGAGTGGACATCTCTTAATGTGTTAGCCAATGATGTCTGTAGAGTGAACATCTCTTAATGTGTTAGCTAATGAAGTCCGTAGAGTGGACATCTCTTAATGTGTTAGCTAAGCAAGTCTGTAGAGTGGACATCTCTTAATGTGTTAGCTAAGCAAGTCTGTAGAGTGGACATCTCTTCATGTGTTAGGCAATGACGTCTGTAGAATGGACATCTTAATGTGTTAGCTAAGCAAGTCTGTAGAGTGGACATCTCTTAATGTGTTAGCTAAGCAAGTCTGTAGAGTGGACATCTCTTAATGTGTTAGCCAAGGAAGTCTGTAGAGTGGACATCTTAATGTGTTAGCTAAGCAAGTCTGTAGAGTGAATCTCTTATGGAAGTGAGGCGAGTCCAGCTTCAGTCATATATCTCTAGCTTTGTTCATCCCCGGATTTCTAGTTAGAAATATATGCTACACGATTTGCTAGCTCACGTTAACAGTTCTTTGTAAACACACATTATCGGGTCTTCTTTAACAATATTATGAGTTTTCTATCAGTTTCAGAGCTTTACTGCTGAAAGATTGTTCACTGTCATAATAGTATTGAGACAGTTATCACCAGTGTAGCTAGAAAATGTATATATAATAAATGAACTTCCACAAATTTTCTGATACATCCAGTTGTTTTCCTTAATTTGTAAAGTCTGTAGTATATCCTTGCTTCTAGATATTGGTGGTCTATCTCCCATCCCTAGTTTATCCTTGCTTCTAGATATTGGTGGTCTATCTCCCATCCCTAGTTTACCCTTGCTTCTAGATATTGGTGGTCTATCTCCCATCCCTAGTTTACCCTTACTTCTAGATATTGGTGGTCTATCTCCCATCCCTAGTTTACCCTTACTTCTAGATATTGGTGGTCTATCTCCCATCCCTAGTTTACCCTTGTTTCTAGATATTGGTGGTCTATCTCCCATCCCTAGTTTATCATTGTTTCTAGATATTGGTGGTCTATCTCCCATTCCGCTTATCAGTTTCATCATACGCTATAATATTACCATCTCATCCACAAATAAACGTTTGTATCGTCCTGTAAGTCTTGTTACTAAATGTTTGTATCGTCCTGTAAGTCGTGTTACTAAATGTTTGTATCGTCCTGTAAGTCTTGTTACTAAATGTTTGTATCGTCTTGTAAGTCTTGTTACTAAATGTTTGTATCGTCCTGTAAGTCTTGTTACTAAACGTTTGTGTCGTCCTGTAAGTCATGTTACTAAATGTTTGTGTCGTCCTGTAAGTCATGTTACTAAATGTTTGTGTCGTCCTGTATAAATCATGTTACTAAACGTTGGTGTCGTCCTGTAAGCCATGTTACTAAACATTGGTGTCATCCTGTAAGCCATGTTACTAAACGTTGGTGTCATCCTGTAAGCCATGTTACTAAACGTTGGTGTCATCCTGTAAGCCATGTTACTAAACGTTTTTATCCTGTGATCCTTGTTACTAGACGTTTGACTTCCATATATGTCTGTGAATTGGATTATCTGCCATTATGCATACATATCCCAAACATCATAATTGAATGATTACGTTAGCCATTAAGCCACACAAGAGGAGAAATGTTGAAATATCATCTTATTTGAAGCATCTCAAAGATTGAATTGCGTCATCTCTCGTTATAGACAAAGTGAGGCTGCTCTGAGAGAAGGAAGTTGCTGCTTCATTGAGCAACAAGCTTTCAGATAATGTAACGTGAGCTCTCCAACAATTTATATTGAAAACTGCGCACATTTGTGGTCGCCTGTTTCCTAAATGTCATGTGATCCGTAATTTGATTGCCACGACGTGTTTGGTGTATAGTAGGGTGTTTCAGTTGCATACCTATTCTACCATTAGAGAGGTGAGGTAGCTGTCTCTTTTGTTGTTGTTGTTTGAGGGGGGGGGGTGAAGTCATATTTCGTGAGTTCCGAAACAGTTTTTGTGATAATGAGTGTTGTTTTTCTTTGTTGGTTCTCAGACGTCTGCAGATAGGCAGGATGTAGCGCCGAGAGCTAAATAGAAATGCGTAATGCATTAGTTTACAGCGTGAATACAATGTCAGCGTTTTTCTGTCCGAAAAATCCGACTTCTCCATGGCGTCCGCGTCAAACCCAATAAGTACAGGTGGGATTACTGGGGATTGACGTTTAAGGAATTGCACATATGACGTCTAGATTCAGCGGCTCTAAAATGAAGAATTGATACCGAGTTTGATTCCAGCTCTGTTGAGGACAGTGGTATATAGAATATTGTCTTGCCATCTGATGTTCATAACTTTCTGTGTGTAAAAGTGACCGTTCTCCCTCACAAGTTGTCTATACACACTCCATGTTTTACCAGCGTATAACAACACTGGAAGTATCACTGCTCTGTAAATGTTCAGCTTAGTTTGTAGGATAATTTCATTTATATTCCACACATTTGTGTACATTCTGCCTAAAGTGCTACTTGCCTTGGAGGTCCGAACTTGGTCCCTTACGCTTACATTTAGTCCGTGTAGAACGTGCAACATCAAAGACTGTAGGTAGGTTCAATTTGTATGGTGTTCATTCTCAAAACTACTGCTGCATCTCTCATAAAGCAGAACATTGGCCCTATTAGATTTCTAGTGAGGCAAAGTGCATGATCCCACGGACCGCTGGATCAGCAACCAACCAACCATCAAACTTTCAGCATGATTTAGTCCAGAGATCTATGCGCATTGTTGTGAAGGCTATCCATCCATCTACCCTTCCATTCATTAATATATATATCTTCTATCTATCTATCTAAAACAGCGGCAAAGAAGATCAACGCCTTCGAGCTGAAATGCTACAGAAAGATACTTAGAATATCATGGAAGGATAAAATCAGAAACTCAGATATTATAAACACACTGAATATTCCAGAGTGTTGGTTACTAAACACAATAACAAAAAGAAAACTACGCCTGTTTGGTCATATAAAGAGACATAACTGTTTAGAAAGACAAATAATGGAGGGAAGAGTACCTGGAAAGAGGAGAAGGGGCAGACCAAGAAGACGATGGACTGACGACATTAAAGATAACATGAATACATCGCTAGAAAATGCAAGCCACATCGCCCAAGACAGAGAGAGGTTCAGAGAGTTCATTGGGAAGACAACGTTCTGGAAGGAATACGTCACATGACAATCTATGTATCTATCCATATATATGTCTGTCTGTCTCTCTATCTAATCTAATGAAATCTAATCTAATATAATATGTTCTGATCTATCTATAATGCTCCTTCAGTGTCGAATACCGTGCATATGACAGAAACCAGTGCTTGTCAGTGTGAGCGAAGTCTTGCTACTGTGTGTAGTTCGTGCATGTTGTTGAAAC